>LR990939.1:14739711-15222996 GCA_905163415.1 Noctua fimbriata
TAGTTTTATTTATTATACGTCGAAGCTAATGAGTTCAGGAAATAAAACTACATTAATGAAACAATATTTACCAGTTTGTTGCATAAAGCCAAGTCTGCATGTATTTTATTATTTTATTTCTTATGATTTAAAAAATATGCTTTTGTATACAGGGTGTTAATGGAGCCTTCTGGAAGCCGTTTCTAAGTAACACTGCGCAAAAAAATATTTTTTGCTGAGAAACGATTTTTTTTTTGGATGAAAAATCACTGTTAACAGTAGCGCGCAATGTAACGCACTGAAAACATTGTGCTGACGGATGGATGGTATTTAAAGTTTGTTTTAAAAATAAACATTTAAAACTTGTGAAAAAGTTGGAACTTTGACCTACAATATCTCCGTTGTATGGTCCAGAACAAAAAGATCGCAATGGCGGGAAAAACAAGTGCCTCTCAGCTTCGTTAAGGGTGTTTTTAGAACCTCTATAGTAGTACTGTTTGGTTCCTAACTGAAATAACCAATTATAAAACTATTTAATTATATTGTTGACCAAGTAAATCCATAAAGCTATTTTTTTAAGCATCTTTATGGTTTAGTGGCCATTGCCATAGCCATGGGGTATTCCTCAAAGCGCAACTATTTTTAAGCGTAACCAACTAAGCGCAACTAAATTATTCCTCGAAGCGCAGCCATTAGTTGCGCTCACAAATTCAAATTAAAAACATTAAATGTTTATTCCTCAAAGCGCAATTTAGTTGCGCTTAGTTGGTTGCGCTTAAAAATAGTTGCGCTTTGAGGAATACCCCGCCATTATGTTGCAAAACGAAAATCCTCATCACCAAAAAACCTGTATCCCAGCAGTGGGAACTTCATAGGCAAATTATACGATGTTGAAATAAAATTAATTCCAGCAATGACAGCTTCTCAAATAAATATTTTTTTTTTAGATTTGCAACGTCATTAGCAGCCATATCATGCCTTACGTCAGAGTTCTGCCACTCCTCAGTGAGAGATCGCGTGATGTTATGCCAATCGTCATACGCTGCTATTGCGCAGATCCTATCCCCAGCTATGGCATGGGGCATACTTATACAGAATTGGAAGGCTAGCTTCTTTGATGGAGTTTTTGGTGAGTAAGGTGGTGTTATCATCTCTTGTAGTTTATCATTATTGCGTAGAATGGTTTTTTTACCATTTGGTTTGTGAAATTAAAATTAGAACTTGTTGTAGCTTCTTCTGATAGAAAGAAAAAGTATTTATTAAACTCATAAAGGAAAACACAAAAATAATGGTTGAATTCACAATAAAACAAAAATTATACAAAAAAATAAGATAAAGATAAAACAAATTAAATTGGCCCTGTACGAGGCCAAAAGGCCCCTTTCTCAACATGGTGCTGCAAGATTTAAAAAAAAGTCACAGCGCTGGTATACACTTTCTACGCAAAAAAAGGAGATCATTAAGGCACTGAAAAAAAAACTGACTTTTTTAAAAAATCTTTCAAAATCTTCTTCAAAATTTCACCCTATGATTTCTGTAGGATGTATTAATTAAAAGTTTTAATTTTTGCATTAGCTTACTCTATATCCTCTTTTCAAATATCTCAATTTTATGCACAAGCGCATACATACATAAAGCGTGTAACAAGACCCTTAACGAATCCGAAAGGCACTTACGCATTGCGATATTTTTTTTGTTCTAGACCATACCTGAGAACCTTCTAGTTACAGAGATATCCCCAATATCTCTTTCAAAGTTACAACTTTTTCACAAGTTTTTTATACATGTTTTTAATGTTAGATTTTTACTTTAAACATCTCCACGACCCCCATACTATTCAATCCATTCATCAGCACAATGTTTTGCGTGCGTTACATTGAGTCCTACCGTAACACGTGATTTTTCACCCCAAAAAAAAACTGCTTGGTTGACGGCTTCGTTAAGAGTCTTGTTACATCCTGTATAACTGCAATTTACTTTAAACATTTTTCTTCACTTTTTTTTCTTTTTCAGTACTTAACATTTGGAACTTCTACCTCCTTGCCATGTCTCTATGGTCACTGACCGCTTTCCTACTATACTCTACAGTACTACCAGAAAGTCCAAAATACCTGGTAACACAGAAAAGATATGTTGAAGCGAGGAACATTTTGATCCAAATATATACGGAAAACAGTAGAAAACCTGCCGACACATTTCCGGTGAGAATATTGAATTTTTTATCAGAATTTTTCATGTTCAAGCTTGATCCGGGAATACAAGGGAACAGCTAGCTATTTCTTATTCAGAAACGAAGCTGGCGGGTTACAGGCGTTGATAAAATAGCTGTTTTGAATGGGATTTTGTTAGTAAAGTGCATCAGCGCCGACATTCTTAATTCATTACTAATTTTGTTTATAGTGCCTTTGGGATCTTTTGATGTTCGTATGATATTGACAGGAGAGCTCTGTTGGTAACCATCTGTGTAATTATTTAAAAAGAAAGATGGCGGCGGCTTCAGATCCGATTTAGGCTATGTACCATAATAAACTATGTTACTATAAATTGTTCTGGTTGTCGCCTTTGACAGTCGCCCGAAAGTCAGAAAACAAGATCAGATAGTAGATAGTTGCGACTATCTATCTGATCCTTGTAAAATACAGATATTTAACTGCATCCAGTTACAATAAAAGCTAAACCAAATATTACGTAGTTGGGAAAAGGTACAATTTTCACAACTATGTGCTTATGTTATTTTATTTGGTTATACCTAATCTCATATATTTTAAAAGAAATACTAATAATACTAATTTATGAGTTTCACTTTTTTCTAGCAGAGAATATTAGGATTTACATTAACCAATATTTTATTTTTATTTTTTTTAGTATCCAAACATATTTGAAAAGGAAATCAAGGAGGTAGACTCCCAAAAGGCTGATGATGGAGAAACCAAAGTGAATTTTCGAGACAAAATCATGACTGGTCTTAGAAATATGAAACCGTTAACAAGAAGACCATTAAGTGGCTATGTAGCATTAATTGCTTTAAGTCAATTCATTACTTTGGGAACGTACGTATATATAATATTTATTTTAGTTATAGATGATTTTTGAATCTTTAGATTACTTCGCCTGAGTTTATGTACAGTCACGAGCACCAATATGTAAACACTTAACAACTTTTAAAAGTTTATTTTTCCTACTTTTCTGATTAAAATTTCATGTTGTAACGAACGTAGTATTCTGGAACTCATATTTTTATGAAAAATTTCCTATCTCCAAGTTACAATCGTTATTTCTCGCCAAAATTGCTTTTAAATTTGGAAAATTGTATACATATTGGTGTTCGTCATTGTACAATGAGTTACAGCAATTAGCTGCATAAATGGTTGAGATTTTTTAGAAATACCCTTTGCGCAAATAAATAAAATATAAAAGAATTATAAAATTCTATCGATTCGTATTCTAAAAAATCTCAACCATTTATGCAAAGGTGGGGTCAGCTTATTGCTATAACTCACTGTACAGAAAAAATGTCAAACCGACACCATTTATTTATTTCAGAGGCACGATTGTGCGATGTAAACATAACGTAATTCCGAAAGATTTGAAAATATAAAAAAAACTCATTTCGTACATAATGTTTATTTAATTTTAAGATTTAAAGAAAATTGACGCTCGTCGAAATATTCGTTTAGGTTTACAAAGTTTTTTTAAGTAAAGTTTTTGCAGTGTATTTTCTAGATTTGCAGTCTTGAGCCTTAATCTATATCTATGGGTAATACATATTTTGCTTGTCGCATAAATTTAAACAAAAATACTATAAGATAGTCTGTTGTCATAATTCTCCAACACTACTTATCCTGATTAATCTGGGTTCCGCGCACCATATTTTGTTCGACCCAACTTCTCTATTAATCGTTTCTCGTCTCAGTAGTCACCCCTTTTCAAGCCATCATAATATCATCTTTTAGCCAAATACAAAATATAACGTATCTAACGTTTCTTTGGATACGATATATTTTGTATTTTTGATTTAAGAAAAATAGAATTCACGTTAAGTTTAGGTACGTCGCGCGTTCGTGTTAAAATTTGTCTGACGATTGAAAAAGCAGCCCTATTCATTTTAATTAAGTATTTAAATTAATCGTTTAATTTTAGATTGTGAGCTTGCCTTATAAAAGATTTGATTGAAAAGGTAGGGACAGAAATTGGTATGCCAAATCATATTGTTTTAAATTCATGGGATTATGTCACCCCTTCTCTTCACAAGGGTTGTGGGAAGGATAGATGGATAGGAAATTGGGTAGAGGTTTTATAATAATACCATTATAATACAATCTTTTGGTTTTACATGGAAACATAAATGAAATGAGGCGTAAAAAGCTGAAAGATACAAATGAAATTAGAATAATAACATTAATTCAGTTGAAAAAAAAATTGTTTGAATTCCTCTCTCTAGAAAACCAAACACTGTTTTTGCTCGTTCTCACTAATACTAGGAAACCTAAAAGTTAAATGAAAGTGTGCTGATGTATTTTCAACTTTACATGCTGAGCGACGAGCACAAAATCCAACACCATTGCAGTATTTCTGTCACCATCGGTTAAAATCATTATATAGTTACACTGAAACGTAGATTCAAAGAATTTTTAACGTAAAAGAGGGCATTAACCCCGTTTTCTGCCTGGACTCCTTTTTATTCCTAGTTTTTTGCCGTATTCCAGTTTTTTCGCCAGGCTCAAAGGGCAATTTCGCCTGATTCCACCCATTTGACGGTGTCCGCGTTATTTTTTTCGCCTAACTGAGCCGTCGTCAAAGCGTTTAAGGTCCCTAAAATCGACCCATTACGAACCGTCAGCGACAGTCTATGTAAAACTGGTATTCAACTGCAGCTGGTTAGACTGGAAGCCGACCTCAACATAGTTGAGAAAGAGCTAGGCAGATGATGAATGATATTTAGTCGTCATGTGAAATTGAAAGAACAATTGAGCCTATTAAAAAATGCTGAAATATAATGTATAGAATAACTTTGTGTATTTAGCATAACACATAACATCACGCCTGTAATCCCCGAAGGGTTAGGCAGAGGTGTATCTACCTAATAGTACACCCACACATTTCGCCAGTTATTTTCAGTCCCATGTAATAGGGACGAGCCTATAGCCACCAACCGGGCACAAAACCTGAGTCTGTGGCTTCATGGCTATCACTTTGTTCGAACTGGGAATCGATTCTAGGACCTCATAACTAGACCAACGAGGCAGTCCGTTTGTGTATTTAGATGAATTATTAAAGCAGTTTTGTCCCTGACCGTACCTACCCATTAAACAGTTTTCATTTAACCTCCCTATCATAAACGTAGTGTGCAGAGATAGATTTACCTACTGATATTCAAATTAAAACACAAGCTAAATTTGTATGACAATACCAACGTTCAAATTGCAAAACAAAAACGACTTCACAACTCAAACAACAAGGCACAAAATCGCGGATCCGCAATCGCAGCGACAATTTCCATACGAAATTACAACCTAGATAAAACTGTACAGATAAAAGGAAGGATAAAATTTTCAGGCACAACGTCATCAGGCTGTGGTTCCCACAATTATCTACAATTGTAGAACATTACAATTTAGATGCAAATCAAAATCTATGCGACCTGCTGGATTCCTATACGGGGAGTTTGAAAATCAAGAGTGCATCTAACGCGACGTCCGAAGTTTGTGTACCGGTAAGTAGATTTATATTAAAAAAATAACATAACATCACGCCTGAATTTCCCGAAGGGTTAGCAGAGGTGTGCTTAATAGTACATCCATGTTTCGCCAGTTATGTTAAGTCCCATGTAATAGGGATCGCTCCCTATTACACCCGTTACGCCCGTTTGATGGCAATAGGCGCGAGCCTATGAATTCCCCGAAGGGTTAGCAGAGGTGTGCCTAATAGTAACACCCACATTTCGCCAGTTATGTTAAGTCCCATGTAATAGGGATTGCTCCCTGTTACACCCGTTACGCCCGTTTGATGGCAATAGGCTCGCTCCTATTGCCATCAAACGGGCAAAAATTCAGATTCCATGGCTGCTACTGAGAAATTCCTGATGGAAAAACCCAGTAACACTTTGCCCGACCCGGGAATCGAATCCAGGGCCTCATGCTCAGCAGTCGCTCTTACGACCACTAGACTAACGAGGCACTCAAACATATACACCACTATTTTTTAATTAGTACAAAAAAAAATGGAGCTCTATCCGTACCCGTTACTGATCATATTTGTGTAATCAAAAGTCAAAAAAACGAAATCCCAAAATTGTCCACGAAAATTTGTCATAACTGGTAAATTCATAATTGAATCAATCATTCATAACAATTACCACTACAAAATAATACGCGCAGTGCTTTTCCATTCCCCAGCAAACTATATTTCCATAAATTGAGTGACATTTTGGGATATAAACAAACGCTTATAACTTTGCTGTTTATGAATATTATTTATTGAGATTCTACATATATAATAACAAGACCTTCTCTAATAAGCCCTTTAAGTATTTGTACTATTTAAAAAATAGTGGTGTATTTGAGATTTAGAATAAGAAAGCTCTTTAAAAAAATGCCTCTTCTGTGCTACTGCTGGATAAACTCTGCCCCAAGTTCTTCCAAGACCTCTCTTCCCACGCTATCTCGAACCGGTCCTCGCGTTAGATAGCTTTGGAAATCAGTAAACTTACTTATTCAAGAGTTTTTGTAACAGTTTTTGCAGTGCCATTCATACTAATATTATAAATTCAAAAGTATCTCCATCTCTGTGGGCATAGGATACATTTTATCCCTGTACTCAATTTCCATGGGATAAAGTCCGACATCCAGTCACCAAATACCCATTTCACGATTCTGCTAAATGTGGCTTAGGTTAGTACCGACCAAATATCTATATTACTGTCGTAAGACGCATTCACATTTTAGGTTAATATTGTACACAGTAATTATTTCTTTTGCGGGCCGATGTAAAAAAAACTTTGTGTTTCTTAAAAATGTATTTGCGTACGAAATTTTATTTTATCGTTTCGTTTTTCGTTTTTTTTTTATTGTTTTTTGTTTGTTCGTTTTGTGTTGTTTTATAGTTTAATAATTACCTACTTAGTTTGTATGTCAAAGTGCGTGTACTATATTATTTTAAGTTCCAAAAATGTTCTCAAGTAACTGAAATTCTTGTAATTTCTTATTGAGAAATAAATTTCTTTAACCATAGGTTAGCCAAGGCTTATTAAAATAAAAATCCCATTAAAATCGAACACAGAAAAGCTAGCGGTTATAACTCAAACAACTTCCCCAACTATCGAAGAAAAAACTCCAGGTTTCCATATCTTTCGAAACAGCTTGAAAGTAACTAAGTAACTTATCGCCAACAAATATGAAGACAGTGATATATGATTCTGGAAAGTTCGACCTGCAGTTTTACCCACTTTGAAATCGATGATGGGACCCTCTTGAGACCCAAATTGAGTTCCGGACAAAGATTTATAACGTTAGATTCACTTGTCGCGTCAAAAAATAATCGCATTTCTGTTTTATTGACATTTGTGCTAAGTTCTGCCAAAATGTACTCATTTGATGAAGTAATTGTAAATGTAAGGATTTTGGATTGTTCACTGCTGATTCATTTTTAATTTGTTCAAAGAATATGTTTTAGATGTAGAATTTTAGTTAAATTTGACATATTGAACTGAATTAGTAAGAGATTGTGTCTTAGTGTACTATTTTGAAAGGTGTAGTCAAAGTTTGCGAAGTGTCCCTACACCCCAAAAAGAGGTCCTAAAGAAAGCCATAGACGACGGAACGATTATTGTGTCCACATACTGGGTCCAAGCAGTAAGAAGTCGTACAATCGATACGAAAGAAGAATATTAGTGCTGTCTCGCTCACTCATACTAAAAATCATATCTATTGTTCCACGCGAGATCTGTGAGCTCACACATCTCAATGTGGACACTTTTATCCACGACCTTAGTACAAAGAGGGCACATCCGACGCTTTAAACCTTTGGCTCCGGGGAAAAATATCCTACTTAGTCCCTCCGCCATGATTTATCTTCGTATAATGTTTCACTGAAATCGGCCGAAGCGTTTTCGTGAAATTGGGTAACAAACAAACTGTTTTAGATTTGTTATATAAGGGAGAAAGCTGCGTGGTTCTCAATTTCAAAAACCGCCTCGTAACTTAGAGGGCCTTTTGTAATGGGAGCGCGAAAATTAGGATGTAACTTATCTACCACTTATTGGTGGGTAGGATGGCTTAATCAACTTATTTTGGTAGTCTTTGACATGTCCGTTTTAAAGCGGAACTAGGTGATATAGGTCAGAAAGATTTAACTAAAACTTATGTTGATCAAGTTTAGTCGGTAAAGGGCTCGGAAGATTTTTGTATGAAGCCTGGCCGGATTAACTTCTGCCATTTTAATTTTTTTTCAAAGTTGCGGCCATGGATAACACCTATATTAATCGATAGTTGGTATCAATACAAACAAGTTTTGTTTGAAGCAAAATGTTCTAAAGTATCACGTTTCCGAGCTATCAAAGTTAAAGTCACTGATGGCATCTTCAGCACAACTTTGATAGCTTATATCTCGAAAACGTGACACTTTAGAACATTTTGTCTCATTCACAACTTGTTTGTATTGATGCCAGCTATCGATTGATACAGGTTTTATGCGTGGCTGATCAAATCAATGTTGTGCTCCAGATGCCATCAGTGAATGGACTTTAACTTTGATAGCTCATATCTCGGAAGCGCGACACTATAGAACATTTTGTCTCATGCAAAACTGGTTTGTATTGAAACTAGTTATCGATTAATATAGGTTTTATGCATGGCCGCAACTTCGAAAAAAAAATTATAATCTCGGAAGTTAGGCCGGCCATTAAATTCAAACCCCTATCTACATAATATCTTTATTTTATATGGTACGTATAATATACAGAATGTACCAGAAAGGTGTGGTTTAAAATTATATAGCACATACATTTTCCTAGCTATTAAATAATGTACTTATAATGTTACCCTTTTTTTTTCTTTTTTTTTTAGGATGGAAAGTTATCAAATGACCCCCCGCTCTGGGCGGAGCGGAAGGGAGTGTCAGACTTGTACTGACTAATACCCATCCATGTTCCTTCTTTGCCCTTTGTGTTCCAGGGCTGCGGTATCTCTTTCGAACAGCCCCGCAGCCCTGGCAGGCAATATTGTTACCTTTGCTCCTATAATTATGTTATCAATCACCTACTTCTTTTTCCTGTCTTTTAATTTGTCGTGTATCACTTAGTTTTTGGGTCACAGTATTTACCTAATTAGTTCCTTGTTGTAAGTTTTTCATTGTGTATCTTTAATTAACAAAGTGACGCGTAAGTTTAAAGCTAACCCATCCAATTAAGGCAAATGTGCTTCCACTAATAGCTACCCCACAATAATTCGGTGTGGTTGTAGTTTGGAACTACACACAACCCTTAGCATTGCGGTTTTGGTTCGAAAACCGTAATGGTTTCTATAAATTATCATGGCACTGCCTTTATTAATATTAATTTGAAATGACACAGAGTTTGGTCTTGTGGTGGCAATCGCGATTGCTGGTTGGATGAGGTTCTGGGTTCAATTCCCGGGGCAGGCAAATTGTTTTTTTGTCTTTCCATCGGGAATTTCTCAGTAGTAGTCACGGAGTCTGGATTTATTCCCGGTTGATGGCAATAGGCTCGCCAACTTGTGGGTGTACTATTAGGTACACCTCTGCCTCACCCTTCGGGATTATAAGCGTGATGTTATGTTATGTGACAAAGAGACAAAAGAGGGCACAACCTTGGATACGAATTCCAGTTACATCCACAAATCTACTTGGTTTTATTGGAATTCCACTTCTTCTTCCGTATCGATGGTAGTACGTCTTGGCAAATGACTCTGACTCACTTATAAGTAGGCCCGTTAATCGCGGCACCAGTGGCGATGGATACTCTGAACTAGCATACCGTAGTGCAAATTACTGGCTGTATTGATAGGCGAAATTAATGTCTAAAGTATAACATGTTGTCAATGATAAAGCCCATGGTACGACGGTATGGTTGGCGCAGTGGCTAAGCTATTGGCTGGTGCGCTGCGTGTCGCGGGTTCGATTCCCACACGGAACAAATATTTGAATGACCTACAAGCTGTTTCGGGTTTAGCTGTTTGTGTATGTGAGTTTAAATGATTGTAAACGGACCCACGATATAGGAGAAATGTCAAGGCAACGTTTAAAAAAAATGACTTATAATTCTTCTTAGCGTGTCGATGGCAAATTTTTTTAAATATATGTTTGGCCCAAAATTCAGCTATGCGAACTCCGCTCGCTGTAGCAGTCATAAGATCGTCAAGTGCATGACTTATAATGTACACAAACCTCTCTTTCGGAGTTTACTATTTTCATAGTAACACCGATTTGTGATGTCCCAAATCAAGCGAATCTATCATTTATCTGATGACGTCACGAAAAGAAGATGTCCCTTAACGTTAATAATGAGAACTATTAATTTTCTTCCGGTTAGAGATAGCATCAGTTCATATATCAGGGGGGTTACCATGACGTCTTAAAGCAGGAGTAATTCCAGTGTGGGAAAGAGATGGCGCTAGACGACCTGTATAGTTCTGTCTCTTTTCCACACTGAAATTACTCCTGCTTTAAGACGTTATGGTAGGCCACCAGGACAAAGATATTTTCTTAGGTTATATATTACGACTGTCTTTGTCGTCCGAATTTTGGTGTACGGAAGTAAGATATTATTACGAGACTAGAAGCCTCTTTCAACGCTAAGATTTACAATTTTTTACGTAACTTATAGCAACATACGCGTTTTTTCCGAAATTACACCATATTACTTCCTTATTTGAATCGGATGTTGTTAACAATTTCAAGGGTTTTTTTTTGCACGGGACCCTATTTTTTTTTAATAATAGTATCCTTATAACATTAGCTATATGCCAGTAATATCCCGACAAAATCAGTCCAGTCGATTCGGAGATTATCCGGAACAAACGAACAAAAAACAAATGTGTTTTAGTTATATACTTTCAAATGCAGACAGTAAAAAGCTGTTATTTTGAAATTACAAGACACTTCAATTATATTTATTTGTATGTAAAGATGACGATTTTTTTAAATACTTCTACATCTGGCGAAGTACGCCGAATTTCCGTGGCCTAATTTCAGCGAATAATTCCGACTCCAGCTATAATACAGCTTATCTCTTTCTTACAGCACGTAAGCGGCACAGAAACCTACATCAACAGCATCATCATAGGCCTCGTCTGTCTACTCCCCTACTTCATAAGCGGGGTCGTTGTCAACAAAGTCGGCAAGAAAGTCCTCCTCTTGATCGGAGGAGTCTTGTCTGCATCCTCGTTGCTTGGCTTGAGGTGGTCTAATTCGAAGACTATGATGGTGGCTTTCTTCTCAACGAACATAGCAGTAACGCAGACAATTAAGAGTCTGATACAAGTCGTGCTGATTGATGTTATTCCGACTGCTATGAGGTAAGGCTTTTACTTTGTACTTAGATTGTCATGATATAGGTATGTGATGCAAAGAAGTGAGGAGCAATAAGATTTTAAACTATCATGGTCACTAACATTATCGTTAAGGGCATTACATTGCTCGATGCCCTTGATGATTTGATCCCTGTACTGGTTTTTGTTGACTTGCCCCGCACATTTCGCAAAATTTCGGTTTTTATTTATTATTTAAAAATATTAAAAGAAATAACAGAAAAAAACAATACAGATTGTTAAGTATATCATTACGTATTTGTTATTACAAAATTCATGCCGATCTATTCAGCCGTTACAGAGATAATTTACAATTAAGGTTGAAAAAGTACCTATTTTTTACGATTAACCAAAAAAAATTGAGAAGGTTTATTAAAATTTTAAACAATACAATTTATTTGTGATGAACTTAACTATAACATACTTTTTTTTACACGGAAAACGCACGAAGGGATTCATCAACAAATTTCTTTGAACATACGCTGTTTTTGGGATTTGAGCCATGTAATGCCCTTAACACTAGAAACTTGATATTTACCATGTTTACTGATTGCTTTGAGCTTCCGATATTTCGGCGTTGTTGCAAGCACTATGATCACGGATAAACTGAAGTTATTGCGGGTGGGTGTTTATGAGCAGACAAAGATGGTAGACCGATTTGTCTCCTCCCGTCACCCATCAGTCAACATGTTAAATATCAAGTTTTTAGTGTTAATGAGAAAGTGAGAAGAATGTCGAAACTTTCCTCAGTTTGGAGTATTCATGTAAATAAGTGTAGGAAAGGAATTACCAAATAAACGATAATGGACCGTGTCAAATTATGCATTGTTTGTTATTTCAATTTAATTTTAAAATTTCTGCTAAAACTGAATGCTTTGTAGCAATAAGTTTCATAAATCTCATTTTTTTTGTATTTTATCTTTATGCTGTCCTATTTGACCCAAAAGTTGATTGGTAGAGAATGCCTTGTGGCATGAAGTCCGCCTATGTATTATATTGTACACGAAGTTCAAATAAATAAATCTTGTGATTGTCTACAGGGTGTGAACAGACCCTTCACGAAGCCGTCAACCAAGCATTCTGTACATCAAACTAAGTAACTATACGCAAAAATAATTGCTGGGAAACTATTTTTTTTTTTGGGGTGAAATATCACGCTTTACGGTAGGACTCGATGTAAAGCACTCAAAGCATTGTGCTGATTGATGGATGGATTGAATAGTACGCGGGTCGTGGAAGTAAAAATCTTACATTAAAAACATGGATTAAAAAAAAAAAGACTTCTGAAAAAGTTGGAACTTTGCCCCCAATATCTCCGTAACTAAAAGGTTCCCAGGTATGGTCTAGAACAAAGAAATGATCGCAAAGACGGGGAGAACAAGTGCATTTCGGCTATGTTAGGGGTCTATTTACACCCTTTATATTTCTGTTTGTTAAATTTTCTCACTGTTTTCTTTCGATTAGGATTCTTTTAGTTTTAAAGTAGTAGTTACTTTTGAACCTAAGCTTTTATTAATTCCACTATTTTTCTCCACCAGGACCCTGGCCTTATCCCTAGTGATGGTGGCGGCCCGTGTGGGTACTTTGGTCAGCAATGTCACCTTCCCCGTTCTGCTGGCTATGGGGTGCTCCATACCCTTCTACACGATGGCTTCAATGATGGCATGTAAGTTTACCAATTGTACTATTCATATGAACATTGGGGCTCTCGATATTTCCACCTTTGTGATTGCCTGGGCAGCTTGCACCCCCCTTCCCCCTTCGTAGGTTGGATGTCTTAAATTGCCTTCGACGTTTTCTTTACCGTTATGAGAACGTGATTATTTTTCATAGATTACGCCTTTTGAATAAGTTAAGTATTCAAGAATAAAATTGTCGTAAGTCTCATGGATAAGAAGAAGTTGAAAAAGAATTACAATCAAAACTTTTATCTGTTTTAATTTTTCTGTCGTAAGAAAAGACAGAAAAACTGTTGAGAGTTTATTCTGAACAAGACACATTATAACATGAACTAGCCAGTCTGTGTTTCAATGTGATAAAGCTAACGACAGAATTCCAGTAGCTGTCCTTAATATAAGCTAGTTCTCAAGTCCATGCAAAGCATTTTGTAACTAGAAGCTGTACCGTCTAAGTGGTATTTTGCATCCTGATATTACGACGTTTTGCTGAGCTAGAGTGCCGCATTTTGGTTAGTAACTACGATGTGACGTCACTGGTCGCAATTACGTATAAATCAGAATTGGATTACTACGTTTTCTATCAAATTCCTAATTTGAGAGATTGGAAATAGAAAATGTTAATAACATAACATCACCCCTGTAATCCCCGAAGGATTAGGCGGAGGTGTACCTGGTAGTACACCCACATTTCGCCAGTTATGTTTTATAGTTATGTTGGTGAGCCTATGGCATTAACCACCCAGATTCCGTGGCAGCTGCTGAGAAATTACTGATGAAAAAACCCACTTAACACTTTGCCGGACCCAGGAATCGATCCCAGGACCTCATGCTCAGCAGATGCGCTTGCGAACACTCGGCCAATGAGGCAGTCAGTAGTGGCTGCGGGACTGTTCGAAAGAGATACCGCGGCCCTGGAACACAAAGGGCAAAGAAGGAACATGGATAGGTTTTAGTCAGTACAAGTCTGACACTCCCTTCCGCACCGCCCAGAGCAGGGGGGGGGGGGGGGGGTTGGTTTGATGATTTCCCATCCTAAAAAAAAAGGCAGTCAGTAGTAAAATTAATTATTTGGAATATTTAAGAACCTTACAGTTCTGTTCACTATATAATAATTTACTTCATTATCAAGGCTACATATATATTACTGTCATAGAAGTAGCTAAAGAAAATTAAAAGAAAACAAAGTGGGGAAAACAGCATATTCTTAGAGGATTATGGCCCACTCACAGAGACAAACCGTGTTTCCCATTAGCACAAAACATTGTTTAATAAGTGAAACACGTTTACTAACAAAATTCCCATTATTTTCAATATTCCTGGTATTTTGGGAGCTCGTGGCTAAATAATAACAAGCACTTGGGACGATCTTAAGGTTAAACCGCACTTGCCTAGGTTGGTCCGTGGATGGGTGACCGCCCATTACATACCGAGTTTCCTCCATGCCTCGGAAAGCACGTTAAGCCGTTGGACCCGGCTGTCCTTTGTAGATCTTTGACAGTCGTTACAGGTAGGCAGTGGCCTGAAAGTCTGACAACCAGTCTTAACAAGGGGTATCGTATTACCCAGTACGAACTGGGTTGTGGAGGTCAGATAGGCAGTCGCTCAATGTAAAATGCTGGTATTTAGCTGCATCCGGTTAGACTGGAAGCTGACCCCAACATAGTTGGGAAAAGGATTCCTGGTATTTTAACTATGCTTTATCTGACAAAAACCACTTTTTCTCAAATTCCTGAACACGCCATTTAACCATTCCATGTATTCGAATAATAACGAGTTCATTATGTCTACTTGATCATGCCAGCAGCCTTTGAGTATTCGTGGTATAATTATTATCATATTCGCAAGGTAAAACCGTTGTTTCATCTCTTGTCATAATCGTCATAATCCATTTGGAATTTCTCAGTAGTAGGCCGGAGCCTGGATTAATTCTGGCAATAGGCTCGCCCCCAATTACATGGGACTTAACTGGCAAAATGTGGGAGTATTGTAGGTACACCTCGGCCTAAAGCTTTGGGGTTTTCAGACGTGATGTAATGTTATTTAATCATCAAATAGAGGTACAACGAGAGGGCGCTGATACCTGATTCTTCTTTTTCTCGAATCGATGACTCAGAATTCGTCCGACCATTAGTTACCTGGACAGCTCAGTCGTTTGCCTGATTCAAGTCCTGCCCCCGTAGCATGAGCACCGTAGACAAGGATTTCTTTGACGGAAGTATCGACACAATGACAGATTTCTTTGCACTATCTGTCATTTTGTCGATTCTTCCGTCAAAGAAATCCTTGTCTACGGTGGTCATGCTACGTGGGCAGGAGGGTGCAATTAGATAATTAGCTCCCAATAATAATTTATTTATAGACCGACCACTTTAATGAGTCCTCGCGAAGGTATCAATTTAAATCGAATATTCTGAAGGTAGATCACGTATTGGTTCAATTAGTATCGTAATACCTACGTGGATTATGGTTATTTTAAAGCAAACCTGTGGGATATTGTTAGGACTTTGTGGATGCTTAATGTGCCTTTGATGGCAAGGCGGAGGACTCGTTAAAGCGGTCGGTCTATAATAATGTTCTTTTTTGTTCCAGTTGTGGTTCTCCTGACAATATTCCTGCCAAAGAAGAAAGAATAGAAGACGTACTTAATGAACATAATAAAATTGATTGTTCTTGTTCACATTTTTAGTTTAATTTTATTATTTCCAAATAGTTGCAGGTAGCAGCTGCAGCTTCATTGTATAACAAACTCAGTGTGATGATGGCCATCATTTTAGCTATTTACTTTTCGGTAATTGAGGTGACAGACAGATAAAATAGACCATTTTAATCAAAATAATATTTATTTGTTTAGGATCTCCAACAAAGGATGTGCACAAACACACGAAATAAATAATCGACGACAAAAGTATCACGTAGGTGTACTTCTTCACTTACAGGAGATCACAGCATGCATAATAAAATATATAACTAAGCTAACAAAATTTTAATCTGTCATGGTCACTAACATTATTACTTAGACAGGAAACGGGATATTTACCATGTTTACTGTTTGCAACAGCGCCGAAATATCGGGAACTCGACAAAAACAGTTAACATGGTAAATATCCCGTTTCCTGTCTAAGTAATAAGCTAACAAAGTCATAGTAGCATTTAAAAATTAAAATCAAAACATATTATGGTACTTAATAAAATAAAATTGGAAAAATAAAATTGAAAAATAAAAAAATAACAAAGTCATAGTAGCAATCAAAAAAATTACAACACATTTGGTAATAAAACTGGAAAAAATTAAATTAAAATAGTAAGTAACAAATATACCAAATATATATAACAAAATATCCTAGTCGTACCAAATAATGCTTTGATAACTCGTATCGAGAACAGCTTCGAGACAGTGCCAAGACAGAGAGCAGAATCAGTGCACTCCACCGAGCGCACCTCCCAAGCACTAGGCCAAAACGCTGTCTTGGCACTGAATCGCCACTGTACTCAACACACGTAACCAAGATATTAAGGACGTGTGAAAACCGCACTGAGAAAGTGGAGCTCACATACCCTGGAACGAAAGATGCGATTTTCAAAATGAATGAGCGAGATAATCCTAACCATCCTAACTCCCTAAGTGATATTATAAATGCGAAAGTAATCAAACGGCACGACGTAGCGAACGACAAGCGCGACGACGAGTTCGATGAACTCTATAGCTAGGCAGGAAGTGAACAGCTGATTTCAGGCGTAGTTCGTTAGAGTATTTCAACATCCATTGTAGGATTTTTGATTTTAGACGTATTATTTAGATAAATGGAGCGCTGAGTACAGGGAATGTAATTTGACATTGAAATAAAGGAACAAAAACAGCAAAAAAAAAAATTAAATAAAATCCGGTGGAATATGATTCAAAATAAGGAGGTGAATGCACCCTGCCAGTTTGTGGAGGGCTATCCCTTACGCCCTGTATTAATCCAAGCAGAGTACAACACTAATTGATTGTCAAATTCTAAATTAACGAGAGCGAAGCTGCGGGCAAAAGTACTACTTAAATGTCACTGTCAAAGCCCACTAAGCAAAAATGGACCGTATGTGAATACGGGCTAATTTAACGATTTAAATCTTACGGCACTGATTCATCAATTTGAGATAATTATATGTATAGCGCAGAAGCCAATCACTCACCTGCATTGCCGCTTTATTTATTAAAATATTTTATACTTTGTATAAAGGCCTTCTCCACCAGCCTACCTTTCCTTTGTTACTCCTGGAAAACCTATTATCGCGATATCAGATTGAATGTCCACTATAAAACAATGGGTCTGCAAAGGGAAGCTGTTCAGATGATGGAGGTATAAATATATATTGCACAATCTATTGTCATCGAATGGATGGATTAAATGGAAGCTGGAGAAAATAGTGCAGAATAAGTCTTTTATGAATCTATGATAGATATTGTAGCCACAGGGCTACCGGATGGATGGAAGGATGGGACGAATTCGGAAATGAGAGCTGTATTATATGGAAACTGGAGAAAATTGTTCAGAATAACACATAACGTCACGCCTGTAAACCTCGAAGGGTTAGGCAGAGGTGTACCTGACAGTGGGTGTACTGTCTGTTCACTAATTATGTTTAAGTCTCATGTAAAAGGGGGAGAGCCTAGTGCCATCAATCAGGCACAAATCCAGACACCGTGGCTGCTACTGGGAAATTCTTGATAGAAAAACCCAATAACAATTTACCCGACCTGGGAATCGAACCCAGGACCTCAGTATAAGTTTTTTTATAAATCTATGATAGGTATTGTAGAAACAGATGAATGAATGGAAGAACAAGACGTGCTGCACTGAATTTGGATCCGAATGGGAATGAGGTTTGATATATTTTGGCCTGCCCACCTTCCGCCATTTTATTTTATTTTAAAAATAGCGGCCACGCTAAAAATCTGTCTTAATCAGTAGCTGGCATCAATACAAGTAAGACTTTAAATCACTGTTCTTACGTACTATTTAATCCACGATAAAATGACCACTTATCAGAGCCCACTATCTTTCAGAAAGAAACCTATCAATCGAACAAGAGATCATTTCTCCGTCCACACAGTACTACTTAACGAGATACTTTCCCTCTATGAATGGTAAATAAAACTAAGCCCTTATTTGTATAGAAATATCACATAAGTAATCGAGAGAGCTTAATGTAAGGCGATTATGATTGGCTGAACGATCGAGTGGGCGAGTTTTGCGACGTGAAACTTGCTGAATGACGTCATAATTATTGGCGTGGCGTATGATATGATGTAGGTGTTGGGTAATTGTAGTATGTTTTTTGGTATTTTAGGAGTGAATTTGTGAAAAGAATCGCTGACTGATCTGTTGAGACGAAACGAAAAGCATTTTTGGCAAGACAAATTAAGGCTATTTAGCACCACAACTGACCGAATAAATTAGCCCTAAACGAATTAAAACATCAAAAAGTCTGACAACCAGTCTTGCCAAGGGGTATCGTATTACCCAGTACTAACCGGGTTGTGGAAGTCAGATAGGCAGTCGCTCCATGTAGAATACTGGTATTCAGCTGCATCCGGTTAGAAGGAAGCCGACCCCAATATAGTTGGGAAAAGGCCAGGCAGATGATGATGATGAATTAAAACATCATTCCGTTTTGGTTAATCCTTTAAAAACGGCACAATATGATGTCTTTTTTTTAAATAGCCTTGTATGTCCCACTGCTGGGCAAAGGCCTCCCCCATAATCTTCCAGGTACTCTTCTCTTTCGCGAACTTGAACCAGCCTTCGTGATGCGCGTCCAGATCCTCTCGCCACCAATTTTGGGCCAAAGAGGGTTATAATGTACAATAGATTAAGAATTTCACTTTTTATACGCTTTCAGTTTCACTACTTCATTTCTAAAGTCGCTGGACGAGGTCATCTCCAGTAAAAAGGTTTCCCACTTCTAGACTAGCAAGCACGGAAACGGAACGGAATCATCTACTTTCTAGACATTTAAAAAGTAATGCCTAGACTTTTTTCCTTACATAAAATTACACATTTTGAACCTGGATTATTGTTTATAATTTAAATGTACGGATGGGATTTTAATAAAAATCAAACAAACAAAATAAAATGTAAAAAAAACTGTGTGCGCGAAAAATTTACGTGAATTCGCTTTTGTCGAGATTTTAAGTCTACACTAATGAAACCACAGATAAAAAATATACAGATGAGTTTTCCAACGACGCACTGTATAAACTGTTAAAATATGTTCTGTTCAACGTAAAATATTGCGTTTTTCTCCGCGGGTTGAACAAAAAAAAAAAATTGGAAGTGTAGTATAATCAACTTTGTAAATAATTGTTTTGTGTTTCACTCTTTATTTATATTTACGGTAGCGGAATGTACACATCCTGTATGTTAGGAATTTAATCTGGTTTTACACGATGGATTTTTATTTTTTATTTGCTTTTATCCGTGATTTCACCTGCGTAGAGGACGTAAATCATTCTGAAATGTATAACTGAGATAAAAAGTATACAAAATACTTTGTCCTAATCCAAGTTGTAGTCTCTGTGTGAAAGATCGAAATGCGATAAGCCGTAAAGATGTAAAAACCGCTCCGAAGACGACCCACTGACCGTGACACACTGGTTGGTCACTTGTCGTAATAGCATCGTCTGAGGTCGTGCATGGTGCGTTAGGACTGAAGCTAGCATTGGAATCACCTCTGTACACGGCGACACGTTAAACTATACATTTTCAGTATATCATGGCCTAGCTTTGTTTAAAGGGTGGAACTAGACCCTTAGCTAAGCCGATATACACTTGTTCTCCCTGTCACCTGGGAACCTTCTAGTTAGATATTGGGGGTTAAAGTTCCAACGTTTTCACAAGTTTTTTTTGAAATACAAGGTTTTAATATTATAACTTTACTTTTAAATACCTCCACGACCCCCGTACTATTCAGTCCCTCCGCCAGCACAATGTTTTGAGTGCGTGATTTTTCACCCCAAAAAAAAAAGTCGTTTCTCAGCAATAATTTTTGCGTAGGGTTACTTAGTTTCATGTACAGAATGCTTGGTTGGCGGCTTCGTGAAGGGTCTGTTTACACCTTGTAGATTTCTCGTACAATGAGATATCCTTATAAACTGGTTTCGTATAGCTTGATTGGTCGTCATGAGTACAATTTACAAAACATGCTATACAGGGTGGCCCCGACAATAGGGCAATAAATTAAACTGCGTGTACCTCATGCCGTCCTCAGTCTGCATACAAAAATTCAATCGATTATGTCCAGTAGTTTAGTCACAGGACATATTTTTCATGTTCAGCATTTTTACATGATTTGTATTAACTAGCTTAGCACCGACAGCTTAACGACCCCCGCATCGGTATAAACACTAAACATATGTTGCAAAACCTTTGCCAAATTCGTTTCTTAAATGATACGAATTAATACAAATTAAGGTATAATTTACCTTTAGGCATTATGGTTAGTGTTCCAATGATTATAAATAATGTTCTATATCGTTAACAGTTTAGTGTGTTTGCATTTTTTTAATTTTCGAAACTAGGATTTATTTTTGAAAGTTTAGAAATATTCCTATGATCTAGTATTACCTCCGTTTCCATTTATTACCGTATTGTCAGCGCCACGTTCTAAGAAACCTTATCGTGTACAACTACCTAATGCAAACACTGACGTAAAACCCGTCAATCACCAGTAGCAAACCAGAAACAGAAAATGATAACACTATCTAAAGTTTACTCACTCATTAAGAACAAGTATCAAGACCTCTCACTCTCTCTACTTCAAAGAGAATTCACTAAGCCGCGTATGAACTCCTTACAACAGCACGGATCAAGACTAATTGGTCGTAGTAAAAAGGCCTTTATCATCTAAGATAAATTAATTTTATTACGTCACATTAAATAATAGTAGGATGTTATTAAAGCGGTTACAGCTGCCATGATAAGTAGGTGTTATGAAACTTTCATACGTTTATATTTTTTGGTGAAACAAAGGAATAATAGGTTTAAGAGAATGAGTGATCTGGATTTACCGGCTTTGGCGGCGAAGGAAAGAGGTGAGTGCTGAGAATTTTATTTTTAAACCAAATACACGCAATGTTTTAAAGGTTAAGCTGCGCTTGCCTAGGTTGGTCCGTGGATGGGTGATCACCCATTACATACCGAGTTTCCTCCGTACCTCGGACAGCACGTTAAACTCCCGGCTGTTATTTGTAGATCTTTGACAGTCGTAACAGGTAGTCAGTGACCCGAAAGTCTGACAACCAGTCTTACCAAAGGTTGTCGTAATACCCAGTAAGTGGTTTGTGAAGATCAGATTGGCAGTCACTCCATATAAAATACTGGTATTCAGCTGCATCCGGTTAGACTGGAAGCTGACCCCAACATAGTTGGGAAAAGGCTAAGTGGATGATGATGACGCAATGTTTTAAAAAAAGGCATGTAGTTGACTGTCCGCTCCGTGTAAAATACTGTTCTTCAGACGCAGACGTTGAGACAGGTAGCCTACACTAAATAGTAGGGAAAAGGTACACCCAGGTCACACAGGTATGATGTGCTCGGAGATATTTGCCACATTAGCTGTGCGGTTCATTTATATCCAAGCCAGGCATCCGTGCGTAGCGTGGCCGTGGTTTTCAGTGGACGATCTCGCCAACGTTTTCGTTCAAAACGATACTGTATGTTTAGGGCAGAATGACCACACGTTGGCGAATTGGAGAGATTTGTTTCCAGAAGAATTTGCTACTAATTAACAGTATTTAATTTGTCTCTGTAAATGGATGCAAAGCAATAGTGCATTAATTTTCGCGTTTGGGAAAAAAAAAAAACGTTTTTTTTTAGTTTCTACTGGCTGTAGAAATCAGCTGTTTCTACAGCCAGTATGTTTTTGATTTCGATGAGGGTCAGCAATCTATAGTTCAAAAACATACTGGCTGTAGAAATCAGCTGTTTCATTAAAATTATTTATGGTGATAGTCATGGTTATTATGGTTACTGATTTCCCTCTTAAAATAATTCCTTGGATACCTTTAGTGCCAGAAAATCATGAGTAGTACTAGTTTGTCCCTAAAACGTTCAAACTAAAAAAGAAACACAAAGGAAACTGAAAATTATTACAAAAGCACATGAATTGCTTTTTCTTGTAACCTTAAATTTAGATATATCAAAGTGTCGAAATAAGTAGACTGAGCCATTTGAGACCGCTGGGGAGGTTTATTTTAGATACAGTCGACAGCACATGTGATTTAGGAGATATATTTATGTAGGCTTCGACTTTTCGAAGTAGGTTTTTGGTAGTCACACTAGAATAGAATTGAATATACTTTATACCAAAATTCAAACACAACTGTTTTACAATATTGCTAATGATGTTGATAATGTAATGACTAGCGACTATGGTTTAGCGCTAACTATTTTAGTGAAGATTCGCCCGCGTGATGTTCGATAATTGTTATACAGGATCATACTATAGAGATAAAAAGAAAAAATATACAGGGTGTAACAGAAAGGGTATGGTCATGCGAAAGGATATGCTGCAGATCATCAAACTGAACATAGGTCCAATATCATAAATGCGAAAAAATTAGCAGCTGTCCAAAACTAAATCTAAATACCTACTCGAACCAAATGTATGGACTAAACTATCTGCGTGCAAAATTTCATTCAAATCCGTTCAGTAGTTTTTGCGTGAAAGAGTAACAAACATCCATCCATCCATCACAAAATTTCGCATTTATAATATTGGTAGGATTTTATTTTGGTGGTTCATAATTTTTATAATGTTGATAGATCATTGGTATTGATCAGCCTCAGGAATCAATGCGACTGCATTGATTCCTGAATGCCACCTTCCTCATATCCTCTCAAATTTAAAAAAGAAATGACTGTTCAGACACTAAACTGTCAGTCTCCTTACGTCTCCACAAAGTTATTATTTTCACTATTCACAAATGAAAGACTAGTATTACCATCTGATTAGCATGTGCATAATAATTGGATGTAGCTTTCAAACAGCATTTTACATAGAGCGACAGCCTGTCTGACCTCCAGAGCCAAATTATGGGCGTATAATGATACCACTTGGCAAGACTGGTTGTCAGACTCCCGGGCTTTTTACCTACTACCCAAAAACACTTTTTAAAGATCTACGAATCATCTGTTTAATGTGGTTTCCAAAACAAATGAAAGTTTTATTATAACAAACAAAATCTTCAGCATCTTTTTAGAAGGAACCGTAACAAAGATGGTATTGTCATGATGGTATTGTCATATGAGATACATTTACGTAACTATTGTTAAACATTAAATACCGACTGCTTTCACGAGACTATGCGTAAGCGCGCCGCGTGCGTAGAATACAGACCAGCTCCAAACCGTGCTAGCGATGATTGGAAAAAAGCTCGACTGTTCTTTCATTCGGCATTGTTCCAATAGACATACGGAGAAAGGATTGTAATAATTATTATTTTGAGAAATAATTGATTATAATTGTATTGAGTTTCAATGTTAATTGAATTTTAATTGAATTGAGTTGACATTGAATTGTATTTCATTGTATTTGAGTCAATTCTTTTCGAATTGTATTTTATTTTAATCAAAATTTTGATGTTTTATTTGTGTTTAAATTGTGATAAATGGCAATGGGTATAAATTACCTAAATAAATGAATTTATATCACATAAATAAACTACTTTAGACATATACCATTGTGACGTGAACTAGAAACAGTAGTGGATGTCCAATAATACACCCTCACCTGTCGTAAAGGGATCGGTTATATGTACTCAGGCAAAGATAGTTAGATACTCTCATCGCATAAAAGATTAACAAGACCTTAGTAGACGTGAGTAACACCTACGCAGATCTGTAAATAGTCGGCGGATTTGGAACAGAGGTCGGATTCGTTTGCAGGCTTATATTACTACAACAGTACCTTTCTGTAATTAAAAAAACAACAATTTAGGTTTAGTGATAACGGTTCACTAAACCTAAATTGTGTAGGTTTTTTTAATTAACTGTAACTACTGCTTGCTCTCCTCAGTCAGAACTAGGTTCAATCACAAACCACCCGAAATAGCAATGTAGAATAGAAACGTCTTCTAATAGAAACATCAGATCATCGTCTGCCTAGCCTTTTCCCAACTATGTTGTGGTCGGCTGCCAGTCTAACCGGATGCAGCTGAATACCAGTATTTTACATGGAGCGACTGCCTATCTGAGCTCCACAACCCAGTTCGTACTGGGTAATACGATACCCCTTGGTAAGACTGGTTGTCAGACTTTTTGGGCCACTGACTACCTGTAACGATTGTCAAAGATCTACAAATGACAGCCGGGACCAACGGCTTAACGTGCTTTCCGAGGCACGGAGGAAACTCGGTATGTAATAGGTGGTCACCCATCCACAGAGCAACCTAGGCAAGGACGGCTTAACCGAAAGATTGATCCGAGTGGCTGTTGTTATTTAGCCACGAGCTCCTCAGAAAACAGAAACATCAGATGTTCCGACAAAAATACTAATAAGAACCACATTGTAATAATTTTTGTCTTACGTTAAATGTGAGAATAAATAATTAAGATATGTACACCAATGACTATTGTATTTTTTATCAGTGTTAGAACAAACATCACAGATTTCGCATAAATGATCAAAAATAGAATCATGATTACGTTTACGTAATGTTGGCGAGATGGAAAATTTCGGGAACTAACCGAATACAGCTGAATAATTTATTTTATAAAAATCGTTGTTAAAACAAAAAATATTATGTAGTTATATAATGATGAAAAAGTTTAATTACAATCCACCTTAGTCAACCAATAATTGGCAAATATACCTTACTTAATATTTTAAAATGGCTTCTGTAAAATGTTGTTAAAGAATCCGCTAAATACTATAAACAACCTTAAACACAAACAAACAAAGACACAAACAGACACACAACCAAACAATACAAAAAACAAACAAACAACAACAAACTTAATATTTACAAAAAACGGCTAAATTAAGACAAAAAAAAAAAAGTTTTCTTTTTAAAATTAAACACAAAAATATTTTTTTTTGGTTTTCTAACTACCTACATGTTTTCATATCCCCGTGCCTATTAAAAGCATTAAATAACCTAGTTTCTTGAAAGCCTCGTACATGAAAAGGCAAGAATAAAAAAATATTTAAATGGTGAAATAGAACTACCTACGTCTAAGTCTAAGACCTTTACAGAATGACCTAAAAGCGTCGATTCTTCTTACATTATTTTTCTTTGTTGCCGCCACAATTTCTAACGGCAGTCGATTTTTACTTGTCCAACTTGATTGCTCCTGGAATAGACTTCATTTTTTATTCACACACAAATATTTTATTAGATTACACCATTTCATTTGATTTTTTGGCGAACGAAGTTGGTAAATTGGAAAGGGCATGACCTGAGTGTGAATAATATTAGAACAAAAGTGCCTTCAATAAGTGTTTTGTTATTTATTTTGTAATTCGATTAGATATAGATTAAGAATTTGATAATGATAGAGAACGCTCTTAGCGTTAACATCTTACGGCATTTCACACAAAAATTTTCAAGTGATTTTTTTTTCGAAATGATTGAACCAATTTTAATGAAACTACGTACGCATAAACAGGATACATATTAAGTCTAAAAACTTGACACTACTACTCCTAAGTAAGTATTGTATTTGTTATGATTTTATTGATTTTTTTATTTTCTTTACGTATTATTTACATTTTTAAATATTTCTATACAACGTAATATAAAAAAAAACATAAAAAAATATAAAAAATAGTAGCCCACCGGCATCGGGAACAGGGTCCGAGCTACCGGTGGTCATGGCTTTTGAAAGAGGAACCTCCTAACGATACGCGCCGTGTCCAGAAGTACTGCTTTCTGAATCAAGCCCTTGCTTATTTTTTTGTTGATTCCCTTATGTATTTAATTATTATGATTGATTCATTTTGTGATTTTTATTTTGCTATGGATGCTATGGATAATTTAGAATCTAAAATAAAAGTTTAATAATAAATATGTCCATCAAGGACTAGACTTAAAATTAACAATTCCGATAAAGCTGTTATGTCAATGTTAATTGCTTTTTTGGTTTCTATATATCCAAATAGTAATAAAAAACGGAACCCTTTTAATTTCACCCTGACCGTCTGTCTATATGTCACATATTAGTTAAGTTAGCACGATTAAGGTCATAAGCAGAGTCATTTATAAAAAAAAAATATTAACGTTTAAAAATTCTAAAGGATAAAATCATCATCATTCTCCTGCCTTTATCCCAATATATTTGGGCTCGGCGCAGCATGTCTTTTTCTTCCATACTTCTTTTTTACTCGTCATCTCATCAGACACCTCCTTTCTTGCCATATCATTGTTCACACAGTCCATTCATCGTTGTTTTGGTCTTCCTCTACTTTTATAGCCATTCACATTCATAAAGGATTATATAGCAAAACAAAATAAAGTTGACCGCCATTTTGAATGCAACAGCAGGAACAAACAGCTTACTATACAGTACTAGGAATAAAATACAAAACAAAACACTGGCTTATCTCATTGCACGTGAGTGGATTTCCAGACCAACGAGCAGCGAGGTGACTTTAAATTGGCCACAAGCACAATAACATTAATAATCTATACAGTTTGCAGTCAGTTTGCAACTAGAACTCTGTGGACGGATGCATTTCAAAATTTTGTTATTGTAGGAAGCTATTAAACACACATATACTTCATCATCATCGTCATCATTTCAGCGGAAAGACGTCCGCTGGACATAGGCCCAAGTGCCGCCACAGTGACCGGTCTCGTACGACTCGCATCCAGCGGATCCCCGACCTATACTTGTCGATACATAAATAAAAAACTCTTGACTCACTCACTGACTGACCCATCAACGCTCAACGTCAAACCCTTGGACTTTTAATGAAAAAAACAATGCTCTAGTAGTTCCCTATAAGATGTAGCCAAGAAATAAGGCCGAATATTTAGAAATTCTTACGGTATAAATTACATAAAAATTGCAAATCGATACAAATAAATAAAATTTTCAAATTAACAGTTTTTTACAGAATGCAAATAAAAGTATATACGGTACCTACGCATATATATATATTTTTTAATTGTTGTCTGTCGGTCTCTTTCAGCTAATCTCCGAAACGGCTGGAACAATTTTGACAGGACTTTTACTGACAGATAGCTGATGTTAGGATGTTAGGAGTTAGGCTACTTTTATTTTCGATAAAGGATAAGGGTTCCGTGCAAAAAAAATCTAACCTTTGAAATTGTTAACAAAATCTGATTCAAATAGTTAAGTAATATTTTATAATAATTTCATGTGGACGAAGATCGCGGGGCACGGTTAGTTTAAAAATATAAAGAAATAAAATGATCACTGTATTAGAATTTTTCATACGTATATTAAAAAATGCAATAGAATAACCTCCCACCTAGCCTCTTTTACGGGCATGTATTCTAGCCACTCTTCAGTTGCATCAATAACGTTGCCTGTAACATTAAATGCCCCTGTTTTAGATTTCTCTTTAACCCTATTTACATACGCCTTTTTATAAACCCTGCGCCAATCAACTTTCGCCGTAATATTCTTCTTCGAAAAATCTCTTCTGTACAACCGGGACCAAAAGTTTCGTCTTTCAAAATTTTGTTCAGCTTCTTCGAAGATTTGGCAACATTTAAAATATCAGTGAGGGATAAACTCAATAGAATATGGAATAACGCGTCGTCGGATAGCCCATGTAAATTGCTGCACGATTGACTGTGATAGCTCAATATGCTATTTCTTTCAGGGATAACAATTTTCTCTTCCAGTGAAGTGACCAGCCCCCGTAGCATGACCACGGTAGACAAGGATTTCTATGACGGAAGAATCGACAAAATGACAGATAGTGCAAAGAAATCTTTCATTGTGTAGTCACAGAAATCTTTGTCTACGGTGGTCATGCTACGGGGGCTGTTCGTCTATTTGACAGAATGCAGATGGAATACAAAAGCTGGACGTTGTAAAATGTTCAGTAATAGGCAAACACAAAAAATGCGTTTCTTTAGTCGCGTCAACAATTCTAATGATTAGAATTGTGTCATTCAACGTACATACTATAATATTCGCTGGAGTGTCTACAAATGAGTACAAAACAATATGTATTTCATAGACTTGACGACGTTCTGTTCTTTTTGTCAATATGTAATCAACAACATCGATGTCTATATTCCCTTTCTGTACGAAATCATTTTCTTTGATCACAATGAGGAGTATAGCGAAGAACAAGTCCCGTTTCAAACTTTCTGGCTTGACTAACACCTCGATCAATTCGTTCAGTGTCTTGTGGAACTGGGCCGGGATCGCCTTATTCTTGTTCGAAGTGAGGCTACACAGCCTCTCCATTGTCCCTTCCCTTTCAAGTTTTCCAATGTTTTATTTTATTGCCTATTAAAAATTCTGCTTGGCTTTTTTGTGATACTTCTTTATCCGCACGTCATCTTGACATTTTGAGATTTTTATTGTTATCAGCTTTATGGCTTTATGAGTTTATAGAAGACATTGATTTATGATTCGAATAAAAGTTTTTTCTTTTACTGCGCTGAATAAAATAATTAATCATTGTTAGATTTTACTTCACGAATGTCTTTAGCACATTTAAATCTTTAAAAGTACTAGTCTATTTTTTTTTCTAGTAATGTTTTAATCATAGTCAAATGCTTGGATAACATTTTATAAGATCTAAAACCAGACCAGTCTTAACGAAAATTAAACACTGAAATGGGATACAGAATGTTAATCAAAAATTCCTTTGTAAAGGTACATTTTCTTTTCAAAATATTTACACCTACCTTATGCCCGCGGTTTCGCCCGCTTGGAGTTCGGTAGTAGTCCCACGGGATCATACTACTGGGTCAAAAACTATCCTATATGTTAATATAGGTTATAAACTATCTGTGTGCTAAATTTCATCCAAATCCGGTCGGCCGTTTTTGCGTGAACATCCAGACATTCATACATTCTCTAACTTTCATATTTATAATATTAGTAGGATATTATTACCAGGATAATAATAATACTACTGTAGAGAGATGGTAGGCTCTCCTTAGGCGGTTGGATCAAGGGCCTGATTCAGAAGGCAGTACTCTTCGATACGGCTCGCATTGTGAGGAGGTTCCTGTCTCTGGAGCCCTAACCACCGGTAGCTTGGACCCTGCTCCCGATACCGGCGGACCACTATTTTTTATATTTATAAATGTTTTTTATATGGTTTTTTTTAAGAAATATTTAAAAATGTAATTAGTGTGTATGAAAATAAATAAAGGAAATAATACTACAATGGCTTAATAGCCAATAGCCTCGACCAACATCTGAGGAGGCTCTCGCTTGGCAGCTGGATCAAGGGCTTGATTCAGAAAGCACTACTTCTGGACACGGCGCGTATCGTTAGGAGGTTCCTCTCTCAAGAGCCCTGACCACCGATAGCTCGGACCCTGTCCCCGATGCCGGTGGGCTACTATTTTTATATTTTTAAATGTTTTTTTATGTTACTTTTTATAGAAATATTTAAAAATGTAAATTGTATGTATACAAAATAAATAAAGGAATAATAATACTACTGTACAGTCCTTACTACTAAGTTTAACTTAGTAGAGACTGTACAGTAATATTATTATCTATAAGATAAAGAATTTCTTAAGTTAGGAGATCCTTTCTGTTTCTCTCCATTTCCTATTACAACGAGAATATAGTTTCAGCAATTTTCTTAGATGTTTCTCATATTTGCTTCTTATCTTTACTTGGTCGCAGAAAATACAATCTTTCATAATGTTTTCTGATATTGACACAAGTATTACTCGGTGATATTATAGCTTCACGAATGTTTTTATGTTTTATATATTCTTGATTTGGTGGTCTTATCGAAATCTTGGGGAATCGAATAGTCTAGTGAATAATATTATGCATTGGTTTACTTGTAGTCTGGGACTATATTTTCTTTATTTTGGTGCTGTTTATTTAGTAATTCATTCTATATTAGTCCGGTTGGTCTCGTGGTGATAAACGCTACTGCGGAGCATGGGTGCTTGGGTTGGTTCAATTCCCAGGTGAGGAAAGTATTATTGAGCATTAGTATTATTATAAACATTTATTTAAGACTAGGATCATAATTTGTTGTACCTAAAAAACTAATTTTAGTATAAGCAAACAAAATTTAAATCACGACATGAAGCCGCACCCATTTTTGCACCGATCAGTGAAAACACCTAGTATAGTGTTGATACTGCCACGAACGCGAGCGAGCAGGGAGGCATCTTCTCCTTAATATAGCGGCAAAGCTATCCACCCGCGCCTCATCAAACATCCCTGACGCACTGCAGCGCCACGGAAGCCCCAACAGTAAGCCCTGAGTGCATTATTATATTGTACACGCAGGTCGCTGTATGCCCTCTGAGAATAACTGACCCACTGGCTGCGGGTGTAGAAAGATTGGCAATACGCTTTATTAGTATCTCTCAGTAAAAGCCTGGAATCAGGTAGTTGGTGTCGGGAAAGTTTGTCTTGAAAATATCGCTTTTAGCAACAAGACCGCCCATTCTGTCACCCTACGTGAAATGTTTTCTTTTAATAATGTTACTTGTAATGTGTACAGTGCGAGATAGCAATTAGCTTTTTTTTTTTAGGGTGGCAAGTCATCAAATGACTACTTAGGTAGTACCGAATCGATAGAATTTAATTCTAATTCTATTTTTAACTAGAACTTTTACGTGATCAACAACAACATGGGAGCTATTATTTAATCCTCATTTAGTTCGAGGACACAGTAATTATAAAGGAAAGGGTTTGATTATTTCCGTGGCTTGTAATTAAATATTATAAGCGTATATGACCTACAAATTATGTTTGATGTATTATTGATTGACAGTGATTCTGAAGCCCCGTTAACCATAAACAGAGTGCTGAGTAACAATCGCGAGGCAATGTTTTTTTTTTTGTTGGAAACTTTAATACGTATATTGCCAGTATCAGGGATGCTACAGAAAATGTGAAATATTGCAAAATTTGTTTCCAGTCCACAAAATGTTTTCATTATGTTTCAGCCCAAGCTCGCGAAGAATGGAAGACGCCGATGAAAGAAATCGACGCAGCTCTCATAGCGTGTACTTTTGGGAGATTTCATATAAAGCTCTTGTCCATAGCTTTTGTGGGATTCATTGCAGGAGTTCTACCCAGTTCTTCAACGGCCTATCTGCTGCCTAGCGCAGAATGTGATTTGGAGATGGATTTATTGCAAAAAGGACTGCTGAATGCCATGCCTTATGTTGGTAAGTTGAATTACTTGAATTCTCAGCAACTGGCAAATGTTATGTGATCATTAAAACTCTTTAAACTCTTTCATCACGCCTAATCTCTCACCAATTATGTCGGATTGCCGTCCCAACGGACTGTAAAACTGAAGGAAATGAGAATGCACCTATCTTTGTTCACCCACTTGTGCACTATAATATCTCGGAGGTCAGGAGGGTTTCTATGATGTCTTAAAGCGAGACAGAGCTATACAGGTCGTTTAACGCCATCTCTTTCCCACACTGGAATTACTCCTGCTTTAAGACGTTCTGGCAGGCCCCTAGGTCAGGAGTATTGCTCATTGATAAATACATTAAAAAACGTTCACGTGGTCTCGAAAAATTAAATATTAGAATTCGAAAAAAACCGACCTATGAACGGAAATATTTCCAATATTGCCGAAAATATCACCGAAGTAAAGGAACAGGGTGAATTTATAGCACCAAGACTTATGCTGGCTAATGGAAAAGTAGCACCTGGACGTAAATTTATAGCTAAAGGGTATTGGCCCGAGGTCGAGCGTAGAAGGAATAGCAGCGAACCGCAGCTAAGGCACAGGTCCCTCTGCTGGCGATTAGCGAAAAGCGAGTACGGCTAGAAATTAAGAAACGAGTTCGCTAGCAAGGAGCAATGAGTGTGTAGCTCTGATAGTTTTCGTCGCTGGATCGTTCGTTACCTAATGTGACGGGTAATTCCTCACAACCTGCCACTTACAAATTATGTTTTTCCTACTCCTCAGTTAAATTGTTTTTCTGGGACTTCATGAAGCTTCATTGTCTCAGCGCTTTTCTGGTGGTCGCCACTGTTGATTCTGACTTTCAGGAGTTGCAGTGATTTGACAATAGTGAGGCAGGGTTGTCCCAAAAAAAACCTGTCAGTTAATGATATGCGAGCCAGGCGAGCCAGGCTAAGCAAGTTTTGGTCAACTACTAATACATGCATCTCTTTTAAATTATATATCAATTGTACTTATTCCCATCCGCCTCTATGCACCTATACCTTCATAGGTCCAAATGGGAAAAGTGTTGCCATCGTCCCCTATACAGCAGGCGTTTATAGGGGAGGATGGCACAAATCTAGTGTCATCCTCCCCTGTATCGTTTCTTGAGCGAAAAAATAATCGATATCAAGTCGCTTTCTCGTTAGCGGTGTGACAGGTCCCTAACTGTTGCGATCGATGCGAATGCATGATATATGAAGGTTGAAGTATCGGACGTTTCAGTACTTGCACCAAAGAGAATTGGAAAGACTCGACTGACGAGTTAATTGCTTTGGTTTATAGAATTGTTTATTTTGTGGCCGCAAAACTGATACAATTTTACGTAACATCATACCTTTAATCCCAATGGATCCCAGAGGTGTCAGTACCGATTTCCGTACAGACTTACGAATATGTTATATATTTATAATATTTGTTATGCGTTGAATGATTATTGTTAAGTTATTGTATGATTAAGATTAATTTCCTTTATTTATATTTTTACAAATCATTTACATTTTTAAATATTCCTTAGAAAAAAACAAAATAAAAAACATAAAAATATTAAAAAAAAAAAATAAGAAAATGATGTATGTTTATTGTTAAGTTATTTTGTTTGTATGCACGTCATGTCCCTGCGACAAAAGAAAATTTTTTTTCGTTCTTTCTTTGTTTCTTATTTAAACGCAAATTTGCGCTATAGATCACGCCAGGCAGAAATAATGGAACGCCACCTGTTACGATTCTTTTGCTTCGTCCACTTTCGAACATGGCGAGTACTACGCATCTGACTCTTCTGAAGGTCATCGCTATAAAGATGTCTTTCCAGAATCATTATGTGCTTGCCTTTTCTTTATTTATTGTTCTTTGATACGTGTTTTAATACTTTGTTAATATATTTTTCAGGAATGCTCCTATCATCAGTAATAGCAGGTTTTCTAACTGACGCATTTGGACGGAAAATATTCTTAGGAGTTGGTTTCCTTGGATTGTTCATTTGCCAACTAGTTGGAGGTTCCAGTCAGACATTTGAAGTACTGGCCATTGCTAAGTTTTTTGAAGGATTATTGTAAGTACCTGTAGTTGTAGACAAACTGTCAAATTTTCTCATTTGATTTTGAACTTAACGTATCAACATTTTATGGTTTAAAATTATTTGGAGAAATTTGACAGTTTGTTGTAACTTGATGTGCCTGTACCTTTTGCGTCGAAGTAACACAATGATGTACGTAGCCTTCTTTTTATTTTCTTGTCGACGGTAATTTCATTTGACCGACAAATATTTATAGATAGATTCTTTGTATACTATTAAAGCCCAGGTTCTGTTAGTGTGTTTACGGACAATAACATTTAAAGATGAGTTATTTTTTGTGGAAATATTGTCAAATAATGTGTGCTAGTGAAAAGTTGTGCATTTATTATTCGTAATGGATAGGTACCAACATAACTCCGTACGCAAAATACGTGCTTGGACGCGAAGTTGCGAACACCAGTCCGATCTAGATTGGTATTACAAAGAGGTAGAGTTTGTCAGCTTATATGTGGGAGGTATTCTCCGAAACTACTCATCCGATTTTAGTAATTTTTGCACTGATGAGCCTACACTATTACCGAGGGCCATTAAGTATAGACAAAGTCGTAGAAGCTGGTATACTTAAACAAGTAGCTTTCAAAATATGCTTTCCATTATTTATAATGAGATTGAAAATGTAGCAAAGTTTATTAATTTCGCCTGTATTACCAAACACATGACTAGTCAACACAGTGAACGGAAAGTAATTTACATCAATCCTGTAATTAATAGGATTTCCATAATAATTATGTATAGAAAACATGGCAAACAAAACATATCCTTTCAATAAAATGTAATTAATTCGCGCAATCAATAACGTGTGAAAATTTTATCAGCGCTAGCGTTCAATCGTGATTGGATTACTCAATTTAATTTATGATCAACACATCATATTCTTTGTGGAAGCATCTATATTTCATCATTGACGAAGTTCCATTAAAAAAATATCAACTTAACATTAACCTGCGTTTCTTTTAAACGCAGTCGTTTATTTATTTCATTTCATTTGCAATTATCTCCATATTGTGAACCATTTTGTTGTTCGTAAAAGTCTTACGGGTAAAGTTCATTTTAATTGGAAACATTTACTAGTAAAATGCAAAAAAAAAAAAAAAACGAAAATGCTATAGGCAGCCGCAGATGGATGACTTTCAAATAATATCATCAGTAAATGAAACAAAATAATATGATTTCTTCTAATAGCCTAGAGTAATTATCTCTATTAAATCTATTGAGATTGTTTTATGAAGGTTTTGCACAATAGTAATTAAGATTTTTATCAAGTATCTTGGCTTGGTTAGCGAGGTTGTCGACATGTGGGATGTGAGATCAGTTATCATTGTGCCGATAGTCGTTTCAGCCAATGATTTATTTGCTAAGAGCCTGGACCAATATCTAAGGATGCTCTCTTTAGACAGCTGGATCAAGGGCTTGATTCAGAAAGCGCTACTCCTTGATCGATTCGATATTGCTAAATTTCATTCAGATCCGTCCAGCCGTTCTCGCGAGACTGATTAACAAACATCTTTCCATCCATCCAAACTTTCGCATGTATAATTAAATAGTACGTTAGTAAGAATTAAGATGACATTCACATTGGACTTATATGGTCTAAGGGTCTAAAGACAGATTTTCACGGTCTAAAACGTTTTCTTTTGTTGTAAATTCTTTATCCTTTTCACGCCTAAACTACTGAACCGGTTATCCTGAAATTTAGCATATACATTGTCAGGTGTACAGAAACGGACATAGGGTATCTTTCATCCCGAAAAATAGTACTGTTCCCGAGGAAAACAATAATAAAAATCTTATAAGATATCTATGTCATAAGAACTTTATTGTCTAATCATGACTGAATTATAAAGGGTGTCAATATACCCTTAACATAACCGAAAGGTACTTGTTCTCCCCGTCTTTACGATCATTTTTTTGTTCTAGACCATACCTGGGAAACGTTCTAGTTACGGAGATATTGGGGGTCAAAGTTCCAAGTTTTTATTAAGTTTTTTTTTTTTAATTCATGTTTTTAATGAAAGTATTTTACTTTACACATCTCCACGACCCCCGTACTATTCAATCCATCCGTTAGCACAATGCTGTGAGTGCTTTCCATTGAGTCCTACCGTAAAACGTGATTTTTCACCCCCAAAAAAAAAGTCGATTCCCAGCAATATTTTTTGCGTAAAGTTAGTTAGTTTGATGTACAGAATGCTTGGTTGACGAACTATGTGAAGGGTCTGTTTACACCCTATGTTATTATAAATAGAAACTTTAGTAGTGTAGCAAATTCTACATTAACGCGAGCGGAACCGCGGTCCAAAGCTAGTTGGACATAAATGGTCTAAGGCTCTAAGCATTGGACCTAACCAGAGACAGATTTTCACAGTCTAAAAAGTTTTCTTTTGTTGTAACAAAATTAATGTCTAGGCTAAGTTTTCTTCAGACATGTCTTGGTTTCTTAGACCTTTATTCAGTAATTTTTCTTTGCCGTTTTTGTCTACGAAGGAAGACTTGGAATTCTTCTCATTGTTTCGGTACAAAAGAATAATGTTTTAACCTTGCTGTAATTATTTCGTCACAATAGAACATTCTGGATTTCTCAAGACACGGTTGCTATTTAAGCTGGCTTTAAAATGAGGCTTTTTGTTTGATAGTCTCGTTATTATTTTTATTTACAAGTTAAGGAGCTATTGATTAAGACAGATTACTTTTTGCGTGATAGCTTTTAGCTGTAGCTTTTGACTAGCATAAAATCACTGCGTAGGTAAGACAAGACAAGGTCGTGTCCTTACCAAAGCGAACATAGCACGCATACGTGAACGTTGCGTTCGTTTTTTTCGGTAGACCGTAACTTCGCGCCCAGAGTACGTATTCCGTTTTCCCAGTCAAATGCAACGCCACCGATAGCTTTGGTTAGTACACAGGGTATGGATAGCATGATCAAGGGTTCGGATATTAGCTTATCTACTGTTTATATACAGGGTGTATGGGACAACCCTCCACAAACTGATTGCATTCAGCTCCTTATTTTGAATCATATTCCACCGGAATTATTCTCCGGATTTGTTTTTATTTTTTTAGGTACCTTTATTTCAATGTAAAATTACATTCCCAGTACGCGGCACTCCATTTATGTAAATAATACGGCTAAAATCAAAAATCCAACAACGGATGTTGAAATAATCTAACGAACGACGCCTGAAATCAGCTGTTCACTTCCTGCCTAGCTACACTTCTGAGCTTGACGACTTGTGTTCAATTCCCGGGTAGAGCAAAGTGTTATTGGATTTTTCCATGAGGAATTTTCTCAGTAGCAGCCACGGACTTTGGATCTTTGCCCAGTTGATGACAATAGGCTCGTCCCCTATTACATGGGACTTAAACATAACTGGCGAAATGTGGGTGTACTATTAGGTACACCTCTGCCCAACTGTTCGTAAATTACAGGCGTGATGTTATATTTTCTGTTTAAGATTTTAAACTATCATGGTCACTAACATTATCATTAACATGGTAAACAACCCTTTTCTAGTGCTAATGATAATGTTTTCTGTTTGTTTTGCAGTACTCTTGTTAAAAATTCTAATTCATCTTTTTCTTTTCCAGATACGCCACAGCTTTTAGTGCCTGTGTATCATTAACTGCCGAGTTCGCTTACTCTAGCATAAGAGACCGTATGCTGTTAGTCCAATCTTCATTTATAGCTGTATCTCATATCGTCATAGCGGCTATGTCGTGGGCGATCTTAACGAATGATTGGAAGGTTTCTTTCTTAGATGGAAAATTTGGTAAGAAAACGTTTATTTTAGGAATAGTTGCCGTTTACATGAATCAAGGATGATTTTCACCAAAATCGGAACGAATTTTACAATCTTTAAACGATATTAAACATTGTACACAGTATCTAAAGTCTATATTACCAGGCCGCGCACAGACGCTTGACCGCGGGTGTCTTGACGACACGCGATCGTAGCCGAAAGTATGCTACGACGCGCGATTGGCTCCGTTTGCCTGTCGTCGTATCCGATCGGATCTTTTCGGATGGAACTATTTGACTAGACACAGAAATGGATACATTCGCAAGCGACGGACGGAGCTGATCGTATGCCTCGAAATCCTGCCGGTTGCGATCGACTGTCGCCGTATCCGTTCGTATCCTTTCCGATCCAATGCAATGCGAGCCGTTTGGTGAAAATCATCCTTCATACATCCAATAATAAAGATGGCCTATTTATAAATGGACGCGACTCATAGAAAAACATTGAAATGTGGGCTTCATTCCCTGGTCATTACGGCAGAATTTTCAACATTGACTTTAAATGTGGGATCTCTCATTTCACTGGCATTGCTCGAGTCGAGTTGGAGTGAAGTCGGCGTCGAGTTTTTGTAATGTGCGAAGACCTGTTATATTACGACTGAGTTTTTTTTGTACTTGGTAGATATTATTATTAACTGCTGGACCCGAAACCAACTACACATAAACAGCTCTTCTTGAATAAGATATATATAGTTGTTCCGGGTCTCTCTTTGTACTTTAACACTCGCAAAACTACACCCACACCTCTGAAAAAAATAGACCTGTGAAAGCAACATTTTTTTAAAGGCTGAATAAAAAAGGAAGACCGCAATGGTCGCTACTGTCAAACTTCTAGACATTAATCCTTTCTCTGCCCTACATTCACACAAAAAAGGAGGTCTATACCTCAACGAGTCTCCTAACACAGCTTTAAGCCTAAAGTGCCAACATAACACACTCCAGGTTAAGTTGCTAAGCATGTTTGCTCAGACCTCCGACAATAAATCCCAACAACAAAGGGCTAAACTCAAAAAAAGGGATTTTGCTCAATCTTTTTGAAACCGTAATTGTGCCGACATTTCTCTTGACTTTTCATGTTTCAAGTAAAGGTATGATTTCACTGCTGCGTTGAATGTGCAGGTGAGGGGTGTTACACACTTCTTCGGGTTGGTATGTTCTGTTAGTAAACCATTTGTAGTATTATTTTTTTGGCCTTACTGCTAATTTAATTGCATAATGTTGGCAACATTTTTTTCTCTCTCTCTCGCCATTTTTCCGTGTTCTGTGTCAAAGGTTTAAATAAAACGTTCCTTACAATTTTCCGAATTTTTACAGTAATTTTATTGATCATATCATCCCTAAATATCAACATGTTCGACTTGGCAGTATTCGTGGAACAACAAAGCTGACACGAAACATTTGGTTATCTAAATCGTGTTCAGCTGGACTTGGTATAATTTAAAATTAGCGACTTTTTTCCATATTAACTAAAACTCTACATTATTTTCGAATTTGCTGCCCCACTCTGCCAAAACATGCGGACCTAAGCATGTGTGTATCACCTTAATGCCTTGATTACATGTATTGAGTACAGTGGCGAGTCAAACTTTTTTGTCAACGTTTTATAAGTACCGATCTAGGCCTATGTGAAATAAAATAATTTGATTTTGAAACAGGAACACTTTATCTCCCAAGTACTATAAAGCCAAGTTCCCTCTCTGTACACTGTCTCAAAACTTTACGCGACACAAAATGTAATCAAGACATTATGCGCGATAGCTGCGCCAGTTTATTTAATTTACCATCCACGCATCTGCATTTAGCGTACCCGCATCAATGGAACAGCGCCTTAATTCAGATATTTTGTTTCAACCTTCCAGTGCTCAACACATGGAACTTTTATCTTTACATCATGTCGTTATGGGCCTTGGGAGCCTTTTTGATGTACGTGTTCTGTCTACCCGAGAGCCCGAAATATTTGCTGACGCAGAAAAAGTATGATGAGGCGAGGGAGATACTGATTAAAATATATAGAGAGAACACAGGGAAACCTGCTGAGACTTATCCGGTAAGAGATTTTAATTGGCAATTAGGGTACCTGCTTTTTGGTTCATTATTTGTGTTTTTAAAGGTTACCGCGAAACTTTCGCTTTTGTCTGTGTGTTTTTACAGGCGTTTTTTTCAGTAATTACTTTTAAGTTGGCAGGCTTGCATAGCGATGTTTATTTATTTATGGGATCCCCAACAGAAACTACACAATTACATGCAAGTATACATTAAACATCGTGAGGAAACCGGCATGTCCTAGAACCAAAAACTCGAAGACATGTGATATCTACCAACCCGTACTGGGCCCACGTGGTGGATTATAGCCCATTCCCTCTCATAGAGAGGAGGCCTGTGTCCCAGCAGTGGGAACATTATAGGCTGACTATGCTATGCTATGTTATGCTATACATTAAACAGGGACAAGTACAAGTGTGTACTTCTAATTATAGGAGACCACATAATTCACTTATAATCTAAGTGCATACAGTAAATTTAACAAGTTTAAAAATCTAAATAAATCAAAATACATAACACGAAAATCATACAACTGTTCTTGTGAAAAAAAAAATATAGAAAACTGACAGTCATCCTTCTGACAGTCACTCATTAACTGAAGAATGAGAAGAGGCCTTAATTAATAAACAGTGATTTAACACCTTATGCAACGCTTTAATTAAATTGGTCGAAGGCCTTTAGAAATAAGTTTATTTTATTTGAAGAAAACATTTTGCACTAAAATTACTTAAATTTGAAATGTTCATTTTAAGTAATTGTTACCGAAGAATTGCTGAAACAATTTCAATATCAAAGAGACTTTATTACTAAGATTTGGTGTGCGTTAATATAAATATTTCAATTTTCGAAATAGGGTTGTCACTTTTCGTTTTATTGCTAGATGTCAACGTCTAAACGTCACTTAAAAGAGTGAATTTATTGTCATTTAAAATAATGAGAACTTGCATTATTTTAATTGGACGTCTTTAATCTTATTCAGTTCACTTTGTGTGACTTTTAAGTTTTTTAGTTTACTGTCATAACTCCCTGCCTAAACTACTGTTACTACTAGCCTGCAATATCCCACTGCTGGGCAAAGGCCTCAACTCATGTCTTCCAGTTTTTTCGATCCAGGTCTGATGTCTTGATTCAGTCTAGCTCGTCAAAACATAGGAAAAATAATTTCCATTATGATGTACGGAAAAGGATTGAATTCGAACTATAACTACTCTGCTCTCGATCGGGACTTTTAAGTTTGCGTGGTCTCAAAGTTAAAAAAAAACATTAAAAAAAAAATTGTTTCCACATAATATTAAAAAAAAAACGTTTTACAGATCTGCTGCGGTCAAATGATGACCTGTCAGATGCCGTTAAAATTGACAACCCTATTTAGAACTCACAAATAAAAAAAAATGATTTTTTGACTTCAGAAGTCAAAAATTCAATTAATATACCTTTTGCACTTTACTAATTGTTGTTTATTACAAATTGAAGTACATTACTCCGTTTGAAGTAGAAGTTTTAATATAAAACGTGTTTTAAAAAGAGTGTGAAGAGAGCTTTTAGATTTTATTGAAATTTATAAGTTATGTTACTCAGGATTTATGGAAAGATAGCACTTAGAATTAGCTAAGTAATTGATGCATTACGTGATAAAAATATTCGAACAATATTTTGATTATCAATATCTGAAAAATATATGTTTATCTACCAAATGAACAGTTGCAAGGAAAAACCAGTTTATTACGAATACGTCGTATTTAATAATACCGTAGTAAATATTACGGCGGAAATATCTTGCGATTATAACACACTACCTATTAGGTCACGCAAAAGGAAAATCAAGAAGGCTCAGTTCCAACAACAAGCATTTTAGAGTGAATGCTCATTATTGAGATTAAATTTTGATTTAATCGAAATTTATTGATGATCAATGACTTGACATGAAAGGTTCCTATGTAACACTATGAAAACAGTAAAATCTCTAATCACTTTTAACTGAAACTTTCTCACACGACGCCGCTCCGCTCGTCCGCGCGGTCGTGCTGTAAGGCGGATCCACGTCGCATTGGTTTGAATGAAATGTGTTGATGCCTCATTTATGGAGACGAGGCCCGCAGTAAATTCGAACTTATGGCGATGTAGGAGAACGTTAACAGAGAAACGATTTTACGCACGTTTGCTTGAACGGCAGAGTTACATGCACCGAAGCCCGCTGATGACATAGCCGCGACGCAAGCGGCTTTAAACGCAACAGCGCACGCAGCGTTGCGGCTAAAAAGTTTCCTACAATACTCCCTTCACCGAGAGCGATACCCACTACAAACACGCGGAGTCACACGTGGCATTTCACGCCCCGCGTCTTTGTAAACAACATCGTATATTACCATGTTTGTGTTAGCGCGCGTGAAAACACGGGCCACTGCACGCGTCGCCTCTCCGAACAGAAAAACGTGCAACTCACTGCGTGACACCACGCCGCAAGCGACGCGCGACGCACCGTGCACCGTCGATCTCCGCGCGATAGGGCGGTGCTTGGCACACGAGACATCGCATAACAGCGTGGATCACTGGTCATAAAAACCAGTCAGAGAGACCTCAGCAATACAATTGGTTTATATGTAACTTGACGAAAATGCGTCAGTAATAAAAGTAGCAGTTTTCATAGAATTACATAGAAACTGTACCTATACCTGTTGTATTATAAAACTTCTGCACAAATCAATATTGTGGCTTGCGTGTAATATTGTATCCATTTGTAAAAATTATTCCGCCATTCGCTCGCATCATCAACATGAGTTATTACATCGATAAATATGTGGAAACTCCACTTATTATGACGATATTTCCTGATTTTTGTATCGTTGCTATGTCATGGTTAGGTTGTCCTAGTTTTTTTTTGCGAGTAAACTGAATCACCGACGAGGTTATGGGAGATTTCTTTGAAAGCTTGTGATTAACGATTCGCTTTGAGTAATACAATGCTGGATGAAAAACTTGAGTTATGAAAAAGTTATGTGCTGTTGTTAGCCGTATTAAAGAATTAAAACCCTCCCAGATGAAGGCTTTATTATTTTGCAAATTGCTTGCATTCACATTTACCTTGTATTTTACTTTAATGGATATTCCGGAGGTAAGAATAAGTAAAACCATGAGTTTCTGCATTGTTAAAAATCATTTCGACAATACCTTTAATTTATGTTTAATCATCACGATCTGAGCCCTTGTCCCATATTACTTGGGGTCGGCGCAACTCGTTTTTATCTTCCATTCTGCCTTATCAGCCGTCACGCTCTCATTTACTCCTTTATCTTTCACGAATTCCATCCATCTTGTATTTCTGTTCAATTAATGTAACTGCCCCGTTGATTTGGTGGTCGCAAGCGTGTCTACTGACCATGAGGCCCTGGATTCGATTCCCGGATCGGGTTTTCCATCAGAAATTTCTCAGTAGCAGCCACGGAGTCTAGATGTGGCCCCGTTGATGGCAAAAGGCTCGCCCCTTAATACATGGGACTTAAAAACATAATCCGTGAACTGTGGATGTATTATTAGGTACACCTCTGCCTATCTCTTCGCGGATTACAGGCGTGATGTTATATTAATTAATATTATTTATCCATTTCAGTACTACAACATTTGGAAGGACAAGAACAAGCACTCAATAGACGAGAAACCCGAACACCACGTGAAGACGAACATTCGGCACCAAATAGTGGAAGGATTGTACAATGTCAAACCGATGTTCCAGAAGCCGCTGATAGTGCACCTGGCTATGACGTGCTTCTCTAATTTTGTTATTATGGCTGTGTAAGTATTATAAAAGAGAAGCTCTAGTCGCTCTTGCCTAGACCACCGACATACAGATACCGAGTTGCCTCCGTGCCCCGGAAAGCAAAGACCTACAAATGACAGCCGGGACCAACTGCTTAACGTGCTTTCCGAGGCACGGACGAAACTCGATATGTAATGGGCGGACAGATAGAGTACAGTCTAGACAGCTGGATCTAGAGGTCTAGAAGAGTTCCTTTTGTAACGAAGATTTGAACAAAACTTTAATTATTTTTGAAAATACATTCCGTAAAAGAATTTTGAAATTTAAAAACGACTAGAATTTTTATCTGGCTCACAGTTTGTTTGTGCAAAAAATGCATTGAAGTAATATTGAGAACCAAGGCCCTAGCTCGAGATATGATCAATTGGTCACGCAAGGAAGCTCCGAGCATAGCTCTCTCCATTGCCCTTTGGGTGACTTCAAGCCTTCTTATGGGCGACGTTTCCACTAATGAACTTAAATTCGTTAAATACGTAAATTTTTTAATCGAAAATACAATTATCTCATCATATTAGTTGAATTGTTTTCAACAAGTACAATCAGGAACATCCATAGATATGTAAACATTCTTTAATATATAACAAAAAAATGTAATTATATGTGAAACGGGTATTTTTAATTAAAAAATTGGCGTATTTACGTTACGTATACACCGCGCGCACGTGCTAGGGCCTCTGTTGACCTATTTTATATTATTTAGCCTCTCGTAGGATCTCAATTAATTTTTAAACGGTTCTCTTTTTTAACGGTACATTTTTAGTCGTTATAATATGAAATTCTTTATTTATTATTTAACCTTTCATTAAAATGATCGTTTTAATTTTTTTTAATTACCTTTAATCGGTTGTGAAAAATGTATTTATTTAATAATATATTTTCTTTTTATTCTGAAAGTCAAACAATGTATAAAGGGTGTAAATGGAGCCTTAACATTGATGAAAGGCACTTGTTCGCCCGTCTTTGCCATTAATTTTTTGTTCTAGACCATACATAGGAATACCTTTTAGTTACGGAGATATTGGGGGTCAAAGTTCCAACTTTTTCACAAGCTTTTTTTTTAAATACATATTTTAATGAACGATTTTTACTTTAAACCCTCCACGACCCCCGTACTATTCAATCCATCCATCAGCACAATGCTTTGAGTGCTTTCCATCGAGTCCTACCGTAAAACGTGATTTTACACCACAAAAAAAAAATGTTCGTTTCCCAGCAATAATTTTTGCGTAAAGTTACTTAGTTTGATGTACAGAATGCTTGGTTGACGGCTATGTGAAGGGTCTGTTTACACCCTGTGTTTTCTTTTCATTCTGAAAGTCAAACAATGTATATGAGCATAAGCATAATCAGCCTATAATGTTCCCACTGCTGGGATACAGGCCTCCGCTCTATGAGAGGCAATGGGCTATAATCCACCACGCGGGCCCAGTGCGGGCTGGTACATGTCACATGTTTTCGATTTTTTTTTTTTTGGTTTTATGTCATGCCGGTTTCCTCACGATGTTTTCCTTCACCGTCTTGAGAGCAGTAGTGATGACTTAAATTACACAAAATATTGCGCGCCTGCCTAGGTTCGAATGTATATGAATGAAGAGTGATTTAACGACGCATTCTACCTTATAATATACCCTGTTTGCGACTGCAGATACACCAGTTAATATCGATTGACTGGCTATTGATTGTATGCGACCAGAATATATTGCGACTGTGCTACGCAATTGTTAGCCATACCTATTGTCTTGTCTCTAAAGCTGATAGATTGGATCTCAAACGCTAGACTCGAGTGTAAGGATTCACTCCGAGTTACTGCTCATTTTGTTTCAGTCTACGTTCACACAACACTGACAAAATTACATAGGAATGAACGATCATTATTTCATTTAATTTCATTTTTGGATGGCGGGTGACAAATGTCAAGTTCTGCAGTAGCAGTCACCAATGATTTAAATCAGAATCTGAATGTTTATTTGTTAACATAAGTAGTTCAAAGTGTCTGAGATGTTACATTTTCATAATGTGCTCTATGTTTTGCCATTTGGCGTACAAATATTATCATCAATTAATTACATGCAACAAATACCATTCATCGTCTCATTTGACTAGCCTTTTCCCAACTATGTTGGGGTCGGTTTCCAGTCTAAACGGATGCAGCTGAAAACCAGTATTTTACATGAAGCGACTGCCTATCTGACCTCCACAACCCAGTTAGTACTGGGTAATACGATACTCCTTGGTAAGACTGGTTTTCGGACTTTTTGGGCCACTACCTGACGACTGTCAAAGATCTAGAAAGACACCCGGGACCAACAGCTTAACGTGCTTTCCGAGGCACGGTGGAAACTCGGTATCTAATGGGTGGTCACCCATTTATAGACAAACCTAGGCAAGCACGGCTTAATGTAAAGATCGACCCGAGTGGCTGTTATTATTTAGCCACGAGCTCCTCGCAACAAATATCATTATCAATTAAAATTATAAAAACACAAGAATGGCAAAGCACGTCTATCAATAAATATTCTATTCTGATATTATGTTTCCTTTTTTGAATCTCTTACTTTTCAAACGATTATTTTCGAGTGAAATACAAAAATGAGCAGAACATGAACTGGCTGAAGAGAAACAAATACTCTTGAAAAGTATAGAAAAACCTTATAGTCTTTCATTTCTAATTCCCAGGTACAACGTCCTGAGGCTCTGGTTCCCTCAGCTATCAGCCATCGTAGAACACAATCCTCTCCAAGAAGGCCAGGACCTGTGCTCCGTTCTAGACACATACACTTCTAGCTTGAAACCAGTTATACATAACTCTTCTTATATACAAGAAGTCTGTGTACCAGTAAGTATAATTTTGTCTGTTAATTACTTTCTAGAACATCAATAGTTTCTGTTGTCTACAGTGCTATGAAGATCTTTTGGCTTTCAAATGACGAAGACAGGGGTGTGCTGTGGCTGCGGGACTGTTCGAAAGAGATACCGCGGCCTTGGAACATAAAAGGCAAAGAAGGTACATTGATGGGTTTCAGTCAGTAGAAGTCTGACACTCCCTTCCACTCCGCCCAGAGCGGGAGGGGTCATTTGATGATTTCCAATCCGGAAAAAAAATAAGGAGTGCTGTGCTGAGGTTTACATTCGTGGAAATAACCACAGCCAGGCCAGGCGACAAAACATCCTTGTACACATATATCCATACTTAACTGACACAGTTCGTAAGTTGGTAGTTCAATCACTCTTCAATAGCTGTACGGATTTAGGTGAAAGTAAACACAGATAGTAAGTAATGATTTAGAATATGTTAGGTAAACTAGATTATGCCCGCGATTTCGCCTCCGTGGAGTTCGGTAATTGTGCCATGAGATCTTAATACCGGGATAAAAAGTATTATATGTGTTAATCCAGGTTAGATTACGTTTAGCCGTTCTGGCGTGATTGAGTAACAAACATCCATTCATTTAAACATTCGCATTTTTAATTGTTCAATACAATTTGAACATATATTTTGATATTTCTAAAGTATTATAATTAATTGCAGTGATTAGTTATTAAAATATTTTTCTAAGTGTGGCAACACACATCTTTTTCTTGTTAGCTTGTAAAAACTCGTTGAGTGTGGCTCGCCATTGTTTTTTCCTTTTTATTTAAATATAAGTGAAATCCATATTTTACTTTCTCTTTTTTTTTTATTACAAACAATAATATTAACTAGTTTTTGCCCGCGGCTTCGCTTGCATTATGCAAAATTTGACAATCTAGCGGTGTGAAATATTCTTTACGACCTATTCTCATACCTATCAAATATACGTAAAAAAAATCATAAGAATCGGTCGAGTCGTTTCGGAGGAGTGCGACCACAAACACCGTGACACGAGATTTTTATTTAAGAATATTTCGGACAGCAACTCGGGTGTTCGTTCACTTGAAATACTTGACAAAGACAATATATCTTTCTTGTACGGTCTTCTATACTCTGTGCAAGTTTAGACGGCATAGATACAGTTTCCATAGGCAATTCGTCAATAAATAAGTCCAGTCCAGTTTAGCTCCAATTTGGAGCGCGACACAGACACGTAATTATGTAAGATTACTGCATGTAACAGCTTTTAATCTGAGAAGGCAGGCATATTGTGTGGGTTTCATTAAGATGCGAGTGAAACCACTAACTTTAACTAGAAAAACACATTATTTTACTCTTTTACTTAACTTTAAATCTGTCCATAATCAATACGATAGCGATAGTCATCGTAACAGACTTTATTAGTGAAACAACGTGTAACGTGGAAATGAGGTCAAGAATTTCATGAAATACAATGTATATTAATTTATCAGGGGTAATTTGTTCGCTGTCACTTCGAGCGTCAATTGCTGGCCCAGATTCGATAGTTGAGTCGGAAAAACGGACAGAAGGGTGGCATTAGGCGACGCCATTTTTTTTTTGTTTGAAACTGATTTTAGTCGGTAGAAAATCCACATGTAAAAATGTTAATCTAATACCAACTAAAATCTAAATAAAAATGATGGTTTATCGAGTAACAAAAAACACAAATACTTGGAATCGAATCAATTTAGTATTGTATTCAAATTAGACTTTAATCAAATTAGTGCGTTTTTAACGACAAAACATAGGTACTTCTTCCTAGTGATTTAGCGGGGATTACCTAGAACATTTTACTAGTTCGATGGCTCTAAGCACGTATAGTCTCTTTCTTATAGTTCTTATATATTCTAGTTTACTTGAAAGTGAGATATCGTCGGGGATAGTGCAAATCCGCGGAACTAGCATTGGATAATTCCGCGTATCTGACAAATGTAGCCAATTTCAATTACACATTGTCGTAGCGACTAAATTAATGAATTTAACAGATTTCTACTTTTAACAATACATAGAACACATGAATTGTTACTATTTATGTAAAAATGAGGTCAAATTTCGTTGAAATAAAAAAACAAAAAAACTTATAACCCTATAAACCTACACGTAGTGCAGATACGCGCACTTTACACGTATGGTAGATTCGCGGATTTGCACTATCCCGACGATACCGCCTTTAATTCAAAGATAACAAGAACATATTCAGTCTGTTCACAACCAAAATGAGTCAACGACCGCAAAGGCATCGACAAACATAAACTAATCATAGTCTCCTAGGGTGCATAAACTCAGCAAATCTTCCTGGTTCATGTGGACCACGGGTAACGTGATGTTAGGCGTGAATTTGCCAATGTCTGCGCAATCTTAGGCCCCCGGGACGAGACCTATCACCTGCGATAATTGAGTAGGGACTACTGTTACGCGTTCCGGAGCACTAAGATGGCGCTACGGTAGCAAAATGGAAGATGTAGATGGGAGATTGTATTTGATTAGAAGAATATTACAGAAAAAAAGGTTTTAGGTTTTTTGGTTTCACTAAAATTATTAGGAAAAATTTAGGAACAGTTACCCTACATGTGGTGTCGTTTATGGGTAGCCAGATACCCCTGAAGTCTGTTAACCAGTCTTACCAAGACATATCGCGTTCCCAGCAACAGGGTAGTGGAGGTCAAAAGGCTAGGCAGATGATGTAATAAAACCATGCATGTAGCTAAGCAGTGGTTCCCAAGCTTTCTTGGACCAGGGACCACTTTGATGTCTTTATACAACATTAGTTTTAGTATACGCGAAACCTGATACACGTGCCTAGTATTTTTATGTAAACTAGATATACTTTATAGATTCCTATGTACGAAATTTCAAAACTGTATCGTGAAAAATCACAAAGTTATAAGCATGTTCTGTTACCTAGTTGTCCGCACAAAAACGCGGTCACCACGCATCGCGAGCCTCCAGCTTCGTCTTGAGCTCATTGATAATAATAATTTAGCAGTAGGTATAAATTATTGCGATCGGTACTCAAAGTTGCTTGGTGTCCAACTTTTAACTTTTTTAAATATTTTTGGGTAAAAATATAACATGGTTTAAAAATTATTGGAATCGATGCAGTTACTTATTCTGAACAAACTATATTCAGGTTTCGCATATACTAAAAATAATTTTGTATAAGTTGGAAACCAATCAGCTAAAGTCACGGTCGACAAACAAAAACACTCAAATAAATTCTTTCTTGACTTACAATTTTGTGAAACATATTATACTCTCTTGTTTGCATCATCAAAGGACACTACTAGGAATACAAAGCCTTGACCCAATTCTATACTTAGATTACTATGATTATTCCAACTCACGATCCAGTAATAACATTTACTATTTATAACTTGCTATCTATTCAAGTTAGCAAGCACGCGAATGGAATACAAGGGTAGGAGCATTCTAATCCATGAGTGAAATCGTTCATGGCTTGAATATCCATTATTTTACTTACTACGGTAATAAATAAGGTTGGAACAAGGAATATTGATTCTGTTATTATCATATTTTAGTTTGAAAATGAATTGGCTCGCGAAGCAAACAGTTCAAGGTCTATGTTAAAGGAACGCGTGCCTAGCAATAAGTTATGGGTTTTCTTTGCAATAGAATACTGTTTAACAATAAATTATCGTTGGGCTAGAAAACCTTACGTTTGTGACGCTGACATTTGGTACTTCATCATGTCAGATTTGTAGTTATTAATAGTGGAAACATTAAGGCGGAAGCGCCAGTTCATTTAATCCCACTGAATGACTTCCATGAGAAACCCTCTAAATTCATTGAATCCCATTGATTTGGGATTCAATGAATTTAGAGGGTTTAGTTGATGATTTTAATGACTATAATTCTGTTAATACATAATCAAAATATTTTATTTCACATAGGCCTAGATGGGCACTTATAAAACGTCGACAAAAAGGTGCACGGTTCGGGTTGGTCGTTTCCTATGGAGTAGAACCGGCAAGAAACTCCATGGTTACTACATACGTACGTGTTACAGTCGAATCATATTTTGTTCAAGATACAACTTGACACTGACCTGCAAATTGCAAAAAACTTAAGAAAATTTGAATTTCGCGAGCTGTCTTGGCGCTTTAAGACTAACTAAGGTTATTTGTGTCTTGTTAAAACAATAACACGTAGGCATTTTGGAAATATTATCATCTTTAAAGGGTTTAAAACAAAGTCACTTTTTGTGTGTTTGTCTGATCGTGATACTTTCATGTGGGTTCGGGATCATTTAGGGAATTTATTCCAAAAGGTTAATAAATTAAAATAACCTATATTAACTAACTAACTTAAAAATAAACTTAAAAAATGGCGTCAAAAAACTCCTCCTCAACGTAGTCAACTGGTAATGTACCCAAAAGACTGGCGGCGTTGCCACGTTGTATGGCAACGCTAAGCCTTTGGCCAAGGTAAAAGCCAGCCCTTGGGTCACGGGAAGAGTCAACTAAACGTTTAGAAATGTCCTTGAAAAGGCTGTGAGCACTCGGACCCCACGGACCTAGAGTTTCAACCCCAAACGGCTCGAAAATATAGTTACCAATAAGGTTACTACTATATTTACGCCGCTTGAGGTTCTCTGCAGCCGCAGCGGCAGCCCCAGCACAGCACGATGAGCTAGGAAGACATATTCAGTTGTTTATACATTTTGACTGTCACAACGTGAGATCCTATTTGATTATGAATACCTCGAACCTGTAATTAACCAACCCACACTAGACCCACGTGATTGATAATGACCCACTCACTCCCACAGAGAGCCTGTGTGCCATCAAAGAGAGCGTAATAATCTGACAGTTTATTTTTAAGTTAGTTAGTTAATATAGGTTATTTTAATTTATTAATGTATATAATATTTACTTCCACAAATAAAGTTATATTCTGTTTTAGCAATTAAAACAGTCCCTGATAAAAAAAAAAAAATATATAAACTTAAATATATGGCCCGAAAGTCTGACAACCACTCTTACCAAAGGGTATCGTATCACTCAGTACCTACTGGGTTGTGGAGGTCAGATAGGCAGTCGTTCCATGTAAAATACTGGTATTCAGCTGCATCCAGTTTGACTGGAAGCCGACCCCGACATAGTTGGGAAAAGGTTAGGCAGATGATGATGCTGAGACATGTACGAAAATTGCATTTAATATCGCCATTTTGGTTTCACATTTCGCAAAAAATATGACGTCCTCAGCCAACGACATTCGTGCGCTAAAAGGTCCTGATAACTCTATTTGGAGCTATGCAGGCAACTGTTTATCAACTCTTAGGCTGGTCTTTATGCAAAAGACAATCATATTAGAATCGATAGCACAAACAAAGCGGTTTGCTTTGTTTCCATCGATATTAATCAAACGTTCTACAACAATAAAGACGTAGATAGTTTTCATTCGTTGAAGGGCTTGTGGCTAACAGCGTGGCTAGGCAGCTGATGTCAATGGAGTTCTCTTGTCTCTTTACTTTTCTATTCATAAAGAACCTGGCTAAGAGTTTGCGCCATCACTAGCGTCGATTAAATCCTGTAGTGTGTGCCGGGACACGTAGGTTTATAATAAAGCTTTTGTGCGTATGCGACTTGATTTATGTGTGAAAAAAAAGTTGCTCATGTGCTATTCCAGACTATTATCTATCTCTGAGCCAATTTTCATCCAGATCCGTTGAGCCGTTCTGGCGTGATTGAGTAACAAACATCCATTCTTAATAAGAAAACTTTCATTTATAGTAAAAATATCATTCAAAGTAAGATAACTTGCCATATACTTGAAGTACAAATGTGTTACGATTCCACAAACACGATAGGTATCATGTGTCCCATCAAGATATCGTGGCTAAGCGCCCTGATACCTACACACTACAGGAATTGATAGACGCTAGTGATGGCGCAAACGCTTAACTGTGTTCTGTGCCGACTCAGTATAAGTTGAGATGGCAACGAAACGAAGAAGTACAAGTGGACTATGTTTCTTCACGATGTGAAAAATTCAAGTTAAAGAAGTCCTTACCCTTTGACATCGTAAGGAAACCAACATGTTCTAGAACTGAAAAACCGAAGCCATGTTACGTGTAGTAACCCACACTGGACCCACGTGTGGGCGCTTCAGCCCATTCACTCTTATCCACAGATGACCAGTGTCCCAGCAGTGGGGACTGGGCTGGTTACACTAATGCTACACTTCCTTCAATCGACTAACCAAACAATTTTTTTTCCAGACAAAATCCGGCCACGAGACCTACATAAACAGCATCATCCTCGGCGTCGTCTGCGTGATCCCCTACATCGTCACCGCTATGCTGGTCAATAGGATTGGCAAGAAGCCTCTCCTGATCGCAGGCGGAGTGATCTCCGTGGCCAGTTCCTTAGGTCTCCGCTGGGCTAACAGCAAGACTTTAGTCGTGGCGTTCTTCTCAGTGAGTGTGTCTATCGCACAATCAATGCTGAGTTTAAACCAGGCTATGACCGTGGAAATGTTTCCGACTACTACGAGGTTAGTTCTTTAATAATTTATGTTTTTATATTTGTGAATGTTCAAGGTAGAATAATGAAGGCGACTGCTTCGTTGGTCTTGTGGTCGCAAGCGCGACTTCTGATCATGATATCTTGGGTTTCATTCCCTGGTCGGTCAAAATGTTATTGGGTTTTTCTATCAAGAACTTCCTAATATCAGCCACGGAGTCTAGATTACAGTAGGCTCACTGACTATTACATATAACTGATTGTCTGATTATTGACTTAAACATAACTGGAAAAATCAGGGTGTACTATTAGGTACATCTCTGTCTTTCCTTTCGGGGATTACAGGCGTGATTTTATGTTGCCACAACCACAAACCGCAGTGACAAAACTGCCCAACTGCAATGACAAAATCGTAGTGATAGAACTGGTGTTCATGAAAACGCTTCCTTGGATGGAGTATTTTGCTGTCTATTGCCGTTATTGGTTAGGTAGTAGGTACATATAATCCAGTCATGCTGATGTCAATCCTATTAGAATTCGTTGAAATACGAACCAATTTCAAATTCAAATTCAAATTCAAAAACTTTATTTCAAGCGGAGGCTCATGTAGGGCTAGTAATATAGTCCTTAAAAACTATGTGTGAGTAAACAACACGATACGGTGACACATGTGACAGCTGTTAGCAGTGAACCACATAAAGACAGTCCACTCTGTCAGCAATCGTTTCTAGAACCCTTTTATGGCTGGCCATGTGACTCGAGCCACCATCGATGCTGCGCGCTTGCGCATTCAAATCGATTAGCTCTTATCTGGGCGTTCAATAAGAATAGACATTAATAATGGCCAATACACAAGATAGCTAAGATTTTTGAATACTTAGGCCTAAAACCACTTGTGTTTAAATCTGATCTTTAAAACATAAAAAAACTCGCAAACACACCCTCATTGTCCGTAAAAGACAGTCTATTTCTGCCACATTGTCAATCTTGCAAGTATTGAATAATAGACAATAGTGTTAGATAACTATTGGTCCATTGTTCAAGGGTCGACTGAATTCAATAGGCCTCAACTGCCTCAAAATAGGCACAAATATGTACCTGATACCATCTGTTCTGTTCTTGTTCAGCAACACGGTCCCATACTGTTTTGATAGAAAATTAAGATAATCTTAAACTCGATTATATTAATTTTGGCAAAGTTATTTCGTTTACGGGTCCATTTTAATTACGCTCTTAAGTAATTTATTGTTGAATTCATATAATTTATTGTGTTTATTTACAGTGGATTGTTATGTTTCGATGATGAAGATAATTTAGGCGTTAATTTGAGTTTAATGTCTTGAATTATTGCAGATGGTGTTGGATTGTTTCTATTTTGAGGTTTTCATTTTTGGGTTTTGTTTTGTAATATCTTTGGGGTACCGTATTACCCAGTACTAACTGGGTTGTGGAGCTCAGATAGGCAGTCGCTCATGTAAAATAATGGTATTCAGCTATATCCGTTTGGACTGGAAGCCGACCCCAACATAGTTGGGAAAAGGCTAGGCAGATGGTGATGTTTCGTAACATCTTACTTGTTGGCGATTTAAAGACAAGTAATAATTGAACAACAAATTAACTTTATAAATAATGTGTTCTGATTTAAATAATAATGAACCTACGTGTTACATAAATCAAGAACAGAGGCCCTAGCACGAGCGCGCGGTGTAAATGTAACGTCAACACATCGATTTAAAAATTAAAAAAACCCGTTTCACATAATTTTTTTTCTTAAGTTTTAGAATTGACTGTCTCGTTGGCCTAGTAGTCGTAAGTGCGAATGCTGAACATGAGGTCCTGGGTTCGATTCTCAGGTCGGGCAGTGTTATTGGGTTTTTCCATCAGGAATTTCTCAGTAGCAGCCACAGAGTCTGGCGGGTTGATGGCATTAGGCTCGCCCCCTATTACATGGGACTTAAACATAACTGGCGAAATGTGGGTGTACTATTAGGTACATATCTGCCTAACCCTTCGGGGATTACAGGCGTGATGTTACGTTATGTTAAGTTTAAGAATCTATTCATATCGATGGATTTTTACTGTGGACGACGAAAAGAATGTCCATGAACTTTCTAGTCCATTCTTCTCCATTGAGATCTACGTCTTGGAATGGGCAACTACAGTACTTTCACAAGTTATTATGCCTTGTGTCTGTGACTGTAGCTTCGCTTTCTTTGTTTTTCTGTCATTCAAAAGTGCCTGTAATGTCCTAATTGAAATAAATACTTTGAGTTTGAGTTTGGTTATACTGATTGGACCTTTTGCAAACAATTAAACTAAAATACTAAAAGATAATTGTATTTTCGATTCAAAACTCGACGTATTATTTACGCTATGTTTACACCGCGCACTCGTGCTAGGACCTCTGTTTTAAATAATAATAAACCTTAGTGTTACATAAATCTAAAACAGGAAACCATTAGTCACCATTAATAAGTAGACTCCAATAAATACAAAAATACGTAAGCAGAATAAATATGTATTTTTAATAAAAAGCTTCCAGTATCGGTTATTTATCTATTGTACCAGATGTTTAATAGTAGAGTTTCATTGAAAATAATATATATGTCGGATCCGGTCGTTAGTACGGACATTAAATGAATCGGAAAACGCGCTAGTGTACAGTGGTGACATCACGCGACTTACTTACCAGTCACAACACAGCGTGCTTCTACAGAGCCCTGATGTTTACAGCTCGAGGCGAGGACGACAGTCAATGTCTGATCTTGGAACTGTACCCGATTCATTGTGCCCCGTGTTATTGTGTTAAGTTGTAATCTCAAGTAATTCGTTAGTTTTGCTAGAAACAGTGTATCGTAACCAGTGTGTTTTCATAGCACGAAACCCATCGTCTGCCCACATGATGTACGAGCCTAACGGAATAAATCCTGACATATCCGACAAATATTTCACTTGGCATTTTGCTTTGCCGTTTGAATTTTAATATTTGTGCTCTCTGCAATCACAAATAGATACAATATCGTTATTATCTTGTACGTGACTCTGAGTCCAAGTGTTCCAAGCTTTTATTGCTATCGGATGTTATAAAACTGCTATTTTGAAGAAAATTTCGCGAAGATAATTAAGCATAGCATTGTATTTTGACTGCGTCGTTGGTCTAGTGGTCACAGGCGCGACTGCAGAGCATGAGGTCCTGGGTTCGATCCCCGGGTCGGTGACATTAGGTTTTTCCATCAGGATTTTTTTAGTAACAGCCAATGAGTCTTGATTTGTGCCCGGTTTATGGCAATAGGCTCGCCCCCTTTTTCATAGGGCTTAAAGCATAACTGGCGAAAAGTGGTTTTACTCTTAGGCACACCTCTGCCTAACCCTTCGGGGAATACAGGCAAACCCAACTGGAAGTGTTATGATTTTATCTAGTTTAAGAATAAAGGTGTAAGTAAAAGAGTAAGTTATGATAATCACATAATAATGATGTGTTTATTTTCAGGACATTGGCAATATCATTTATAATGGTGATCGGGCGTATTGGAACATTATCTGGCAATATTGCTTTCCCCATAATGTTGGAAATGGGATGTGCTATCCCATTCTTTTCTATATCTGCATGTATGGTTTGTAAGTATACTTAAAGTTTTATTAAAAACATTGAGTCCTTTTTTTTAATGGCTTCTCACACGTCAACCTATAAGGTTGTCGTCTGTTCAACCGAACTATCTTGTGGGTGCCTTCAGTTTAAGTCCTCCAGCCAGAGTACATTTAGTCTAACTCCGAGTTTACACTTATACAGAACACGAAGACAAGAAGTTGTGATACTTGTTAATGACACACGTGACATGTCATGACTTTCTCTTGAAAAAGTTTTGTCAAAAATATGACTGTATTATACAAGTCGTGATGTTATTTGAGACGTGTATTGGTAACTATTTTATTCAAATTTTTGTCTAGATTTCTACAACTATTTTTTACGACTAGTGTTTACAATTTATTTTATGAGTAAACTGTAACAGACTACATTGAGAATAAATTTATGTTTTATAAAGTGATGTAAACGTAAAATAACACAAATTACTAGTGAAACTTCAATACACAGGGTTTAAGGGAGACCGACGCTAAAACGGTTACCACTTATTATTCATTACATATTCTGAATCCCCCACAAAGAAATATTTTCATTGAAAATTTTTGAAAAAATCAGCTGTTCCATACATTTTGGCTATGTAGGTATTGCAGTTTTGTAGAAAACTGCTATTATATTTTCCACAACCGACGAAAATTAAGTAAATAAAAAAAAGGTGGAGTAAATTAAGTTTTACTAATAATTTGTGTAATTTACGTTCACATCAAGGTATAAAATAGAAATGTAGTCTCAATGTAGCCTATTATAGTTTACTCATAAAACAAATTGTAAACACTAGTCTTAAAAAATAATTGTAGAAATCTAGACAAAAAGAGGAATAAAATAGTTAACAATACACGTCTCAGATAACATCACGACATTGTGTCATACAGTCATGTTTTCGGCGTGTCTTTTACAAAACGTGCCGTTAACATTATATCACAACTTATATAAACCAATACGAGAACTTGTTGCATTAGTAAAACAATGGTGTTCTCATACTGTAGTACACCTATCTTTTGACGTTTCATAAGTTCACATTAGCACAAGTTTGTGTGAAGCAATTAAGAATTTTGATTTAAAAAATAGGTACTTCAGTAAAAAGTTTTTAATGTAATTTAATTTTTTTTTTCAGTTGTCGTCGCCTTAGCGTTCTTCTTACCGAGCAAGAAACAGTAGGTATCTATACATGTAGTAAGGGGTTTCCCCTTAAAATAGCTAAATTTAATTTACTTAAGATTAAATTAAAGCATGTAAGTATTCGTCAAATCGAAATCTGAAATCAGGTGAGCAGAAGGAAAAAGAATGACTGTAAAATATTTATAAATAAAATAAAAAAAATATGTGTTTTTATTTTATTTCAATCCGAGTAGGTACGAAAGAATTAGTAATTTTAAATCTGAAACGTTTATATATATTTTTTTTTCACATTTTTCTTGGATAACTGCATAAGTCGAGAGAAGTAAATATACCTATATATAATAATCGAAAAAAAAAATTACCAGGTTTGGACTTGAATAAATAAGTTTAAATTTTTTCACAATCAATCAATCTCTCGCCGACTGGTCGACACTTCGCGTGACCAGAGGGCTAGCTCTTTCTTTGGCCAAAGAATTAGCATTGCTATTCAGCGTGGCAATGCTGCCAGTCTTCTGGGCACGTTTCCAGATGACAGCGATGCGGAGGAATACTTTGACGCCTAAGTGTCCTATTGTAGTCGTTGTTTAGATGTTTATATTTTCTTACTTTTAGTCTTATTTTTATCATTACTTTAGTTCTTTTTAGTCTGTACATTCTATTTACATTTTTAAAGGAATATGGGTGGGTAAACCTTGAATTTAAATATTTTGATCTAATTGTATATAATTCAATGTCAATCTTGATTTTGATAAATTACGGTTGTAGGCCATTTTGCATACCTTACAGTAGAATCACTTGAAACATTTACATTTTATAACACCATTGTAACAGTGATTTCTGCAAAAATAAATGATTTGATTTGATGTATCTCTAGGACCACGGGGTTCGAGTGCTCACAGCCTCTTCAAGGACATTTTTAAACGCTTAGTTGACACTTCCCATGACCCAAGTGCTGGCTTTTACCTTGGCCAAAGGCTTAGCGTTGCCATACAACGTGGCAACGCCGCCAGTCTTTTGGATACATTACCAGTTCACAACGTTGAGGAGTTTTTGACTCCATTTTTTATGTTTATTTTTAACTTAGGTAGTAAAGGTTATTTTAATTATAAATGTATATAATATTTGATTTGATTTAAAACTTACTTTTCGTATTCACTTAATATCTTATTCTTTAGAGAATTGAATAATAATGTCAATCTTAAAAGTAAACCAAGTTTTACGCTCGAATAAAACATTAATAATACTTTTAAAAGTTACATTTTAATTACAGAATGAGAAAACATCTTTATTACGCCTAACAATGCTCCTTTATGAGTTAGAAACAATTGTTTGGAAAACAAAAGAGAACGGAGTAGCGCTATTAATTTAAATCTGATAATATTTATCTTTACACTGTTTCAAAACTGCGTTAAAAAAAAAAATTACTACACCAGAAATTTTAAAACCCTGTATTCGGAACTAAGAATCTAGCGTGATGTATGTATGTACATAATATTTTTGTTTGTTTTTTTTTTTCGGATGTGAAATCATCAAATGATGATCAAAAAATCTCGCTCTGGGCAGGGAGAGTCAGACTTGTACTGACTAAAACCCATCAATGTTCCTTCTTTGCGCTTTGTTTCCAGGGCCGCGGTATCTCTTTCGAACAGTCCCGCAGCCCTGGCAGGCATTATGTTAAGCTCAATTGTCGAAAACGCTCATTCAGTAAAAAACCGTCCACATAACATCATCACACCGTCAACATATGTAACTACGAAACTCTTTGAAAGCGATTGCCGATTGTCTACGCCTTCTAGACTTATAAAAAAGTACCTACTCAAACCAACCCACATTGAGCAAATGTGGATCTTCCGTCTCTGTGTGAAAAGGCGCATTTGCCCTGTACAGGGAAAAAAATAAATGTCCTTGTAAAACTAAGCTGGATTCAAAGACAATTGTGAAGTTCCTTGTTAAAAAGTTGGTCCGGGAAAGTACTACCTATAATCATACTAAGTACAAGTAGTTGGGTACCTATATCTGACGCCAAGCAGTTGTGACTTGGCCCGAAGATATGTGACGGTAAACTTTGGAGACATAAGGTATGTCAATTTTGGCGACATACAATGGGTGTAATTCATGTTATTCTTAAAATTGTGCTGTGGATAATGTTACCAACGAGATGCGATAAGTTCTATAACAGGCAAAGGCTGCTTGGTGCATTTTCGTTTCTTACTCAAACAAACTGAAATTACAGCTAGCGCAGTGGCAGGACGATCACGAGGGCGATTCTCGCTCGCAACGAAAATACATAATAGAGCAGGTTTTTACAAGAATCTAAGCTCTGAGCCCAAAAAACTCAAGTTATGGAATCATTTATATATTCGCGGAAATCCATGATGGTACAGTGTAATTAAATTTTGCCGTTTTAGTTCCGCCATAAACTACATAGATCCCTTTATAAAACCTTTATATTCAAATTAAACATTATTGAATCACTAGCCTTTTTTTTTTTTTTTTAAGGATGGGAAATCATCAAATGACCCCCCCCGCTCTGGGCGGAGCAGAAGGGAGTGTCAGACTTGTACTGACTAAAACCCATCCATGTTCCTTCTTTGCCCTTTGTGTTCCAGGGCTGCGGTATCTCTTTCGAACAGTCCCGCAGCCCTGGCAGGCATCGGCCCGTGCGGACCCCTACGTGGTTGCTGACATCTCTTTGAGGCGCGCGTGGAACACGAACGCGCCGTCGACACGGCCTGTCGTCATAAGACGGCCGGACGGCGAGCTAGCCCATAACTCGCCGTCCACAGGCCCGCGCCTACGGTGGCCCGGGGCCACCACGTGACCCCCGACGCCCAGGGCGTCTCCCGCGGCGGCTGGGACGTGAGGCTCTTTCCCTCTCACGTTCCGCCACCTCCTTCACTAGCATGACTTCTTCGCAGAAGGTGGTGACGGCTTCCCATTCCCTCTCGTTCCGGACCATGGCTTGAACCAGGGCCGGGCGCGAGAGGTCGCCGCCGCCAATCGCCTCTACGAGGACACGGCGCTGCTCCGCCCAAGCGGGGCAGGCCTCCACAGTGTGCTGCACCGTGTCCTCCGGACGATCCTCACAGTGGAAACACCCGGGCGTTTCCTCCCGCCCGATTCGGTGCAGGAACCTCCCGAAACAACCGTGTCCGGTGAGGACCTGCGTCAGGCGGAAGGTGAGGGCGCCGTGGCTGAATCACTAGCCTAGTGGTGTGACTGTTACTGCCAAGTCATAGGTCTCAAGTTCCTAACCAAGACACGCAACTCTAATTTATCAGATTCATGTGCGTATTGTATAATTATCACTTGCTTCGGTGAAGGAAAACATTGTGAGGAAACCAGCATGCCTGAGTGATATTTCTCGACGGTGTATAAAACCAAGTTAGAGGCCTATGGACGGCGTAAAATCTCTGACACAAGGTTCGGCACTCATCATCATCTGTCTAGCCCGTTGGGGTCGGCTGAATGCCAGTATTTTACAAGGAGCGACTGCCTATCTGACCTCCACAACCCAGCTAGTAATAGAAAATACGATACCCCTTAGTAAGACTGGTTGTCAGACTTTTTGGGCCACTGACTACCTGTAACGACTGTCAAAGATCTACAAATGACAGCCGGGACCAACAGCTTAAAGTGCTTTCCGAGGCAAGGTTAGGCACTAACCACACGATAAAGAAAAAGAAAGAAGATTAAAATTACATCTCTTTCGGGTTCCAGTAAAAAGTAATTTTTCTTTGACTCAAAACATAAAAAAATACGAGGAAACATTCAAAACATTGTGTAACACGCTCTAGACAGTAAATAAAGCCAGCCCAGTCGACATGACAGCAGCAAAGTGAAAATATCTCAATTATTTCAACAACAATGCGCCATTTTGCGTCAGAAACAATTGCATGAAAGACAAAAGAAGGCTGGAATGAATAAATAGAATAAATTAATTCAGCTGAGTTTGTACCTGACGTGCTAATTAGGTCATGTTACCGGGAAGCCGCGACTATTTTGAGCCAATGAGTAGTTTTAACAAGGAGGAGCTCGTGGCTTGATAATAATTTGGGGTCGGCGCAGCATGTCTTCTTCTTCCATACTTCTCTATTACTCGTCATCTCATCAGATACCTCCTTTCTAGTCATGTCTTCCTCTCTTATACCCATTCACATTCATATTCAAGACGTTGCTTACGACATTTTCCTTATATCTCCGTATCAGATGCCCATACTAAGCCAACCGATTACCACACTACTTTCAGTCACCGGCGCCAGATTCAGACTTCGCCTTATGTAGTAATTTCTTATTTTATCCATTCGCGTAACATCACACATCCCCCTTAGCACTAGCCGACCGTTCGCGTTATAATGAGTCGCAATTGGAATATGGTCCACTTAGCACTATAATTGGGTACTGATTAAATACGACATATTTTACATGTTGCTCAATGATATACACAAGAAATGTTACGTTCATAGGTACCGACGTTTAAAATCTGGTCACGCTGGTATATATGTTACGGCTAAAAGCCGAAGTAAGGTTACACCTAGTTGTGAATCCTTTTTATTGCTAGGACACACCGACCAAATGGATCAGGTTAGGTTAGAACTGTGACCAAACGTGCGCGAGCCGAGCGAGCACAGCGAGCGGTGTCACGGCAGCGGCCGGCGAGCGCTACATCCAAATTGGTTGCATGTTCTAACCGAAGATAAGTAGGATAGATACATCTAAGTTTAACCGGCTGCACCTAGTTGTACCCGGCTAAAAATTGGTGTAGCCGTACTTCGGCTATTAGCCGTAACATATACAATACATACCAATAGGGCGTAGTTCGCCCTGTTTGACGCGGACTAAAGACAAGATGTCCTAATTAGGACGTTTTCGAATACTCAGATTGCGCGCGCTAGTAACATATCATATTTTTAAATATTATCATTGATGTCTCCCCGTCTTAACCTATGGTGCACAGACTTGACTAATATCCAGAAGTCCAAACTCAAGGTTTGCCAACGAGCTAAGGAGCGCAGTACACTAGGCGTTAAATTAACGGATCGTGTTCGAAACACAATACCGCGTTCCAAAACAAATATAGCTGAAGTGGCTCAAAAGCTACCCAACTCAAATGGTACTGGGCAGGTCATGTCTGCCGCATGCCGGACAAACTGTCGGCCAAAATAGCAGGAAACTGTTGCCCTTGACACAGTGAGGCGGGGTCGCGGCTGGCCACGAAGGAGATGGTGGGACGAACTGGACAAGTTCCGTCCGAACTGGAAGGAAGACACGCGGGTTCGCAAGAAGTGGGAGCACCCAGGACTGGGACAAACCAATCTAGGAAAAAAAAATCATTGATGTTACTATTATATCACGACTGACTATTTGATAACGGGGGTTAACACATCGTTATCGAAGCCGTGGGCGAAATTAAAAAGCCTCTACGAATACTTATGTTACTTCGAAGTTGAACCCAGCTTAGCTCTGGCCTGTGATGTCGTGTATTTCAGGAGAACATGTACCTGAAACAAAAAATAAACCGAAATGTTATAATCTGCTTAATCCAGATTTATACGGCAAAGTTCAGAAGCTTTCCTGGGGCTTGTGAACAAATGGAGGGCAACTTTAACGAGTCAGCTAAGATGATTAATTAATGTTTCATATTGAATTCGCAGACGAATTTCTAAAAAATATAAGAATTTATTGGCCTTAAGAAGACTGGTGGCGATTCCTAATCTAAAATTCTGTTGAATATGTTGTACAAACGCCATAGGAAAGCACGTTACGTTGGTCCCGGCTGTCATTTGTAGATCTTTGACAATAGTTACAGGTACTTAGTGTCCTGAAAGTCAGACAACCAGTCTTAATAAGGTCGACACCCCTTGTGACCCAATACTAACTGGGTTGGGGAGGTCAGATAGGCAGTCGCTTAATGTAAAATACTGATATTAAGCTGCATCCGGTTAGACTGGAAGCTGACCCCAACATAGTCGAGAAAAATGTTAGACAGATGATGAAAGTAAAACTTAATTAGTATAATGTTAGAACTAAAATAAAGTCATTCAAGGACTTAATCCTGTAGATGATTCAAAATAAGTACATAGCTATTTTATTCACATTTATATAAGTTTTAAAACTGACATGGTGACTAACACAATCATTAACCCTAAAAACGGGATATTTACCATGTTTACTATTTGGCGCTATGGTAAGCGCCATGATCATGGATAAACTATTTATGTGATCAAGGCTCTTGCAACAGCGCCGAAATATCGGAAACTCATAACAAAAAGTAAACATGGTAAATATCCCGTTTTTAGTGAGGATGATAGTTTCACTTTTGTAACACGAATGCTTTGTATAATGTATAGAAAGCCACACACATTTCAAGAACACCAGCTCTAGAACTCAGTTATATTTATTGCGAAAGAACGCGTTCGTATGACATAACACGTGCAGCGGGAAAATATAACAATTTTATTGATAACGTAATGAGCTAGTCGGTAGGGCTGTGCTTAGTAAACGTTTTATTTCTAGTTTGAATATTTTAGGTTGAGTTAGTATTAGGCAGAGAAATGGTGGCCCCCAGTGGTAATGGCCCCAACCTACGACGTATGGGTTCAAACCCAGCCAGGTGTATTAATTTGTGTAATTTACTCAGAACAACAAAAAAAGAAAGACGGCGCGCCACGAACATCAAAAATGAAGCCACAAAAACCGTGCTCCTGCAAGTAAATATACACACTCACGCACACACCCACACTAAAACCATGCTCATCGCTACTACGTAACGTAACGATGAGTATTTTTGTTGGTCTGCGATAATTTACTTCATCATCATTGCTCTCAAAACGGTGTTTGTTTGAAGCTTGAAAGTTGCGCCAGTTACAGAAATCGATGGTATTGGTATGGACATGTTATGAGAAGGGCCGAATCGCATGTGAGTGATGAATATAAATGTTGATGGATGTAAAAGAAGAGGAAGACCAGGGAAACGATGGATGGGTTGTGTGAGGAATGATATGAAAGAAAAAGGAGTAAATGATTGCGTGACAGGGGGGAATGGAAGAAAAAAACGTGTTGCGCCGACCGTAAGCAACATGGGACAAGTGCAGGAAGATGATGATGATGCTCAAAATGGTGAAGTAAAACATTGTGAAGGAACCGGCACGTCCTAGAACCAAAAGTTCGAAGACACCTCCAACACGCACGGGGCCCACGGTAGGTTACAGCCCATTCCCTTTCATTGTATGCTGATTACGATTATGCTTTATGTTTGGCCATGTCAACCGCTTGTATGGTGGCACCAAAAAATGTGATCCTGACTTTCTATAGATCGCAAATTGCGATAAGGGGTATAGATGAATACCAGCTACTATTTTGAATGTCTCCAATTGCTTATCACTGGTCTCTTAGGCAAGATGCCACTGATTCTTGTTGCTTTTAACCAATGCCAAACGCACCACAGGTTCCATAGAGATTGGTTCACAGAGTATCAAAATAAACTGTATATTTTGTTGAGAAGCGAAACCTACCAATTACGTCTGAAACGGTCCAATGAAATACCGGAACAGATCAAACACTGAGTCTTAAATTAAAAGAAGAATACTCTTCAATAAATTCCTTTGCTCAGCGGGAAATTAAACAAAAAGAAAATGAAAACGTACTGCTATTAAGAGCCACCCCTATTCTCAAAGCCCTCGACTGCTGAATATTCCATATATTGGTTTTGCAAATGTACGACGCGGTACCGCCTGGGTTTATTGGCGAAGCGATTTACGAATTCAACGGTTGTTAGAATAATACCGCGTCGATTTTGTATTCTAGAATACTTATACGAGAATTTTGTTGAGAATTAGGAGCTCGTGACTAAATAAAAAGGCCGCTCGGGTCAATCCGCAGGTTAAGCCACACTTCTCTAGGTTGATCTGTGGATGGGTGATCACCCACATGCCGAGTTTCCTTCGTACCTCAAAAATTTAAACGGTTGGTCCCGGCTGTCAGTTGTAAATCTTTAACAGTCGTAACAGTTAGTCAGTGGCCCAAAAAGTCTGACAACCTGTCTTACTATCGTATAACCCAGTACTAACGTGTTGTGGAAGTCAGATAGGCAGTCGCTCCATGTAAAATACTGGTATTCAGCTGCATCTGGTTGGACTGGAAGCTGACCCCAGCATAGTTGCGAAAAGGTTATGGAGTTGATGATCAAACGAGAATTTTGTGGTACTGCCTCGTTTGTCTGGTGGTCACAACCACTACAAGGTATTTTGTTTTCCAGTTTCCTGAGTTTTCCATCAGAAATTTCTCAGCAGCAGCCACGGACTCTGGATTTGTGCCCGGTTGACGGTAGTAGGCTTGCCCTCTGTTACAACGGACTTAAAAATAAGAGACGAAATGTGTTTACACCTAAAAGTGACACCTCCTGACTTACCCCTCAGGAAAACGAGGCGTGATATTATTGTGTGTACAATTTTGTGGTCACAAACTATATACTAATAGAAAATGATATTATTAGTTGGCTGTTAGTGTACGCCCTCTGAGATGGTGATAGTCTTTGACAGTTCTCGTCGGCTGTTCACAGTCGTTTTATATGGCTCTAGTCTATAGTTGACAACTAAAGCAAAGCCAACAATTAGTATGTGCAAAAGGAGACACAGAAAATATATTTCTGTCTCATTTACTCTAACTACTGGATCTAATAAGTCTGTCCTTTTCTCATCGCTTTACCCTGTGGTATAGTTAGCAACTTGGACTAGGATAGCAGAAAATCGTAGGTAGGCATTTGTTTCGCCTATTAAGCAGACTAATCGATCCATCTTACTTCTTCGAAATTTGGAACAAAATATTCCTCAAGGGCGTTAGTTTTTACCTAAAGGTTATTAGAGAAATAAATCAAACATTTGGTGTTGCTAGCTTAGGTTAAGACCTAAGCTAGCAATACACACAGGTCTTAGTTCGTTACTAAGGAGAAAGAAAACTAGAAAGAATAATTAGGTTATAATAAAGTGGGTAGTGTAGAGGTTTTACTTGGATGGTATTGCCACATAAATGTTATCTCTGGATGTGTTATTGAAGAATTCAAGCAACCAAAGACAGCACATTTTAGTCTATTAAAACTCTTTGCCATATTTAGTAAATACTTGTACTTATTTCAATCAAATATTCACAAATCGCACGCTTACTGCTTACAAAACCATCACAATGTTCGTTCGTCGATTCGGCGCATTCGCGACTAGTGCGTACCGAGTGTATACCGAACTCGAGGCGTGTAGATATGTCTCGCGTTCCAACCGTTTGTATGAAGATTCACTACTGTAGATATTATTATCGTGGTATTGCCAACCTTCCCGCGTATTTTATTAACTTATATTTAGACTGACCCGCCCTCGTTTCGCACATTTTTACACTAATTAATAACTTATTAAACTAATGCATAAACGTTCGTCTAGGGTTCGCAAGCTGATAGAGCATAGCTGATTATGCGGTCCTTTGTTTGATTCACAGGTCAGGCAAACTGATTTTCTACATAGGGAATTTTATTACCTTGTGTCCTATTGAAAGCAATAGGGCCCATCTCTTTACACCAACTTAAACGTAACTCGCGAACAGTGGGTATACTACAGGCACACCGCTGCCGAACTCTTTAGGAATTACACGCGTGATGTAATGTGATGTTTACCACTGTAAAGTAAACTTACACAGCCTTTGATACACTCAAGTGTAATAAAATTACACATACAGTCCTCTCAAAATTTGCCCCACGTCACACAGTTCCAAAATTCCACGAAAATTCTAACTGAACTAAAAAATTTAGAGCCTCCACCATCTTTGGCAACATCAAACGAGGCTTTATAGTTCAGGAACGGCCAAACTGAAGTACAGTTCCCCGGAACTGAAAGTTAGCAAGTCGAGTCCAGTCGCACTATTTATAAATAACTTAATACCAGCTGCTGTAGGGGATGAAATACATGACGAAGTTGGACTCTGAATTTAGAAGTGGCTTAATTGCCTCTAATGTCCTTGGGCAGATATTGTACTCTGATCTAAACCTTATGACAAGGAGAATAAAGGTCACTGGGCTGTTGAGGTAGAGTTACATTGAAAGGATGGTAGTGGTATTTTGTGAATTCATTATTTTTTCATAAGGTTGGCTTTAATGTGTTGCGGTTAGGCTATTTTAGGAGATGAATTTGAAATTCATTTTAGCATCAAGTGACTTTGGCGGTATCTATCTGAGTCTATCTACAAAAGCGTTACAGGTTGTTAGACTTTAGGTTTTTTAGTTACCTTTTGAGATTTTTTCTTTTTTTTTTTAAAGAAAAAAGTACATTTTATTTTTGGACCATTCTTTGGACGGACGTGCAAGTGGAATGGGTAATAGACTGGCAATATGGCCACATTAGCATCAACTACAGTCATGACTTGGCTTTGCCGTAAAACTGTATATGAATACAAATTCACACCTTTTTTCCATGTTGGTTGGCAGAAACTACACAAAACGACACTCTCTTCAGGTTCAATTCCCGGGTCGGGCAAAGTGTTAATTCGTTTTTCTATCAAGATTTTTTCTGTAGCTGCCACGGAGTCTGGATTTGTGCACGGTTGATGGCAAGAGGCTCGCTTCTTATTACATGGAACTTAAATATAACTAGCGAAATGTGGGTTTACTATGAGGTGCACCTCTGCCTAAACCTTCGAGGATTACAGGCGTGATGATGTGATGTTTATCTGATCATACACGCACGTATCTACTACGCACTGACCTTTCTGAAGAACACCATCAATAAGGTCTATGTATGTCCTTCTTCAGCGTCCTCTCCCAGCGTTCACACACAATTAATGATTTAAAACCATTTAAGAGTCCCTACAACCAATATCACTCCAATGGGATTCTATTTCCAATACTGTCAACAATGACATTGACTAATGATCTCTTTGGGACCCCATCAATGCAAAATGTCTTGATTAAGAAACGTAAACGATTGCTGACAAGAGATTGATATTGCTGAGCGATACGGCCTATTAAAAGTATTAATTGTTTAAGGATCTTTACTCAAAGGTTGTGAACAGGACCTTAGGTAGTTGACAATCGATTTCAAACTGTTTTATATATCAATATAAATTTTAATGACATTACTTCACTTTTGACATTAACCTTTCTGTGCTTATTAGTAAAAGCCTATGCACACGGTCAAGATTTCGCCGCATTGGTGGAAGGAGTCGTTCCTACGCTACGGTGCCGAAGCGACGCTGCGATGTAAAAAAATAACAAGCGTGTGCTCTGCCTTATGCCACATAAAGAACTGAGCGAAGCCGTCGTCGCAGCACATACACTCCACCCTGCCTCTTGCGGGTAGCAAGTCCGGTGTGCGGCGCTGCACCAGAGTGCGTTGTGTGACATAACATGAATTTTGATATGCAGGACGCCGCAGCCGCTGCCGCCGCAACGCACCGTGTGCATAAGCTCTGACACAATTAGCTTGTAAGTTCTCTCTACTGGTACACAGCTAGCCTCCTGTGTTAGCGGCAGTTTGCCATTACCCACGCGTGGATTGGTGAATGTTAATGTCCTCAAATTTTTGCTTCTCGGAGTATCATAAGTTATGTCTGTTGAACATATAGATTTTCTCATTTTCTATCATCGTTATCGCATAAGAATGAGAGTTTACGAAGGCAATGTCCATGACCTTTGTCATTGTCATCAAAGAATTAACATTTTCTTGAAAAATAAAAATTGTAAATGGAAAGTTGATAAAGTGGCAACCAAGCTTGAAGCTAACTGGCAAGCATCAATCCAGCACTTGTTCATCAAAGAGCAAATTTGAACATGAATAGTCTGTGTGATTGATTCCTTTTTATGCAGAACTAGCAAACTGGCAGAGAGATCACTCGGATTCCGTTAAATGGCTAGAGGGCCTAGATAAACTGAGTCGTATCTAATCAATACAGTATACAGTTTTTTGACGGCACGGTTGGCGCAGTGGCTGACCGATTGACTGCTGCGCTTCGTGTTGCGGGTTCGAATCCAGCACGGAACAAATATTTGTATGGCCTACAGGTAGTTGTTCCGGGTCTGGCTGTGTGTGTATGTGAAATAAATGTTTGTAAACGCACCCACGATACAGGAGAAATTCCTGTATCGTGGGTGCGTTTGAAGTGTGGGGCAAGGTTTAGTTTAAAAAAAAAAATCTATTGAATATGAAAATCTGCCGATAAGTTTATTTCAATTGTATTGAAGTCATTGTAGAAATACTTAGCGCTTTGAAATCAAGGGTCATTAGAATAGATTCTCTAGAAGCTTCACTTATCCCAGATCTCAGCCATGATTACTACAAAACAATCAATGTGTTTAATGGCACGTTAAGTAAAATGACTACCAACTTAAATATTCCGTATATAAGCGAATCACAATTGTCATTCTTTAACAGTTATATAAAATGGCTATAACACGGAAAATTGCGGACGTCAATATGATAAACTGCCTGTTATTAAACACTTCAAATAATGTTATCCAATTGACTGCAAGACTTAAAAGATAGGTATTGGATAACGTTGAAGATATACAATAAAAATAAAAAAAAACATTTTCTCGTTTCCACGAAGGAATTCATTATCATCATCATCCACAGCCCGCCATCATACACTGCTGGGTATAGCCTCTTTGCTTGTGCCAAGCTCCACCTTCTGTGCCAGCCTCATCCAGCATATTCCCGCAATGGCAACAATGTCGTCTGAGCATATCGCCGGAATTTGTAATACTTGAAGTAAAATCACACCACGTAAATTACTGTCTAGCTTATTGTACTGAGAGAGGCCCTAGCACGAGCCCGCGGCGTAAACGTTACGTAAATAAGTCAATTTTCTAATAGAAAATACAATTATACTATAGCATTTTAGTTGAATTGTTTGCAACAAGCACTATCAGTATCATCCATAAATACATAACACATACAACATTCAATGTCTGATCGCGGCGGAGTTGAGACGTCTTGGAACTGTACCCGATTCATTGTGCCCCGTGATATTGTGTTAAGTTGTAATCTCAAGTAATTCGTTAGTTTTGCTAGAAACAGTGTATCGCACCCAGTGTGTTTTCATAGCACGAAACCCATCGTCTGCCCACATGATGTACGAGCCTAAGGGAATAAATCCTGACATATTCGACAGAGTGTGAGTGTGTGTGTGTGATGTTGTTTTTTACTTTCTTAAAATTGTGAAAATATTATACGTGAAACGAGTATTTTTAATTTTAAATTCCACGTACTTACGATACGTTTACACCCCGCCCTAGTGATAGGACCTCGAGCCTATACAAGTGGTATTTCTAGGAAAAATCGATACCAATATAATAAATGCATGAACGCGAATAGATTGATTTCTGGGAAACAATCAGGTTCAGTTTAACATTCTCGAGTTATCGTTAACGATCTTGTGTTAGTTAGGTTTCTAGATGAAGTTAGCCGTAGGTTCAAAGCACTGGGGGTAATTGAGGGTTTGTGTAATAACTGGGTATGTTAGACAATGGGTTAACCTATCCAGCATATCTATTCAAAAACGCTTCGAATCCATTTCGATTAGACAAGTCATATGACTATTATTTTTTGGCATTACGAAAGCGAGCGACATAGACATACGACTTTCCGAATCGAAATCGAATCGCACAGTTAGAGGATCTGTTTATCTAGGTTTTACATAACATCACGCCTGTAATCCTAGAACGGTTTGGCAGTGCTGTACCTAATAGTACACCCACATTTTACCAGTTATGTTTAAGTTCTATGTAATAGGGGGCGAGCCTATTGCCATCAACCGGGCACGATCTGACGACTGAGAAATTTCTGATGAGAAAATCCAATAATACTTTGCCCGACCTGGGAGTCGAACCCAGGACCTCATACTTAGCAGACTGCCCTCTGACTACCTGTAAATAATACAAAAGTTCTACAAATGACAGAACTAACGGCTTTACGTGCTTTCCAAGGTACAGAGGAAACTCGGTATATACTGGAGGGCCACCCATCCACGGAGCGTCCTCGGCAAGCGCTGCTTAGCCTTGAAGATCAACCCTTGTGGCAGTTATTATTATGTGTTTATCGAAATGATAAACTATCAGCCTTCTATTAAAATAGGAGGTTTTCTAACAAACCAACCGTAATGCAACTTTAGTTTTAGTATATGCGAAGCCTGAAACACGTGTCTAGTATTTTTATGTAAAGAATCTATGTACAAAATTTAAAAACTGTATCATGAATAATCACAAAGTTATAAGCTTGTTCTGTTACCTGGTTGTCCGCACCACAAACGTGTTCACCACGCGCTCGCCTCCAGCGTCGTCTTTGAGCTCATTGATAATAATAATTTGGCAGTAGGTACCTAAATGATGGCGATAGGTACTTAGTGTCGCTTGGTGTCCAACTTATAACCTTTTTTAAATATTTTTGGGACAAAATATAACATGGTTTAAAAATTATTGGAATCGAATCAGTTACTTACTCCGAACAAACTATATTCAGGTTTCGCATGTACTAAAAATAATGTTGTATAACCAACATTGCTAATAGCGCTTCTCGGAGCACCAAACAAAGTAAACCTATTACCAACCGCCGTAAATTGAACCGAACCAGGAATTAAAACGAAGTTAAAGTAACTAACGACGTTAACTGCGTTACCTCGCTCAGTTTGTGACGACACCTCGTTCAAGGACTATAGGGGGCGTCCCCAGTTCTCTTTAGGGGAGAAAACGGGGTTTATTATCGTATCATTAGGTACTATTATAAATGTGAAAAGGTTTATATGTTTTTCTATCATGTAGAAACAGAGCTGGAAAAAAAAAGCGTTAATTCAGGCAAAATACCTATACAACATTAGTTTTAGTATATGCGAAACCTGATACACGGGTCTAGTATTTTTATGTAAAGGATCTATGTACAAAATTTCAAAACTGTATCATGAAAAATCACAAAGTTATAAGCTTGTTCTGTTACCTAGTTGTTCGCACAAAAACGAGGTCACCACGCAGCGCGCGCCTCCAGCGTCGTCTTGAGCTCATTAATAATAATAATTTGGCAGTAGGAACCTAAATTATTGCGATAGGTACTCAAAGTCGCTCGGTATCCAACTTTTAACTTTTTTAAATATTTTTGGGAAAAAATATAACATGGTTTAAAAATGATTGGAATAGATTCAGTTACTTATTCTGAACAAACTATATTCAGGTTTCGCATATACTAAAAATAATGTTGTATACAACAAAAAATAATAACAAATAGAGATGAAATAAAAACAGTTAAGTAGATAGTCATAGAAAAATATCATTAAAAGTCATTGAAAAATCATTATAAAAATCATTACAAAAATCAATAAAAATCATTACAAAAATCAATAAAAATTATTAAATAAAAATATCAATAAAATCACTCAAAAATAAACGTCATATAGTTTATACCTACATCAGAACTGCCTCGTTGGACTAGTGGTCGCAAGCGCAACTGCTAAGCATGAGGTCCTGGGTAACAAAGTGTTATTGGCTTTTTCCATCTGGAATCTCTCAGTAGCAGCCACGGAGTCTGGAGTTGTGGCCGTTTTGTTGGCAATAGGCTCGCCTCCTATTACATGGGACTTCAAACATAACTGGCGAAATGTGGGTGTATCTATCTGTAATCACAGACGTGATGTTATGTACCTTCATCAGAAATTGACATTTAACCTTAATTTTTGCCAAAAATGATGGTTTTCTGTGGAAAGAACCAGGAATTAAAATGACTCACTCAAGTAATATATTAAGGGCAGTTCCCAGTCCATTTAGTTAATGAGAAGTAGGTATCATACCAATATTGTAAACTGGGCTCCGCCCACAATTTTTTTTTTTCATTATTTCGTCAAGTGATTGCCTTTTATCTGCCCTCTCCTCGTAACGGCTCCACGGTTTTAACGGTTATATTAACTGTACATTTTTTTAAAGGGTGTAAATAGACCCTTAACATAACCGAAAGGCACTTGTTTTCCCCGTCTTTGCGATCATTTTTTTGTTCTAGACCATACCTGGGAACCTATTAGTTACGGAGATATTGGGGGTCAAAGTTCCAACTTTTTCCGTTTTTTACTTTACACACCTCCACGACCCCCATACTATTCAATTTATCAGCACAATGCTTTGAGTGCTTTCCATCGAGTCCTATCTTAAAACGTGATTATTCACCTAAAAAAAAAAGTAAATTTCCAGCAATAATTTTTGCGTAAAGTTACTTAGTTTGATGTACAGAATGTTTGGTTGACGGCTATGGGATATGGGATAGGCGATAGTACATACAGGGTGTAAACAGACCCTCTGTTTACACCCTGTATGTACTATCGCCGTGCTGTAGTTGTGCCCTACATTTTGAACGTATGTATATTATGTTACGGACCAAGTGATTAATTGGGCATTATTATAAATGGGTTTTAGAGGTCAGATAGGCAGTCGCTCCATGTAAAATACTGGTATTCAGCTGCATCCGGTTAGAATAGAAGCCGACCCAAACAGAGTTGAGAAAAGGCTAGGTAGATGGTGATATAGAATTGCCGAATATGAGCAATGGAAATATGATTATATTGTTAAAATAATTAAATTTAACATAGATATTGAAGTTTTCATAACATTTTTATTAATCTCTTTGCCTCGTTATTCATAATGCCCGAGCATTATGTATTATGTCCTCATTTATCACTTGGTTCATAATATTTTACAAATGTTACGGCTAATAGCCGAAGTGCGGCTACACCTAGTTTTAGCCGGGTACAACTAGGTGCAGCCGGTTAAACTTAGGTGTATCCTACTTATCTTCGGTTAGAACATGAAACCAATTTGGATGTAGCGCTCGCCGGCCGCTTGGTCACAGTTCAAACCTAACCTAACCTAATCCATTTGGTCAGTGTGTCCTAGCAATAAAAAGGATACACAACTGTTACCGGCCGCACCTAAGTATAGCCTTGCTAGAACTAGGTGTAACCTTACTTCTACTTTTAGCCGTAACACATACATTGCAGTTTTGTATGAAACAGCTTGCTCGATTACAGTCAGGCAGTTAATAAGCAGACCTTAAACGAAAAGAAAACATTATTATTATTTATTTATTTATTTAAATTTCATGTACAATAGTGGTACATAGGCGGACTTAAAGCCACAAGGCATTCTCTACCAGTCAACCTTTGGGTTAAATAAGAAAACAGCTTCACACAACATCTAACAACAAAAACATCACATCACAGACACACACATCACAACAACACACACACACACACACACATCACATCTTAACATCTTCTAATAACAAAAAGAAAGACCATAATAAAAATACGGGACTAACAAAATTAACGAATAACAACCGACAAAGTCCTACGAATCGAACAAAAAGAAATACGGCATCCATTGCTGAAATCAATCTTCCCAAAGAGTCGCAAATTGCGTTAACTGCCAAACATAATGAACTCTTAACTAAGTTACCATAGCTTTCACATCAGCAAGTCAGATCAATACAAAACAAACAATCTTGGTAGGTGTCTAGTAATATTATTGTAAGTAGGTAAGTTTCGTTTTGTTTCATGTTATGTACTTTATTAGTTCTTTTGAGGCTTTACTAACATTGGTAAAGGAAAATATCTTGAAAAACCTAGGCTTACACTTATCATAATATTCAGAAAAGTTTTGTAACAAAGCGAGGCTTGAAGACATTGCTCTTAAAAGAATGTTATTATAGTATCCAAGAATTTATGGAAGACTAGATTATGCCCGCGGCTTCCCCGCGTGTTGTCCGATAATTGTCCCACGGGATCATACTACCGGGATAAAAAGTATTCTATGTGTTAATCCAGGTTATAAACTATCTGTGTGCAAAATATCATCCAAATCCGTTCAGTAGTTTTTGCGTGAAAGAGTAACAAACATCCATCCATCTATCCTCACAAACTTTCGCATTTATAATATTAGTAAGATTAGTAAGATAGAGTTCAAATAATTATAGGTATAATATGTATGTGTTAATTATAATACATATTCTTTTTTATGTATTAACTAATATAATATTTATAATTGTGTTAGTTTCTCATCTACGTAATAGATTAAAGATTCTCACTGCAATATTATTAGCGTTATGTTATCTTGCTGCGCCGTAACAGCGTCTTATACTGACTAGTTTAAAGCTTAGAGTGTAACTATGTGTATAATATATGCATCGTGCATTACATAAAAGACGCTAGATTTTGCGGTATAAAAACATGAGTTTTGGACTAAATACCCCAAAACATAAGTACTTACTTCTAATGTGACTTTCTGAGGTTTTTTCTTGCACTGCGAAACTACGTAAAATATACCAAAAATACTTAAAAGATTAAAGATTGATAAGGAAAAGTGCTTTTAGATTTACGGCCACGTTTCGAAAAACCCAACAGCCAGTGCCGGGCAGTAGCCCACAAACACAACACCTGTCTGGTCGGAGGATCCTCCCTTTTCTATGGGGGATGAAGAACTTTACACCCTGTCCCTCATACCCCTACACAGCTACATACACACACACGAATACAAAGTTTTATAAAGCAATGAGCTCCCACTTTTCAAATCACCATAGTTAATTTTGCATACGATTAATTGGTTACTTATAATCGTCATCAAATCCTTGTTTAAAAGTACCTACACACTACAAGAACGTAGGTACCTACTGCCGAATTCACTGACAGTCAACCTTATTACTAAGAGCATTAGGGTGAAAGTAGCATACCGTCAGTGCACTCGCTAGTACCTTTAAACTAACCACAGACCAAATTTAACACAGAAAACCACGCTTGTTTCGAGTACTGCCATACTGCATCATATGAAGGACGCACATTTATCGGGAACTCCATTATTTCATGTAAAGGCGAATATACACTGGAGCTATCCTTGTAATATTATTATTTAGACTAGAAACGGGATATTTACCATGTTTACTGTTTTTATTGATTCCCGATATTTCGGCGCTGTTGCAAGCACCATGATCACGGATAAACTGAAGTTATTGCGGGTGGGTGTTTATAAGCAGACAAATCGGTCTACCCTTTTTCTTGTTCGTTTTTTGCACTCAGTACCGCTACCACTGTCACTCGCAACTCGATTCTGTTCCCGACACACGAAACTCACTGTGCAACAGTAAACATGGTAAATATTCCGTTTCTAGTCTAAATAATAATGGTAGTGACCATGATAGTTTAAAATCTTATATCCTTGTAATGTAACGTTACAGCGAACGTTCGTAACGGTGGCGGTGTTCGAAGTTAGGCAGAGGTAACCTAATAGAAATATGAGCGAGCCTATAGCCATCAACCGGACGTAATCCAATCTCTATGGCTACTGCTGAAAATTTCTTGATGAAAAAATCCAATAAAACTTTGCTCGTCCCGGCAAACGAACTTAGGAGATCATTCTCGACAGTCGCACTTGGGGCTAGACCAATGAGAAAGTTGCAAGTTGTGGCAGCGTCGAGCAGCTCAATTTTCGTTTTGTTACAAGTTAGTGGCCTGAAGCAGCGACACGGGACTGCGGCAGACCACAAAGGAGATGGCGGGACGGCCTGGATGCCTTTATTCTTGGCCGATGGAAAGATGATGAGGATGTCGGGTCTTTGGTGGTAGAATTTTGTCCGGCAGTGGAACAGTTTGGGTTCATCATTTCAGCCCGTAATCTCCCACTGTCTTAGTACAGGCCTCCCCTTTCCTCTGCCACTCTTCTGTGTTTTGTGCGTCGCTTATCTATCTGTTTCCCGCGATCTGGACGATATCGTCACCCCATCGCGCTTTTGGACGGCCCTGGTTTCTTAGGCCCAACCTTGGCCACCATTCGTGCAAAATCTTTCTCCATCTGCCATCTCCGCGTCTAGATCTTGCCCAACTGAACTCTAGGCGTATCGCCCGGTCCCCGACGACGCATACTTTCGTCCAACGATGGAATTTGGTGTTATACATTTGGTCTAGAAGGGATAACCCTTCTAGACCAAAGTATCGTATTCGGTGAGCAATTTGGGCTAGTAATAAATAAATACTAATAGTAAAGCTGCAGTCTATACTCACCTTAGTGTAACTGACCTACCCGATTCACTTAATATGTCATTACGTATTCGTACTGTGCTGATTCGTACTCAATGCTCAAATGCTCTCGATAATTTCGCTTTGAATTTCCAATGTTCCGTAAACATACTGTGGCATGTTAAACTGTAGGTGCTCTCGAAATAACTGGGCTAGTAAGAGGATGTTGTTCAATTTCGTAGGGACCATTAATTATTTACTTATGTATTTTTGACAAATTTAACGCGATTTCTTCGCTTATAATACATATTATAATGCAATTACAGTGTTGGACAAAAAATTAATCAAGTACGAGTAGGACTCGCACGAAAGGGGTCCGTGTAAATAACAATAAGTGAAAGCAAAGAGTGGGTCCGTAAATGTTTTACAGACCCACTCTTTGCTTTCACTTATTGTTATTTTTTTCGATTATTTGATTATTTTTTATATGTGGACGCATTTTTTATATTTTAACATATTTCTTTAAAAAAAACTTGAAATTTCCGCCGGTATCGGGTGTGTCAAAGCTACTGGTAGGTAGGGCTCCAGAAACCTCCTCACATTGTGAGCCGTATCAAAGAGTACTGCCTTCTGAACCAGGCCCCTGATCCAACCGCCTAAGGATTCTTATTTTGTGTTGTTATAACCGATATACTATGTAAAACAATTACTTTTAAGTAAGTATGTAAACAGTTATTTTTAATTGTCTACTTATTATGGTTCAAAAGATATATCCCTGTGACGCACAGACAAACAGCGGAGCCATATTATATTACTTTCTAAAGACGAGATCACTTTAGTTCCTTAAAGCCACTTATATATTTCTCTCTCTCTCCCACCACACCGTAATGTACAACTAAGTTAAGGTATATAACAAAGTCCTAACTTAGTTAACTTGGCAATAACTTACCAGCAGAAACTAATGACACGATAGTGTTTTTTGCACCTCTAATGCTTTCACCAATATAGCGATATCTAAATGGTATACTATTACATCACGCCTGTAAACCCCGAAGGTTTAGGCAGAGGTGTACCTAATAGTACACCCATATTTCGCTGTTATGTTTAAGTCCAATGTAACAGGCGGCGAACTGGGCACAAATGGCTACAACTGAAAATAATCCTGATGGGAAAACCCAATAACACTTTGCATTACCTGGGAATCGAACCCAGAACCTCATGCTGAGCAGTCGCGCTTGCAACCACTAGACCAACGAGTAAATGAATGCGTAAATAAAAGCCCCCTGTTGAATTCTTATCACTCAGCGACTCACTGAAAGTTGCTTTTGTTATTTGTTGCATAGTGTTAGTTAAAACAGATAGCTGGATATTATTTTATCAGTAAATAAATAATATCTACATTGGTTTTTAGATGTAAAACAACATATTCAGAAAACTCGGCTTAAATATCTTACATTTTGATGTCATTAATAAAAAAATTCCAATCTAATCTTGCCAATTTCAAAATGATTTTGTAACATCTCATCTCGTCTTTGAAGTTTCGCAGTTGAATAAAAACGGGAAGATCATAACAATGTTTAGATATAGTAAATGTGTACTTATTTACACACAAATAAAATAATATAATAAGATACAAGTAAATATTATACTTTAAATTTTAAATATTTAATAGATAAATGAGACTTATACAAAAGTCAATTAACCAATAATTTGACAGTACTGTAGTTATAGATTATTTTGTATTGAAATTTTGTGATACAATAAAGTAATATTAAACTTACTCAAACTCACACACACACTGACTCACTCTCTCTCTTACTCTTTATTGTAAGCCTATATTGTCCCACTGCAGAGCAAAGGCCTCCCTTCCTTCCTTCCATATTTCGCGATCTATTGCGATTACTCTATTAACAATATAATTAACTAAATTCTTGTATTTATAAAAACCATTATTAATCACTTATCATAAGCTTACATTAAAATATCTATTAACCCTTAAACAGTCTACATCGCAAAGACTTAACACAATGAGCTGTCACATTGCAGCTGCACCATTATTAATAGTGCTGTCAGTCAGCACACTTTAATCTATTATTATGCCTTATGTATTTATTACTATACATGGTATAAAACTCAGTCGATTTTTTTGTTGGACTGAGTGATTGCTTCGATATTCTTTATTAAACAATGGATTTTGACGCGAATTTCAAAATCATTTAAAGCGTCAATTTTTCGTAGATGTGTATACAACTTTATTTTTTAACTTGGGGAAACAATATAGGTACATATAGAACAGATCTCTAAATGTTTTGGACGCGTCGCCATAGTACCAATGTGAAAAAGGGGCGGTCACTATTTTCAGAATAAAAAAACACACTTTAGGTTCATTTCATCATCATCTGCCTAGCCTTTTTCCTAATATGTTAAGGTCAGCCCAGTTAGTACCAGGTAATACTATACCCCTTGGTAAGACTGGTTGTCAGACTTTTTAGGCCACTGACTACCTGTAACGACTGTCAAAGATCTACAAATGACAGCCGGGACCAACGGCTTAACGTGCTTTCCGAGGCACGGAGGAAACTCCGTATGTAATGGGTGGTCACCCATCTACAGACCAACCTAGGCAAGCACGGCTTAACCTAAAGATCGATCGGTCAAGTGTTTTACGATTGATTATATCGATATTCAATGTGAAATAGTTGTTAAAAATAACATGTTATTTTATTTTATGTAGTCAGTGGCTTAAAAGTCTGACAACTAGTCTAAACAAGTCAAACACTTGTCTAAAATAATCTTAATATTACCTCACATTAAAATATCTATTAACCCTAAAAAGGTCTGCTTTACGAACACGATGAGCTGTCATACTGCAGCTGCAACATTATTAATAGTGCTGTCAGCACACTTTAATAACAAGCGACTTGAGAACGTTTGTCATGGTTTGAAAAGTTTTGTGTTCCAGTGATGTAGTTCGTATACATATAACGAAGTACATCACTTAGTTCTGATGAAGTTGGAATTCTACACGCGTAGACATGTCTTGATTTGTGAATTACATTTTCGTATGTTGTCGATGTTTAACTAGTTTAATGAGGGTTTCGATTTTACCTGCTGTTGTACTAGTAAGCTTAACAATCCTGCGTGAGCAAACTATTGCTCAAGCACCTGTATAATTAATTTCTGTTTGCACAAGCAAGATGTTTGCTCAAAATCAAAATTCAATGATCATCGTCATCAGCTTCCTGCCCTTGTCCCATTCTATTTGGGGTCGGTGCAGCAAGTTTTTTTTCCTCCAATGTCATCTGTCAGACGTCACGGTATCATTTACTCTTTTCTCTTTCATATCATTCCTCACACAATCCATCCATCTTTTCTTTGGCCTTCCTCTCTCAAATACAATATTATATTTTGTATTCTATACAAACCTACATAGGCATTTAACAAATATCAGAAACTAAGAACACGCTTCAAAATGGTAATTTCCTACGGAGAATAGATACATACATCACCGCTCGGATCGATCTTTAGGTTAAGCCGTGCTTGCCTAGGTTGGTCTGTGCATGGGTGACCACCCATTACATACCGAGTTTTCTCCGTGCCTCGGAAAGCACGTTAAGCCGTTGTTCCTGGCTGTCATTGGTAGATCTTTGACAGTCGTAACAGATAGTCAGCAGCCCAAAAAGTCTGACAACCAGTCTTACCAAGGGGTATCGTATTACCTAGTACTAACTGGGTTGTGGAGGTCAGATAGGCAGTCGCTCCATGTTAAATACTGGTATTCAGTTGCATCGGGTTAGACTGGAAACACAGCGACCCTAACATAGTTGGGAAAAGGCTAGGTAGATGATGAATAGATACATACATCACACTAACACTATGGGCATGCTGGCCCAAAATAACTGGTCATACATGCCCTTTACTCCTGCAATTATTCTTTATTTGTGAACATAAAACTCACTATAAACTGTAAATCCTTATTACCTCACTGATTTTAAACCACGGTAAACTGATCATAAAATAAATTTATTTTCACACAAAGATAAAACCAGTTCACCTGAGAATTGCACAATCGCTCGACACAATCAACTCGCAATCCCACTGACAGCAAAATTATAAAGTGCTGTAAATAGACTTTAATAAGACAGCCTGCACTACGGGACTATGGCACTACGGGACTTGTGCAACATTTGTCAAACACAACACTACGGAGACATTCATTGCATTGAAAACTTTTGTTGAGATGATGAAGTGTGTGTATTCAAAGAGAATTCTATACGGTCTAGCGTATAGGAGCTAAGCTTCATATTATATTTTATTTATGAGTTACTTTTATTTATTTACGTTGTAGAAATTTGAAGAGCTCTGCTTTGGTGGAGCTGTTGGAAGAAATGCGATGGAAATGCAGTTTTGATGTATAGAAAAGTAGTTAGCAATAAAGCTTTGTTATTCTACGAATATAGCTAGGATCGTTTTTCGTCGTATCTCCCCACAACTATGGTGTACAAAAGGTATAATTACGAATAGTATATAAAGTGTAAACAGACTCTTCACGAAGCCGTCAACCAAGCATTATGTCCATCTAAGTAAGCCAATCTAAGTAACTTTACGCAAAAATTATTTCTGGGAAACGACTTTTTTTTTTGGGCTGAAAAAACACTTTTTACGGTAGGACTCAATGTAACGCACTCAAAACATTGTGCTGATGGATGGATTGAACAGTACGGAGGTTGTGGAGGTGTTTAAAGTAAAAATCTTACATTAACAACATGGATTAAAAAAAAAAAAAGTGAAAAAATTGCAACTTTGACCCCCAATAACTCCGTAACTAGAAGGTTCCCAGGTCTGATCCAGAACAAAAATGATCGCAATGACGGGGAGAATAAGTGCCTTTCGGCTTCGTTAAGGGTCTTTTTACACCCTTTATGTATTGAAATCGCTATTTATCTATTTATCTCTCACCTTTCAAGCCTTCATGGGCTTGACATTTTGTGAAAAGTCATAAGCTTTTTTTAACTATATATTTTTATACAACATTGGTTTTAGTATATGCGAAACCTGAAACACGTGTCTAGTATTTTTATGTAAAGAATGTATGTACAAAATTTCAAAACTGTATCATGAAAAATCGCAAAGTTATAAGCTTGTTCTGTTACCTAGTTGTCCTCACAAAAACTTGGTAACCGCGCACTGCCCGCCTCCAGCGTCGTCTTGAGCACATTGATAATAATAATTTGGCAGTAGGTACCTAAATTATTGCGATAGGTACTTAAAGTCGCTCGGTGTCCAACTTTTACCTTTTTTGAATATTTTTGGGAAAAAATATAACATGGTTTAAAAATTATTGTAATCGATTCAGTTGCTTATTTTGAACAAACTATTCTGAACAAACATATTCAGGTTTCGCATATACTAAAAATAATGTTGTATAAAAAATCAGAACTTAAAGAACAAACAAACAAACATCAGTTTATACACATTGTGATATCGGTCTATCAGTTTGATCAGTTTCGATTTTTTTTTCTTGTTGCCACAAATATCGTGATCAGTGGGTAAAAACATTAATTCATTTTTCGAGAAAATCGGATCACGGTATCAGTGGATACAACTCGCCGTGATCCTTGGCAAACTCAATCAGATAACGTGATCGCTGGCGACAACCCCTCTATATCTGTGGTGATATCCTACACATATATTGAATTTAAATAAATACAAGCTAATTCAAAAAACCCTTCCATTTAAAAACAACCTCAAATATCTAAAACAGAGAATTCGCATTTGAATAAACCAGAAACGAACCCCCAATTTAAACCGATCGAAGTTCCGATCACAATCATACATAAGTAAGTAATTATAGTCTAACTTAACTTGAGTCAAGTTCCTCATAAGCCTCGCTTAAGTAACCAATAGAACGTGAATGCTACTGAGAATGCTCAATTGAATATGAAGACGAGTAAGTTGAATCTTCTATTGAGTTATAGCAGAAAGCAAGAGCATTCATGGATCTAATGATGTCTGATTGAATAGTGTGTATTTACGTACATGTTTATCATCATCATCATCATTTCAGCCGAAAGACGTCCACTGCTGGACATAGGCCTCTCCAAGGGGGGTTTTGCCATAATCGCCACGCTTGGCAGGCGGGTTGGCGATCGCAGTATGTTTGTTATAAAAAAAAAAAAAAAAAAAAATCACAGAGAACGCTGCTGCCCATTCACTGGTAAGTCCCTTAGTCGCCTCTTACGACACCCACGGGAAGATATGGGATGGTGCTATTCTTTACGTCCGGACACCATACAGAACATGTACATGTTTATGTTGCATTGGTATACAGAGTATTTTTTTTAAAGGTGGGCAATACTTTAGGAGCGTGTAGTACTCATGAAAATAAGCAACTTTTACTATGGGACCGACCATGACATCGTGAATAAAATATCAGCTGCTCCACACATTATTGGTGGCGTAACTCGGAAAAAAATCGAAAAACCCAATAATTTGCGACCACTAGACCAAGGACGCAGTATGCAGAACTGCACTTTCTCTGGCTAACCCTTCGGAGAATATAAGCCTGATGTTATATGTTAATTCACAAATAACCAGGAATGTTAATCAAAACTCAAGAAGCGACATCGGATATAACACCTAAACCAAACTCCAGCAACACTAACTAAGTTTGTGAGTCGACGCAAAAGCTGAGTTGGACACAGTCTCAACTGTATTTCAGCTTTGATAAATACAGAAACCTATGTAATTCAGTTTCGGAACTTAAAACCGGTGCTCAGACCAAAATTCATGTTCCTTTGACATAAATTATTTATGGCACTTTAGTATTACTTTGATGGATTATTTAGTGGTTGTCGAGTTGCCCAGCTGTGTTAGGAGGGTTAGCCTGTCTGCCGCATGCCTAACGAGCTTGGGTCTTACTACTTGGTCCTGAGCTGCATGCGTGTTTCGACTGCGATAAATATTTGCTCCTCGGTATTATCAATAATACATCTTTTGCTTCTTAGCGTGACGATGGGAATCTAAATTGTGTCAGCCCAGAACTGAGCTACTAGTTTGGCGATTTCGGTAACGTCCATCAGTTCCTGTAGTGAACAAACAACAGGACATGCAGGACACGATATTAAGTGCGCCATCGTAAATAATACATGTATTGAACAAAATCAACATCATCTGCCAAGCCTTTTCTCAACTATGTTGGTGTCGGCTTCCAGTCTAATCGGATGCAGCTGAATACCAGTATTTAACATAAAGCGACTGCCAATGTGGCCTCGATAACCTAGTTAGTACTGGGTAATACGATACACCTTGGTAAAACTGTTTGTCAGACTTTCGAGCCACTGACTACCTGTAACGACTGTCAAAGACCACTGTCTCAACGTGCTTTCCGAGGTGCGGAAGAAACTCGGTATGTAATGGGTGGCCACACATCCACGGACTAACCTAGGTTAGCGTGGTTTAACCTGAAGATCGACCCCGAGCAACTGTTATCATTTACTCACTAGAAAATACTAATACTGACACTGTTAGCTTGCGTCATCCCACTGTTGGACAAAGGCCTCTCCACATTACTTCCAGTTTTTTCCATCCAGGGATAATGTGAACCACTGGTCCTTGGTTAAAAAAAAAAACAATAGAAAAAATAACACATAAAACTTTGGCTATTTCTACAATTTCGCACGTAAAGAAATAGCTTAGTGCATGCTACGACTCACCGCGACCTGACTTGCAACACGTCGGTAAGTACTAACGGAAAGGAAATAGGTGAAACGCGCGTGTCGTGACACAACAGAAATCTATAAGGTATACTAGAGATTTCTGGGGCACTCTGCATCAGCTAAATACAGCCACCAAGAAAGTTCTAGTGAATTACATTTGCAAATGCTCCGGGATTCAAACTAGTTGGGTCCTTTACAGGAATTCCTAGAAGTTTATTGGATTATCATGAGGTAGCAAGATATGGTGCATAAATAGCTAGAATAAGTGGAATTTTTATCATTCTCCTAGTTAGTTTGAACGCGAAAGGAAACAAGCATAATAAAGCTTTGAGATAGTTTGTCTGCTCGAGGAGCTCGTGGCTAAAAAATAATAACAGCCGCTCGGGTCGATCTTTAGGTTAAGCTGTGCTTACCTTGGTTGGTCTGTGGATGGGTGATCGCCCATTACATACTGAGTTTCCTCCATGGCTCGGAAAGCACGTTAAGCCGTCGGTCCCAGCTGTCATTTGTAGATCTTTGACAGTCGTTACAGGTAGTCAGTGGCCCAAAAAGTCTGACAACCAGTCTTACTAAGGGGTATCGTCTTACCCAGTACTAACTGAGTTGTGGAGGTCAGATAGGCAGTCGCTCCATGTAAAATACTGGTATTCAGCTGTATCCGGTTAGAATGGAAGCCGACCCCAACATAGTGGGAAAAGGCTGAGCAGATGATGATTGTTTGTCTGCTCAGGAAAAGCGGTATTGAGTTTTCATTTCTCCGAAACAGCTTCGAGTAAGGATTTGTTCCGGGGTGATGATAAAAGGCTCTATACATCCTCTGTTACATGGAACTTAACCATACCTTATACAGGGTGGACGCTTCCCATGTGCGACTGTATTACTGAACTTCGAAATTTAAAATACCGATGTACTGTATATGTTACGGCTAAAATCCGAAGTATGATTTGACCTAGTACTAGCCGGCTAAACCTAGGTGCAGCCGGTAACAGTTGTGTATCCTTTTTATTGCTAGGACACACCGACCAAATGGATTGGGTTAGGTTAGGTTAGAGCTGTGACCAAACGCGACATCCAAATTGGTTGCATGTTCTAACCGAAGATAAGAATACATCTAAGTTCACCAGCTGCACCTAGGTTTAGCCGGCTAAAACTAGGTGTAGCCACATTTCGGCTTTTAGCCGTAACATATACATAAAGTTTGAAAGTACGAATTATTACGTGAGTTAAAAAGTACGCTATGACGAAATTACTTAATAGAGAATGTTCATCATCGCGATGTCTCAGAATCTCGATGATGAACATTCTCAATTAAGTAATTCGTCATAGCAAACTTTCGGAGTTCCGTACATCGCGCGAGATGATGAACGTTCTAAGCGTACCTTCTGACTCACGTAATTCGTACTTTCAAACTTTATGTATACGGTACATCGGTATTTCAACTTCGAAGTTCAGTAATACAGTCACATCATTCTGAAACCAAAATAACCTAAATCTCGACATTGAAATTTTTCATTTACCAAGGAAAAATTGACCTTGATTGTTTTTTTATTTTGTTTTTTTTTTAACCTGTTAACCGGTTATCTTAAAAAAATCTCCCGTTCCATAAATTTTGACCATGTAGGATTGTAGGTATTGCACTTTTGTTGAAAACAGTACATTATTTTTTTCATTACCGATGATTTCAATGTGGTTCAGAATGATGTACTAAATACGTGGTAAGCTTTTGTGCTTCTGCCTAACTCTTCAGGGAAGCACAGGCGTGATGTTATGAAGTCTCTTTGGAAATTCCATAACGTTTTGTCTTATGATAAAGCACCAAAGGTGCCACCCAAATAACTCCAAAAAACAGGAGAACCCAACGTAACAGATATGAAGGGTCACCATAAAAGATATATGTGGAAGGACACTGAAGAACCCTTATTAAAGATATATTGGGGTTCCACATACAGTATGCGACACCCATCTTGATCTATGACCTCACTTCTTTTACAGATTGCATTTTTGGGATCTCTGGCAGTTTATGATTCGAGATTTTGTTCGCTCAGGTGTTGGGGCAAAATATAGATTTAGAAAGTTGATTAGATAAGGTGAGGTTTATGTTTTTTTTTGTGAAAAATAATGGATGTGAAGCAAAATGAGAATGTTACTCGTAGCAAGTTCTTTGGTTTTTGCCAACCCCCGTGGGGATAAGCGTGAGTTTATGTATATATACATATGTTTCCGGCTGGATTTGACATATCTGTTTTTACCTCGTAATATAGTTTTGTTATAATATATTAATTGAATGGGAAACTTTAAATCTAATGGTGCTAGCATAGCTTGCACTAAGCTTCGTCATTGATTGAAAATCTGCCAATGTCATTTTACATTTCGAAATAGCTTGAGCTCATTTGGTCAGATTGGGACTAAGCTATGGACTTACAATCAGCTTCAACCTGCCTTTCCCATTGATTTATCTATTAAACAGTAGCATTCCAGTCACAAACAAATACATTCTTCTTAGCGTGTCGAAGGCAATTTAAAAAAAAATATTTTTGACCCATCATTCAGTTATGCGAACTCCGCTCGCTGATGCAGTCATAAGATCGTCAAGAACGCAGGAGGATAACCAACAGATATTTATTTTAATTAAATAAAAAAAGGAATAGGTAAGTACTGCTATTTATAATTACGTTTTCTAATTTTGATCATTTAAAAATAGAAACTAAACCAGAGCTTCCAGTTCATTTCAGCATACCTCTAGCACACCGACCTTTTACCATAGCCTAATGCCACAATTATTACAATAATCATTTCTATCATTCTATTTATCTATACATACGTCATAACAGTAATACTAACCCCCGATGCAAGTGACACCAAACCATTAAAATTTAACGGTAATTAAACAATTAAGAGAAAACCGAAATGTTAATATAAATTAATCAACGGTTTCCCAGTAAACGTTACACTATCTGTTTGTAGGTTAAGCCGCAATGTTGATCGAGGTCGGATTCGAACCCGCAACCTCGCGGTTTGAGTCAACACACACCCTTCGAGTATTGACTGATGAGGCCACCGTATTTTAATGTACATCATGATTTAGCTTAACCTTTTCCCAACCATGTTGGGGTCGGCTTCCAATCTAACAGGATGCAGCTGAATACCAGTATTTTACATGGAACGAATGTCTATCTGACCTCCACAACCCAGTTATTAAGTGCTAATTGGGGAGTGTAGTTCAGATAGACATTTTACGATACCCCTTGGTAAGACTGGTTGTCAGACTTTCGGGCCACTGACTACCTGTAACAACTATCCAAGATCTTCAACATCCAGTCACCAGTCATCTTGCACCAGTTATGTTTATGTCCCTTATAATATCACATTTTGTAATTAATGTTTTAATAATAAATAATTTATTTTGATATTTATTATCTTATTCCAAAATTAAAAAATATTTGTAATGTAATGTAATTCTGACATTTAAGTTTTAGCTATTATTTATGTGTTTGCATTTGTATTTTTAGCTATTTTTGTTTTTATATGGGTCTCGGACCTGAAATAAATTTAATTTATATATTTTCCTGACTCCCTGGCTGCCCAGCCAGGGAGTCAGGAAAATATAGTATAAAGTATTCATGCATTTTTCAGGATTAAAGAAAATTTCTCAGGGGCCTGAGAATTCTTCTTTAATCCTGAAAAATCCATGAATTCTTTCGGAATCGGAATGGTATCGAATTCAGGACCTCATGCTCAGCAACCTCGTAGATGCCTTAGCCTTTTAGAGTCTAGAGGTTACAAGCGCGACTAATTAATGTCTCGTTGGTCTAGACTCTGCCATCAGGCCAACGAGGCCTTAATTATTAATAGAATGTGATTAGTCTGATTTATAAGGTCTTAAAACTAACCACTTAATTTGCACATTCTAATTTTGTCTACAATATACAGGGTGTAAACGGACCCTTCACGAAGCCGCCAACCAAGCATTATGAACATCAAACTAAGTAACTTTACGCAAAAATTATTGCTGGGATATTTTTTTTTTGGTAAAAAATCATTTTTTACGGTAGTACTCAATGTAACGCACTCAAAACATTGTGCTGGTGGATGGATTGAATAGTACGGGGGTCGTGGAGGTGTTTAAAGTAAAAATGATACATTAAAAACATGTAAAAAAAAACTTCTTAAAAAGTTGAATCTTTGACCTCGTTGAGGTATGGTATAGAACAAAAAAAATGATCGCAATGACGGGGATAACAAGTGCCTCTCAGCTTCGTTAAGGGTCTTGTTACCCAATTATGACAAAGTTAAACATTATTATGTGACAACAATATAAATCTTTTATAACTTCATTAGTTATTATTATGTTTACAAGTTTAAGCTATCGGCCTTTTCGCCAGTCCATTTAACATGAAAAAACTTTTCTATTTTCATAAACTTTGATTGAAAATGAAACTTTTAGATTTTCTTTTCTGAACTCATCAAGCCTTTTCTCAATTTGTGTGCGACAGAATTTCATATGAAGTGACTGCCATCTTGTCTGACTTTTTCAACTCAATTAGGAGGGAGAATGTAAGATGCTAAGATATAAGTACTTATGAGGTTTTATCAAAATCGGTGATAGTGAATAGTTTTTATAAGGTGGAATAAACACATGATTGAAGTAGGTAAGGTTGAATTTCTATCTGCCCTCCTCTACCCAGTTGCTAGGCAATGGTAAGACTGTCAGGCTGCACCTCTGTCTCATCATCTGCCTAGCCTTTTCCCAACTTTGTTGGTGTCGGCTTCCAGTCTAACCGGGTGCCAGTATTTTACATGGAGCGACTGCCTGTCTGACCTCCACAACTCAGTGAGTACTGGGTAATGCAATACCGCTTGGTAGGACTGGTTGTCAGACTTTCGCGTCACTGACTATCTGTAACGACTGTCAAAGATCTACAAATGACAGCCGGGACCAACGGATTAACGTGCTTTCCGAGGCACGGAAGAAACTCGGTATGTAATGGGCGGTCACCCATCCTCGGAATCCAAGCGGCTGTTATTATTTAGCCACGAGCCCCTACCTATACCTTTATTATCACCATGCAATATTATTAAGGATCAGGATTGTTTCAGTAACAGCTCGTTTTAAGAATTTGTGTCCGGTTGATGGTAATAGGCTCGCCCTCTATGATATAGTACTGGCAAAATGTGTGTGTATTGTAGACAAACCACTGCCTAATTCTTCAAAGATTACGGTGGTTACAGACTCTTGACAAAAAAAAACAGCATTTAAATGAGTATTCACCTATTAGGTTGGTGCCACATATTTTAGAATACTAACTGCTCCTAAATCTTACCAGATCGATATTAAAACGTGCACATTTCCCTCAAAAGCACGAAGCGATATCGATGTGCAAAGGATGTTCGCCCGCCCAAACCTTGACAGCGGATAGGTCCATTAATTTTAGTCGGCAACTACAAGGCCCTGGCCTTAGATTCAAATGACTATTACGAGAATTTATGGCCGATGAACCAGTTTGAGGACACAATAGCTAAAACCAGTTATTTTGTCTGTGGAGTAAAACAAGAATTGAACGCCACGCTTGCTAATCTACAAAATTATTTTTAGTATATGCGAAACCTGAATATAGTTTGTTCAGAATAAGTAACTGAATCGATTCCAATAATTTTTAGACCATGTTATATTTTGTCCCAAAAATATTTAAAAAAGTTACAAGTTGCCAACGAGCGACATTAAGTACCTATTGCAATAATTTAGGTGCCTATTGCCATATTATTATTATCAATGAGCTCAAGATGACGCCAGAGGCGCGCGCGCGACGCACTGCGTGGTGACCACGTTTTTATGCGGACAACCAGGTCACAGAACAAGCTTATAACTTTGTGCTTTTTTGAAATTTTGTACATAGATTCTTTACATAAAAATACTAGACACGTGTTTCTGGTTTCGCATATACTAAAACTAATGTTGTATACTAGTATTATAAAGAACTAAAATAATGTTTGAAAGTTTGTATATAGGGTGACTGGTAATTAGTAACCGATACTTAAACACATGATTGTACTCAAGTTTTCCAGCAAACAACTTTTCCAAAGAAAGATTACTTTTTTTTTTTCGGCTGAACGTGCTTAACCAGACACAGAGAAAACTCTGTACGTAATGGATGTACACCCATTAACGGACCAAGCACTGCTAAACGTCAGACCCGTGCGGCTGTTACAATAATGAAAAGTCAAGGCAAGGCTCAAGGTTAAGCCTGCCTAATAAATAAACTCGATTGCCTCGTTGGTCTAATGCAAGCGCGACTGCTGAGCATGAGGACCCGGGTTCGATTCCCGGGTCAGGCAAATTGTTATTGGGTTTTTCCATCAGGAATTTCTCAGTAGCAGCCACAGGTTTGGGTTTGTGCCCAGTCGATGAACTGGCGAAATGTAGATTTACTATTAAGTCCAGCTCTGCCTAACCCTTCGTGGATTACAGGAGTGATGTTATGTATAATAAATAAAAGTCACAGGGCAGGTTATATACTAACATCTCTAGCAGTAGTACATTATAATCATACTTTATTTCGTATAATTATTTATCATAGCTTGAATGCATTGCTCAATCCAAATCAATCCATGTCTGAATACAATGTCAAAGTGAGATTTCGATCATTCTATCTATGCATTACAGCGACGATATATCAATCGATCATTCTTCTTATATCGATCATAATTTTCTATCCATCGGAGCTGGATAAATGACAGATACAAATTGTTTTTAAAGGAGATTATTTTACATTCAGAGGTCACCGTAATTCCCTCACAGACAACCTTTGTGAGGATAAATATAGAGAATGTCAAACGCCTAATGCTTCTTGCGGTTTAGGTACAGATGCCAGCACATCAAGGTCCACGAAACTGTCAAATTTTCCCAATCAACCTTCAACCTAGCCAGCTTTATCGATAATGTTGAAAATCTATTACAGAAATTTGACAGATTGTAGTAGCTTTATGTGCTGGCGTCTGTACATTACAAAAATATGAATAAATGTGTGGTCAAACCAATAATTATGATATTTCTTGGCTAGCATTAAGGTCACTTGAGGATAACTCTAATTATACAACAGGGATTTTATCGCACTATATTGATGTCGCTAACGAAAGCACAAAAGCTAATCACAAGAAAAATCCATTAAAAAAAAAAATTAAATTAATATGAAACGAGTGATTATTAAAAATTTGACGTATTTCTACCCGACTATACTTAGAAAAACCTCATCATCGACCAACCACCTCAACATGGGCCACACCAACAAAGTCTAGGCATCTGCCTAGCCTTTTCCCAACTATGTTGGGTTCGGCTTCCAGTCTAACTGGCTGCAACTGAATACCAGTATTTTACATGGAGCGATTGCCTATCTGATCTACACAACACGATACTCCTTGGTAAGACTGGTTGACAGACTCTTTAGGCCACTAACTTCCTAACGACTGTCAAAGATCTACAAATTACACCCAGGACCAACGGCTTAACGTGCTTTCCGAAACACGGAGGAAACTCGGTATGAAATGGGTGGTCACCCATCCACAGATCAACCAAGGCAAGCACGGCTTAACCTAAAGATCGACCCGAGTGGCTGTTATTATTTAGCCACGAGCTCCTCCTTGTCAAAACTAATAAATTCAAACACTCTCGAGAGTAACATCGCACAAATACACACTATAAAACGCCTAGGTATAGATACTTTATTCTCTAAAAAATAAATACAAAATATTCGTCCCGTATGGCGATAAATGCTGTCCTACACGTCTCTCTTGGGGCAAAACTTGAAGATATAATAAAAAACCCGAGCAAGCTCTCGTCATATTTCTATAGGTATAATATTTATATTATATATGTTGACAGAGAATCTTGACAAACTGTTTTCCTTAAAAGATGAAAGATTTTTTTGTGTTCGCTGTTTATTTGCAGTTTCTATATTAAGCTTATAGAAGATGACATATATTTTAGAGGAGTAGGCAATAATTAAAAATAAATCTGGGAATTTGTGAAAAATTACCGTTTTCAAAATAAATAAGATATTTTGGATAACAATTAGAAACACGGTTTTTAGCCTTCAAAAAAACGTGTTTCTGAAAAAACTCAATAACAAGTTTCCCGGAAATTGAACCCAAGACCTCATGCTCGGCAATCGCACTTGCGACCACATGACCAACGAGGAAGTCATGTCATGTATGTTGAATGTATATTCCGTTAAATTTCCTTGAAAAATACAAACCACTTTGAACGTGAATATCATTTTGTCTAAGCCTTCTTATGATAAAGAATTTGACGACAACAACCATCTAAAAACGAATCAATTCACCATCCGAAAACCCATTCATCAAAAACAAAAAAAGCAACATCAAAATGGCCTCAAAGCCCTAATAAATAATCCAAACACATAGCCCGCAAACCTAGGTAATACCCTCACTAAGGCCACGTCATAATAATCTTGAAAAATGTCCCAAGGAATGATGTGAAAAACGTATATCTCCCAACAAAATCTCTGAAGGCTGAGGAGGAAAAACTGTCAACTTGACTCTGTGTAGGTCTACAAGTTGAAAAAGAAAAATTGGGACAGATAGATAAATAATACATGAATTGTAGTGCCCATTTGTCAGTATAACCACGAGTTATATGGGTGTAGAACAAGATATATATGTAGGTAGTACATAGGGATGAGGTTTTAGTAAGTAAATAGCGACCAGTCGTGGTCGCTAAGCAATCGTTGGATATTTGGTTACATAGGGCGAAAGGGTCAGATTTTAGTTGGCAAATAGTCCTGACGGATGTATTTATGTATACAGCATGCATTCAACATCGTTTCATGTTATATATATGTTACAACTAAAAGCCGAAGTAAGCCTAATTCTAGACGGCTATACCTAGGTGCGGCCGGTAACAGTTTGTTATACTTAGGTGTATCCTTTTATTGATAGGACACAACGACCAAATGGATTAGGTTAGGTTAGAACTGTGACCAAACGCGCGCGAGCTGAGCGAGCGCAGCAAGGTTCACTTCTTCTTCTAGCATTACCCGTAACATATACAGGCTGATTTTATTTCTACAACTCTACTGTCTGTCTCTCTGTGTGACTGCCTCGTCGGTCTAGAGGTCGCAAGCGCTACTGCTGAGCATGAGGTCCTGGGTTTGATTCCTGGATCGGGAAAAGTGTTATTGGGTTTTTCTCAGTAGCAGCCACGGAGGCTGGATATGTGCCCGATTGATGGCAATAGACTCGCCCCCTATTACATGGGACTTAAACATAACTGGTGGCATATGGGTGTAATATTAATTAGACCTCTGCCTAGATCTCTACAGGCGTGATGTTATGTTCTACTGTAATGAAAGCAATCTCCATTGAAACCCTTAAAAATAAACAACCTACAGTATTTTCCCAGAAATTCAACATTACTGCGTAAAAAATATATATTATTTACCAACAGTAGCACGACATAACATCACACATTGAAGCCTCGTCGGGGTAGACAGATGTTGCTTATACACTGTATATCCCACGCCATAGAGGGCTAAGCTATTGCCATGAACCGGGCACAAATGTCGGCTCCCGGCTATGACTGATAACTTTCTGATGAAAAATCTCAATAACACATTGCCCAACCAGGGAATTGAACCCAGAACCCGCCCCCTGCAGTCAAGAACGAAAATCTTTTGCCCATCTGTAGAATGACACAAGGTAAGATTTATTTGCTCGAGCCAAAATGATGAACTTGCTCCACAAATTGCGTTCAAACCCATTCGTTATGTTATCCTCGTGTGAAACGTTTAGCACGCTGGTCATAATTCCAAGGACTACATTTGACACAAACGACTTACAGCAAGTTACGACTGTTTGCCATTGGGGACTTCCAGTTATGTTTTAATTTATTTGAAACTGTCATACGCAATTTAATTTAAGAGTCAAATGTTAACATTCTGATGATTTATTTATGTTACGGCTAAAAGCCGAAGTAAGGATACACCCATACAAGACGGAGCGCAGCGTGTCGTGGTAAACTCTGAAGTAGACTTAGCCAAGTTAACTCAAACCTGACTATGTAGTCATTATGTCATTATTACAAAGACTTGCATGTCCACTTTTAATTATGGTTACCATATACTTATAGCTACAAAACTATGCAGCATGCCCAGTTTGACCTATCTCATTGATTTTTGTTACTTAATGTTGAATTTTTTTGGTTTTTATAAAACACTTATTCACGCACACACTTTCAAACAATCACACTGGCACAAAAATACACACCATCTTACACTGTACGCACACAAAATATTTACAAGACTTACAAATTCACGATCAAGACCTGGCCTTAGAGGTGGTTCTCGCTTTTTCTTGGAATACTGGCGTGACTATCATGTTACTGTAAAAGTAATAATATTGAGAATTCTGTACTTTGTCCTCTTTGCTTTAAACCGTACCATTCGATAATTCAAATAATGTAAATGATATGTTAGAAAATCTGGATAACGTTACTTTTTCAAACGCGATAACATGTGACCCAGATGATTGTTCCAAGCTGGTGCCCTCTAACACACGTTTGACTATTTTATCCCAAAACATTCGCAGTGTAAATGCTAATTATGCGGCGCTTTTAACTCTATTACAAAGAATTGTGGTACCGAGTGACGTTATTATTCTATCAGAATGTTGGCTCTCCCGCAACCCCGTCATTCCGATTCTAGAGGGATATAATTCTCATAAGTCCTCCAAAACATTTAATCAAAATGATGGAGTAATTGTTTATGTCAATAGTTTGCTAGCTAATGTGAAAATTAAAGAACCCGTCGTATCCGAAGCGAACTGCTTGACAGTTACGGTTGGAGCGGATATAGCCATAATTGCTGTGTACAGGCCCTATGCATTCAAAGATCCGTCAAAATTTATACAATCTATGGACAGTGTTCTATGTGAGTTTAAATCTTTTAGAAACATCGTAATTATGGGAGACATAAATATTGACATTTCCCCCAATAATAAAGATGCATACTCACTGGACTACTTGGATCTACTGGGTCACCACGGACTTTTTCCGGGACATGCTTTGAAAACACATGGATCTACGTGTCTTGATCACGCTAATGTAAAGACTTCTTTCTCTAGCACAGTCATGGTGCTGGAATCCACCGTCACAGATCACTTTGCAGTGTTACTCTCTTTGGCACCAAATAGAATCAAAGTTCTAAACACACGCGAAATCTCAAAAATAAATGAGGATGAGCTTGCTAATGACATTGGCAACATAAGTTTCGATGCCGTCTATGCAACAAAAGATCCCAATTCGGCTACTGGACATTTAATTGAACCACTTCTCCTAGCTTTATCTAAAAACACTAAAACTATTGCAACTTCGCGTAGACGCAGGCCGATTAAACCCTGGATTACTCAAGGACTACTTAAATGTATGCGCCACAGAGACAATTTGTATAAAAAGCTTAGAGCAGATCCAAAAAATGAAGTCGTCGTTGTGTCCTACAGAAGGTATCGTAATTTTTGTACAAATCTGCTACGAAAAGCAAAAATAAATTATGAGAGACTAGAATTTGAAAAAGCAGGTAGAAATTCTAAGCAGGTGTGGCGTGTTATTAAAAGTGTCACAAACATAGGACAACTGAAGTCTACAGCCCATGATCTCATAGCGAATAATCACGATAAGCAGGCCACTATAAATCAAATTAATGATTATTTCGCAAATGTAGGGAGACGTCTAGCTGATAAAATACATAGAGACCCTCAATCTACTTCGCCACCCGACCCCCAGAAGGAGTCTTTTGTACTGCTTAAGACAAATGAGCAAGAGGTGGAACGCTTAATCCTCTCACTTAAGAGTGATTGTGCAGTTGGTTGGGACGGTATTACTTCTAGTTTTCTAAAACGACATAGAAACGTTATTGTACCTCCACTAACACATGTTTGCAATTTGTGCCTTGACTCTGGTGTCTTCCCTAACTGGTTCAAAAAGGCAATTCTTCACCCTATTTTTAAATCTGGAGATCGTGACCGTGTCGAAAACTATAGGCCCATATCAGTTCTGCCTGCGATGTCCAAGATACTTGAAAAGATCATAAATACAAGGCTGGTTGCATATTTAGAGGCACGAAATCTTTTGTCGATTAACCAATTCGGCTTTCGAAAAAATCTATCCACTGCTGATGCTGTTCACAAACTGGTTAATCACGTGGCTCAGAAACTTGACAACGGTATGAAATGTGTTGCATTGTTCCTGGATCTCGCGAAGGCATTCGACACGGTCTCGATTCCCATCTTATTATCTAAGCTCGAATATCTGGGTATACGAGGTACGCAACTATCCTTGTTTCAGAGCTATCTCACAAATAGAACACAGAGTGCTAAAATTGGTACCTACTCCAGCTCTGATCTAAATGTGGCCTTTGGTGTGCCACAGGGCAGTATTCTTGGCCCCAGTTTATTTCTAATTTACATGAATGACCTGTGTTGCCTCTGCCTAGAAAGCGGTACAATATTTTCCTATGCGGACGATACAGCACTTGTATTTTCATCGGACAACTGGGAAGAGGCATATCGCCTTGCTCAGAAGGGTTTCGATACAGTCAGGAAATGGCTTAAGAACAACTTGCTCACTCTAAACATATCGAAAACAAAATTAATAAATTTTTCGATTCGAAATACCAATGTGTCAGTTACAAGCTCACTAAACGTAGCTGCACAGTTGATACTATCTAATGGTAGTAGCGACGGCAGTGGCACCCATGATCACTGTAACATTGAGCGAGTCACTTCGATAAAGTATCTTGGCATAGTGATTGACTGCAACCTTGCATTCAAAGAGTACATAGTTCACCTATCAAAAAGAGTGCGCAAACTAATGTACATTTTTAAACAACTGCGCAACTCAGCAGATGCTGTTGTCATGAAAATGACATATCAGGCTCTGTGTCAATCAATTTTGGTTTATTGTATCTCGTCCTGGGGCGGGGCAGCCAAATCCCACTTTATTCAGATTGAACGTGCGCAGAGAGCGGTTCTTAAGGTGTGCTGTTTCAAGCCAAGACTTTATCCCACCGTCAAGCTCTATGAATATTGTCAAGTCCTTACGGTTAGGCAATTGTTTGTACTGACCACTGCTATTAAGCAACACTCTATTTCCAACTATTCACAGCAAACAAATCGTCGTAACCGCATAGTTGCTTTAGCTACTCCTCTTAAAACCTCTTTTAGTCAAAGATTCTTTGTTTTCCTTGGACCCTATCTTTACAATAAATTAAACCAAATTCTCTCCCTATACTCACTGAATAAACATAATTGTAAAAACGCATTACATGCCTGGCTACAAAGTCAAACATATACTGCAACAGAAGCTCTCTTCAATGTATTAGTCTAACCAGACTCATCCACTAACTCTCTCCAACACACACACACACACACACACACACACACCCACCTTTCATAAAAATCACTCAACATACTTTAACTTTTTAATTGTTTTACTTTTATTAATCTAATACAGAGAGTATGTGTGTCTCTTTATTAATAAGCTCACTAATTGCTTGAAACTTTTGTTATTTGCTGTGATACCAGATGTAAGCTATCAAATGTGTAACTTTAAACAGGTGGGGACCTGGTGACCTGTAATACAGGTGTTACTACCTACCACAGGCACCAGCGATCCACAACCAAAAATCGTTGGCTACTACTTGTGTGTCAATATTGTTTGTATTTTTTTTTTTTTTGGCTTGTGGTGAGAAATAAACACTTTTTATTACCTAGTTCTAACCGGCTATTCCTAGGTGCAGCCGATAACAGTTGTATATCCTTTTTATTGCTAGGACACACCGAGTAAATGGATTAGGTTAGGTTAGAACTGTACCCAAACGCGCGCGAGCTGAGCGAGCGCAGCGAGCGTTGCCGCGTCAGCGGGCGGCGAGCGCTACATCCAAATTGGTTGCATGTTCTAACCATCAATGGATGCTGTATTTCTTTTCGTAGGACTTTGTCGGTTGTTATTTGTTAATTTTGTTAGTCCCTTATTTTTATAATGGTCTTTCTTTTTGGTATAAGAATATGTTTTCCTTTCGTTTAAGGTCTCCTTATTAACTGCCCGACTGTAATCAAGCTAGCTGTTTCATACAAAACTGCAATGTATGTGTTACGGCTAAAAGTAGAAGTAAGGTTACACCTAGTTCTAGCAAGGCTATACTTAGGTGCGGCCGGTAACAGTTGTGTATCCTTTTTATTGCTAGGACACCGACCAAATGGTTTAGGTTAGGCTAGAACTGTGACCAAACGCGCGCGAGCCGAGCGAGCGCAGCCAGCGGTGCCGCGGCAGCGGCCGGCGAGCATTTCATCCAAATTGGTTGCATGTTCTAACTGAAGACAAGTAGGATACATCTAAATTTAACCAGATGTGGCCGGCTGCACCTAGTTGTACCCAGCTAAAACCAAGTGTAGCCGCACTTCGGCTATTAGCCGTAACATACATACAAAATACTTAACAGGACATTAAATTAAGATAGAAGAGTACGAAGGTACAGCTTATACATAAGAAATTTCTTCCAGCAGACCTGCGAGAGGAAAGTTGGATTATAAATGTAGACACAGTGTGTACAAAAGACAAAACAGGAAAATTTAAATTAGATCTTAAAACAAAAATATCTTTATAAATATAAAAATCTCGTGTCACGGTTTTTGCGGTCGCACTCCTCGATTTTAATGATTTTTTTTATGTATATTTGATAGGTATGAGAATAGGTCGTAAAGTATATTACACACCGCTAATTTCACACGGACAAAGGTCGCGGGCACAGCTATATAGAACAAAGATACACACAAATATAATTATAATTAATCAGCCTATAGTGTTCCCACTGCTGGGTCACACGGCCTCCTTTCTATGAAAGGGAATGGGATATAATCCACCACGCGGTCCCAGAGCGGATTGGTAGATACACACACACACACACACAAAAAAACACACACACATGAAAAAAAACAATAGTATTGTAAATATTTACTTATGACATATAAACATAGAATATTACAGTATAGAGGAGATTTATGTTAACTTAATACATAATTTCCAAAATAATTTCTCTGAACGTTGAAAGATTCTTTATTGCTATTACTAGGAATCTCTGAAAGCCTCTTCAAACTAACTTATAGAAAAAAAGGAAATTGAATTTCTTGGTACCCATTCCAACATATTTGACATTGAGTGGCATCGATGTTTCCAGAAACAATACTTTGCCGTTCCTAACTTGGTCCTCCAAAATTATTGAATCAATCAACTACTTCCATTTTCATAAGAATCCAAATATCAATAATATATCTAAATGCGAAAGCAACTCGCCTGTAATCCCCGAAGTATTAGGCAAGGGTGTATCTTATAGGACACCCACATTTCGCCAGTTATGTTTTAAGTCTCATGTAATAGGGGGCCAACCTATTGCCATCAACCGAGCACTAAACCAGACAATCAGACAAATCCGCCCGATCGCCTTTATACATAAGCTATATGTTGTAATTTTGTGTGTATTTCTCTTAATTTTGTGTGCAAGAAAGAATAAGAATAACAATGAATCCAAACTCGGTGGAAATTCCCAAGCAAACGCTCAACTAGTCTGGATGAAAAGGCTTAGAATATAGGAAAACAATTTTTTACCCATTATTACATTCTTTCGGAGCTCGTGGCTAAATAATAACAGCTCGGGTCGATCTTTAGGTTAAGCCGTGCTTGCCTAGGTTGGTCTGTGGATGGGTGACCATCCATTACATACCGAGTTTCCTCCGTGCCTCGGAAAGCACGTTAAGCCGTTGGTCATGGCTGTCATTTGTACATCTTTGACAGTCGTTAGGTAGTCACTGGCCCAAAAAGTTTGACAACCAGTCTTACCAAGGGGTTTCTTATTACCCAGTACTAACTGGGTTGTGGAGGTCAGATAGGCAATCGCTACATATAAAATACTGGTATTTAGCTGCATCCGGTTAGACTGGAAGCCGACCCCAACATAGTTGGGAAAAGATTAGGCAGATGATATTCAAAAGGGCAAAAGCTAGTAAACAAAATAAATCTTCAGTTTAAATAATTATTTTATCATTGATTGTCTTCATTCATTTACGTATACATTAATTCATGTAAGTCGTTGGTTCGGACCCAGGCAAGCGCATTACTTTGTGTAATTTATTTCATCACCACTGCTCTCAAAACGGTGAAAGAAAACATCGTGAGGAAACCGGCACGTCCTAGAACCAAAAATTCGAAGACATGTGACACCTACCAACCCGCACTGGGCCCGCGTGGTGGATTAAAGCCGATTCCTTCTCATAGAGAGGAGGCCGGTGTCCCAGCAGTGGGAACATTATAGGCTGATTGTGCTGAGCTATGCAATTTACGTATAAAATTAAAAGAAGTCATCTATTATCCTATTTTTGGCAAAATGCTCACATTATTACATCACTTTCCTAGGTTATATCAGCCTCTTACTAACCAAAGCCCACAGTGTTCCCCCAACTGACATTTGGGCATCTGCCCAAGTTTCCAGGCGCGTCCATTGACATCGACGCTGCGATTGTGATCAAATCACAATGGATTCGCGCTCGATCAAGTGTGGGTAGATGGTATTTTGTTTCTAGTAAAATGTATTTTTCAGTAATAATGCTAGTTACAGCTTGAGTCTCATACAATTATGCGCTCGTGAACGAGGTATACTAACACCTCCAGAAATAATATTTTACATGGAGTTTTGGGAATTGACTGCTGTACATAAAGGGTGTAAGGAAGCCGAAAGGCACTCGTTTTCCCCGTCATTGCGATATTTTTTTTGTTCTGGACCATACCTGGGAACCTTCTGGTTACGTGAGAAGACAGAAAAATCAAATTTCCCATCACAAGTTTTTTTATTGTTGGGTTTTTACTTTAAACACTTCCACGACCCCCGTACTATTCAATCCATCCACCAGCACAATGTTTTGATTGCGTTACATTGAGTCCTACTGTAAAACATGATTTTTCACCTCAAAAAAAAAGTCGTGACAGAGATGATGCTTAACAAAACCGATCTTTTATAAACCGCGATGAGCCTGTACCCACGTATTTACTTGTGAAACAGAAAAGTTATGACCATGCCTAGCTAGCAAAGTCAGCCAAATCGAAACATCAACATTATCTGCTAGTCTTGGCTAGGGTTGGTTTCCAGTCTAACCGTATGCAGTTGAATATCAGTTTTAATATAGCTGCCTATTTGACCTCCAAAATTAAGTCACTGGGTATCAAAATACTCCTTGGCAAGGCGAAATGGTAGTGTTCCCAATCCTCCATTGTTTATTTCTGGACTCCACTATTGAACTTTCCTTCGTGGCCTTGACCTCACAATCTATGATTAAAGTATCCAATTGAAACAATCATGATTACTGATATCGTGCTTATAAATATAATTTCCCGAAAATATTCCTAAACAAGAATTTCCACTTACATAAAGTAGTATTATATAACAACGGCCAAATATTGGCTGTAGTTTTATTCTTACCGTAATAACATTCCCCAGCAACCTATCCATATTGTTTTTCCATTATAATTCTAGGTCACCTTGCTGAAAAATAGCTTACTAGGTATAGTATGGCAGCGGCGTCTGACAATCTTATTTATCGATACAAAGGTACCGTTCAAGGTTACTAGCTGTCTTCAGTATATTGAATAGCGGTGTGGTAAGACCTCTGCTACGTAGTTAGCGGAGCGGGAGCGGGGAGCTGCTGGGATTTATATTGAGTTTGTGTAATTTTTTTATGTCTCACTAAAGACATTCATATTGTATTGAGAACTCCTTTTTTCGATACGGGCGGCGGTTTGTTTTGTTTGTGTCTGACAACGAGTCACATAAAAGTGTATCTGTCACATAGTAAATGGGTTTTGGAGGTCAGATAGGAAGTCGTTCTATGTAAATAGCTACAACCGATAAAATTAGTAGGCGTTTCCACTTTAGATAGTAGAGAAGGTTAATGATGCTTTTTGGCAGTAGCCATCGTCTGCCTGCCTTTTCCCAATTATATTGGGGTCAGCTTCCAGTCTAACCGGATGCAGCTGAATACCAGTATTTTATATAGAGCAGATTGCTTATCTGACCTCCACAACCCACTAGTACTGGATAATACGTTGATATTCCTTGGTAATCTGGTGCTCAGACTTTCGGGCCACTGACTACCAGTAACGACAGTCAAAGATCTATAATTGACAGACACGGAGGAAACTCGTGTAATGGGTAGTCACTCATCCACAGACCAACCCAGATAAGCGCGGCTTAACCTTTGGATCGACCCATTGGCTATTATTTAGCCACGAGCTCCTCTAAATTACTTTAAATCACTACTCTGTTACGAGATTATAAATCACACTAGACGCGGCTACATATTAAATACTAGCTGACCCGCGCAACTTCGTCTGCGTTCGGATTTTCCCCGTTTTTGCAATCTTTTTCATAAATGCTCCGCTCGTTTTGGTCGAAGCGTGATGTTGTGTAGCCTATAACCTTACTCGATAAATGGGCTATCAAACACTAAAAGAATTTTTCAATTCGGACCAGTAGTTCCTGAGATTAGCGCGTTCAAGCAAACAAACAAACAAACAAACTCTTCAGCTTTATAATATTAGTATAGATCACGTTCTATGAGACCTAGCCCTTATACCCAAAGGCTGTCTTGTATAGAAGTACAAAGGTACTCGTCGGTACTTGTCATGTTATTCAAGTTCAGTCTATAGAAGATGTTGATAACGTGTTTAAGTGATGTGTTAGTGTCTTAATACTTTTAGTCTTTTTGGCGTATTTCCAACTCCTTTGAGAGGGTATCGGGATGAAATAAAGGCAATCTCTATGGGTGTGGTAAGAGGTTATTATGTGGTTTAATGAAGTTATGGTGGTCATGGAATTTCATGGCTGTTATAAACGTTTTATGGGTACCTATCTTTAGGATCACCTTGGTAATGGAATAAGGTTCTTCTTTTTCGAGTCGATCTTTCCCAAATACCACATTTTCTTCGACCAGAACTTTGCCACCTTGTTGCGTAGCCTCAAACAGATACTACAGGGTACAGGTGGATTTGTACAAGGGGTAGGACATTTACGAAATAATTGCGACGGGTATAGAAAGCTGGGATGGAAAGTAACCTAGGCTCCAGTTCTCAGTCAAGCTTTCTATCACGTTCTGATTGACTTGGTCAAGAGCGATGTAAGATTAAAGTAGGGAGAATACTGGCGCCCAAGCAGGGACCCCAAGTCAAGTCGGCGATTTTTGTAATCGGAGTATTTATTATGAAATATTAATTATTTGAGATACATTTCTATTTTGTTGGTCTGAGGCCCAGATTTCATAGAAAATTGCCCTTGGTCCTGTCATAAAGATCATTGGTTCAATGGTTTAGGCGTGAGAAGATTACACACATAAAGACAGAGTAACGAATTTATGATGTTGCATCTAGCCGAGTTTGCCCACAGCGACTGTATTTGATGGCTTTTTTGGGTGTGCTGCTCTTTCATTTGCTCTCAAGTGGCTAGCATATCTAACTTTGACCGTGCACCAAGCGGACATGTCAGAACATCATTAACAACATTATAGTGGTAGATTTAAGCTGTCAAGCTTTGGTCTGAACTAAGAATACTACAGTACTTTCTCAAGTTATTATGCCTTGTGACTGTAGCTTCGCTTCTTTTTCTTTTTTTGACATTCAAAAGTGCCTGTGATGGTCTAATTGAAATAAATGCTTTGAGTTCGAGTTTAGAATTTAATAATATGAGTATAGATTCTGTAATTTTACATTTCTGTAATATCGAACTCCAATGCCATAATCTTGGCCGCGAGCACAAAGAGGCTAGATAAAAGAGTAACCTATTTAATCAGTAAGTACTTAAGTAAGACCAAATCCTCTAGCACAAAGCGAGCTTTAAATAAAGAAAACGGAAAGATTAAGATAGAAAGAAAAAGACGAAAGTTTAAATTGATGTGAGAAACCTAACATATGGAATTTATCTTTAGAACAGAAAATTCTTGAAAACAAACGAATAAAAGAAAGTAGGTACAGTCGTGAACATAAATAGGTATAAACTGTGCAAATTTCTAAAGCGAATTTATCATAAAACTACGATTGTTACTTTGAGACTAGAATTATTACATATTCTATGGTTTAGAAAATACTGTGTCTCTAAGATCAAATAATTTAATTTATAACTAAGGACTAAATCGCGTTATAACTATAAAGGGTTAAAAATTTAATTAAAATAGCAAAGTGTTTATATATTTGTGCTCATGATTGTACCTACCCAAGTTTTCTAGTAAAAAAAAATAAATTACACGAAGTTCAGAATTTTATTTTTACATTCGATTACGTTTCTATAATGGAATAATGGTAGAGAAACTTGTAGGTAGAGAGTAACGAATCGTAAAAATGGGATTGGAAAGGTCCCTTTTAACAGAATTATTATTTTGTGCCTAATGTCCGCCCAAGCTTTCAAATTATATTTTTCTATTCAAGGTAAGTAGCTAGGTACAAGAATAAATTAGAATTTGCTAGTGGCTGTCAGATTTAGGTAAAAATATTAAATGGACGAATAAAATAAAATTATTACTATAAACTTAAAAATATGGGATGGTATTTTGCCAAAAACGGATTTTCCTCATTTGAAATCTAAAATAAATAGTAAGATTATTTCATAAGCTTTAAAGTAAGCACGACTACATAAGAACAGTTTGTCAAGGATGTACCTAAAGAAAAACCGTCCATGATTGACAAGTTTAACAAAGACACACAGGTAACCCTGCGTTGTGATGTTCGTTTTGTCTTGTCAAAAACATGTACACAGGATGTAAATGACAGCCCTTCGCAGGCTGATGGAGTGAATTCAGTATATCATACTAAGATCACAGGTACAAGAAATTATTTTAGGAACCTTATAGGAATACAATAAATTTGATTTGTTTTATTTCCTCTCACGCAGTGTATCATTACCGTGGCAAAACGCATGCAGCGAACGGCAAGCGCGACGACGAGTTCGATGAATCCTGTTGCTAGGCAGGTAATGAACAGCTGATTTCGCACGTCATTCGTTAGAGTATTTCAACACCCATTGTTGGTTTTATTTTTTATTTTAGCCCTATTATTTACTTAAATGGAGTGCCGCGTACAGAGAATTTAATTTTACATTGAAATTAATAGAGGAATAGTAACTGAAAAACGATAAAAAAACTAACATTTTCCAGTGAAAAATTCCGGTGGAATATGATCAAAATCCATGTATGGACATAGACTGACGTTGTTTCAGACTAATTGTCTTGTTAAACCTTGGTGTAAACTCAGACAGCCAGGACTTGTATGCTTTAGTGTTTTATTTACAAGACTCGCTGAAAAAAAGGATCACAACATACCAGACAGGCTACAGGTAGACAGACCCCAGATGCAGACTCCGCAGACCCCGCTCTATAAAGCCATACTTTTTATAAAACTCCATGTTGTGCCAAATAACTGGTACCACTATACCAGTCTACTACATATGCCTGGCACTGCAATTCTGCTGTAAACTGAATAACAAACTCATTGTCTATAAAATCTTTATTTACCCGTGATAATATTAAAACATATGTGACTAATAGAGTGATGGATATGAATGTTGATGGATGGAGAGGAAGGCCATAGAAAAGATGGATGGATTATGTGAAGACTGATATGAAAGAGAAAGGAGTAAATGATGCCATGATGCCGTGATGTCTGACAGGGGAGAATGGAAGAAGAGAATGTGTTGCGCCCACGCCAAATAGAATGGGACAAGGGCAGGAAGATGGTGAATAATATAAAACACTATTTTTAGTATATGCGAAACCTGAATGAAGTTTGATCAGAATAAGTAACTGAATTGATTCTAATAATTTTTAAACCATGTTATATTTTGTCCCAAAAATATTTAAAAAAAGTTACAAGTTGGACACCGAGCGACAATAATCGCTTCTGCAGCGCATCGGGAATGTTTGCAAGCGTCCGCATTGACTGTTTTTATGCCAGCATGCGCAAGAGGGCGACCTCGATAGCGAGTAGAGTGCGGGGCAGCGGCAACAGTCTTCTTATAGTTGTTGCCAACAGGTTGGACGGACCCTTCATGAGGCACTGGCAGGCCTTACATGCACCCGTATATCGTACCTGGGGCAGGTAAAAAAAACACCACTTTGAAATATTTTTTTTATTTTTATATAATTTTTATATTGATTAATTATTATTTTATTTTAAATTTAATTTTAATATTGATTATTCAATTTCAATTAAATTAAATTTATTTATCTCAATTTTATTCAAATGTTGATTTAACGTATTTTATTTTATAATGATGATTTGATTAATGACATTAAATTATTTTATTTTTAAATTTGATTACGGACTTTTTACATTGATTTTAATTTGACGAAAAATGGTTGTGTTAATTTAAGTTAAATTTTATTTTGTGTACAACTTAAATAAGATATTATTGTGTGGTGTGTATTATTGTCTCTGATAATTTTGATACTAACATTATTTTTAAGTGTACTTACTAACTCAAGTATGGATCGTTGTGTCTGATGCAAATAAATAAATAAAATAAATAAATAAATAAGTACCTATCGCAATTATTTAGGTACCTACTGCCCAATTATTATTCTACATGAGCTCAATATACACTATACAATATACACTACCGTTCTCCCAAACATAAAATATCTAAAATCCATTGTAAAATTGCAAAACAAACAAAAATTAACACTTCAATACCGCTTGGATGTTCGCCAAAGTGCCGTTAAACTAAACTCGTCTACCAGGCAGGTTCACAATGAGAATCCTCTACGCTACCGACAAATGAAATCGGGAACTAAAAGTGAAGGGTACAAGAAATACTAGCGCTGCTTAACCCTGGGATATATTTTGATAGATGAGTATAAAGGCTTGTGAGTCGATCGGGGGGAAGAAAATACTAAATATGTTCTGTTTTGTAGGGGGAATAGGGTGGTAAGGCTTGGGAGATTCGTTTGTATGGATATTGATGGAGAAATGTGGGCATATTAGTATAGTTAAGTCGCTTTAACTAGGCAAAACAATTGCATGTGAACTTGTACCAAAAATTCGATATTGTAAACGATAGTTCTCACTGTACATTTATTAACTGTCGATATACGTTAAAAAAAACCTGTCCAACCCGAAAGGGGCATATTATAGGTATAAAAATGACATTACCAAATAAAATGCGAAACATAAAATATTCATGAAAGTAAACATAATTAATGAATTTTAAAAGGCATGATTTTTGTACCCATCATCATTTCAGCCGAAAGACGTCCACTGCTGGACATAGGCCTCCCCAAGGGGGGTTTTGCCATAATCGCCACGCTTGGCAGGCGGGTTGGCGATCGCAGTATGTTTGTTTTAAAAAAAAAAATCACAGAGAACGCTGCTGCCCATTCACTGGTAAGTCCCTTAGTCGCCTCTTACGACACCCACGGGAAGATATGGGATGGTGCTATTCTTTACGTCCGGACACCATACAGATCGATTGTACCCATATTACGAACATTTTCCTAAAATCGAGCAAACTTTTAAAACGTGACAACATCATATTCGGCATTAGTATGTTCGATCGTCAATTGTTTGTTTATGATGTCACTACCCGAGTGTCGCGCGCCGTCCGACCTCCTGTGTTGCTATGTAAGTTTCCTCATTTTAGTACATTTTATTAAATTTTCATGGGGGTATTTTTTTTTGTTATCCAAAAAGGATTACATAAATAGAATCTAATCTCGATACCTAATAATACCCTTTCCTTTTCCGTTTCACGTTTTCCTCATTTTTTAACATAATATTGTATATCATATCGCACGCGTTTCATATTACACAGGTCCTGTATTAAGATACTACTGAGATATGATATTTAGCGACAGTTGGTACGGATAGCGATAAATATCGTTTACAATTGTGAGTTTTTGGTACAAGTTCACATTCAATAGTTTTGCTAGCTTAAAACGATTCTACTACAGGAGGACAAAGGATGATTTCCACCAAATGGCTCACATCGAGGCTCACATCGAAGCTCACAACAAAGTATACGAACGGATGCGGCGGTAGCCGATCGCATCCGACAGAATGGCGACGCATACTATCAGCTCCGTACTGTCGCTTGCGAACGTCTCCGTTTCTGCGCTTAGTCAAATAGTTTCATTCCTACCGTGTAACGCACGCTACGCACGCGACGGCAGTTGAAAGATCCGATCGATTACGACGACTGGCGAACAGAGCCGAACGCGCGTCGCAGCATACTTTCGGCAACGATCGCGTGTCGCGGAAGACGCCCGCGGTCAAGCTGCTGTGCACGGCTTGGTAATATAGACTTTAAGTACTGTGTTCACGATTTAACATAGTTTAAAGATTGTAAAATCCGTTCCGATCTGATGCGATGCGAGCCGTTTGGTGGAAATCATGTTTTATTGGTCTGTTACCACATTTTACTTCAGTATGCATCGACTCGAAATCTTTTACCAAAAGTTAGAAATTTTTGTAGCTTATTAAAAAGTAAAACAGCTGTTGCATGCATTTTGACCGTGTAAGTATTGCACTTTTGGATGAAACTTCGATTTTTTAATAACAGATGAGTAATGTCTACGCTATCGGAGTTTAGAAGCATGCAGTGAATTCATAATAACAGGTTGCGCGTCAATGCCCCTTGCAACCTGTTTAGAGTACCATATTGGGAAGAAAAATGGCAGACGGGATAGACCAATACATGTAGGTACGTATTTGTTTTTATAAAATTTTCTGTTTGTTTGTTACCTTTTCACGCCTAAACCACTGAACCGATCATTCTGAAATTTTGCATATATACGTTGTCAGGTGTACAGAAACGGACATAGGGTGGGTACCTTTCATCCCGAAAAACGTACTATTCTCGAGGAAGACGACAATAACGTTCTTATAATAATAGATGGCGCCACGTGACTTTCGAATCATGATTGAATTATATTATTACAAGCAGAGTACAACCCGAAATTATTGTTAAATTCTAAATTAACGCGAGCGAAGTCGTGGACAAAAGCTAGTAAAGATTCAAGATACATCAAAATTGGATAGAAAATTTTAACTGCAAGGTCACATTTTATCCTATTCCTGGAATCCCTATACATTCATTCATCTTCCGGCCATTTTTAATTAGCCTCAACATTCGCCATTCCTGTGTAATTCAATATTTCATTTATGTAGAAACATTTCGATACAGGAGCCGCGAAAATTTTGACAATTTCGAAGCTGATAATTGCTTAGGGAAATTAACGCTTCCTTGTAAATTTATTTTTAAATATGAGAGTATATATGAGCCTCCCACTAGGAGGACCGATGACCTGGTGAAGGTTGCAGGGATCCGCTGGATGCGAGTCGCACGGGACCGGTCAATGTGGCGACACTTGGGGGAGGCCTATGTTTAGCAGTGGACGTCTTTCGGCTGAAATGATGATGATGATGATGATTAATATATGAGGTATATAAGGGATGATTAAATTGCAATTTTATTTTGCCGGGGTTGGAGAAGTTTGAAATAATTAGGTATTTTGGAAAAATAATTAATTAAGGTTTTTTCATTGATCTTATTATTTTTTTATTTAAGAATTAGCATTGCCATTCAACGTGCAAATGTTGCCAGTCCTATGGGCACGTTTCCGGATGACAGTGATGTGGGAGTACTTAGACACTATAGACCGACCGCTTTAATGAGTCCTCGCGAAGGTATCAATTTAAATGGAATATTCTGAAGATTGATCACGTGTTGGTTCAATTAGTATCGTAATACCTATGCGGATTATGGTTATTTTAAAGCAAATTACCTGTGGGATAGTGTTAGGACTTTGTGGACGCTTAATGTGTCTTTGATGGGGCAAGGCGGAGGACTCATTAAAGCGGTCGGTCTGTAGGCGTCCTGTTGTTTATTTAGTAAGTTTATGTTTTGTTAGTTAGTTTATCTTACTAATATTATAAATGCGAAAGTTTGTTAGCATGGATGGATGGACGGACGTTTGTTACTCTTTCACGCAAAACTACTGAACGGATTTGGAGACAGATAATGCATAACCTGAATTAACAAATAGGATATTTTTTATCCTGATAGTATGATCCTGTGGGACCATTATCGAAATCCACGCGGGCGAATCCGCGGGAATAAGCTAGTTTTATATAAATATTTCCTTTTTCTGTAAATATTGAGTTTTAATTATTCTACAAGTAGCTTTAAATCATTGATTTATGAACTACATTTGTCTTATGATATTTAACTATGATACTGGATTTTTACAAATACTTTTACATATCGCTTTTGTTTTACCCTATTGATGTCAGTTTTTCCTACGGACTACTCTGAGGAGAAATATTCTGTGTTAGATTAAATGTTTTAGATGCCACAGTTTCTATTAAATTCCAGACATTGTCTTGGTCAGATTATATCGTCTTAAGTCGTCTCTTTTGTACAGAACCACACAGATTTGAGTGACTGTGGCTGTCTACTTGTCTAGTATTAGCACGAATGTTTCAGTAATCGTGTAGCTCAACTCAGAACTTGAGGAGGTCTACTGTATTCTATTGCTACAAAAGTGGTGGCGGCCCCGACTTACGAGCAGTAAGTCGTGGGTTTGAACCCAGATAGGCGCATTACTTTGTGTATTTTATTTCATCTCCACTGAGAGATAGAGAGGAGGCCTGTGTCCCAGCTGTGGGAACATTAAAGGTTGATTATGCTATGCTGTGCTATGGACGAGGCGAAAGGATTATGTCAGGATCGTAGCAGGTGGCGTTCTGTAGTTCCTGCCTACCCCCATTGGGAAAAAGGCGTGAGGTTATGTATGAAGGCATATATGTCAAATATTTAATAATAATAGAGAAGTATGGGAGAAGAAGACATGCTGCGCCGACCCCAAATACATAAGGGCTGGAGAATGATGATGATGATGATGAATAATATAGCTGCGTTATAAAAGAAATACCATTTCCAAACTGTATATCCCCTAAAATTTCATGATGGATGCGTAATATTCCGCTTAATTATAAAGATTACGATCACATTTTATGAATGACAGGCTCGGAAAAGTACGAAATAAAAAATACAAAAGCCAGCAAAAGTTTTTAATATCTTTTCTAAGTACCAAACGTACAAGGTCTTGAGAAACTTCAGTAAAACTTTAAGGCTTTTAACCTTGAAATTTCAGTATAAGCAACAAAAGGCAATTACTTAGGTCTTTTAAATTCAGGTGGGGATAAAACATTCTTGTTTTGAGCCCCTGGGTCACAAATACGTGACTTAAGTGTCATTTGTCGTGGTTTTGAATCCAGACAAGCACATTACTATACAGGGTGTAAATAGATCCTTAACAAAGCCGAAAGACACTTGTTATCCCTATCTTTGCGATATTTTTTTTGTTGTAGACCATACCTGGGAACCTTCTAGTTACGGAGATATTGGGGGTCAAAGTTCCAACTTTTTCACAAGTTTTTTTATTAAATACATGTTTTTAATGTTACTTTAAACACCTCCACGACCCCCGTACTATTCAATCCATCCATCAGCACAATGTTTTTAGTGCGTTCCATCGAGTCCTACAGTAAAACATGATTTTTAACCCCAAAAAAAAAGTCGTTTTCCTGCAATAATTTTTGCATACAGTGACTTAGTTTGATGTACAGAATGCTTGGTTGACGGCTTCGTCAAGGGTCTATTTACACCCTGTATGTGATTTATTTCATGCTCTCAAAACGGCGACGGAAAATACAAAAATTCGAAGTCATGACGTCCATCAACCCATCCAACCTGGGCATGCGTGATGGATTTTGGCCCACTCTCTCTTATGGAGAGCCTGCGTGCGAAAAGATTGGGAAAATTATAGGGTATTTATGCTATAAAATATTTTTGACATAACATAACATCACGCCCGTAATACTCGATGGGTTAGGCAGTGTACCTAATTATGTACATTTGTTACAGGGAGCGAGCCTATTGCCATCAACCGGGCATAAATCCAGGCTCCGAGACTGTTACTGAGAAATTCCTGATGGAAAAAACATTTTGCCCGACCCGGGAATCGAACCCAAGACCTCATGCTCAGCAGTCGCGCTTGCGATCAACGAGGCAGTCCATAAAATATTCTTGTTTTCAAATTTTCATGAATTTTTCTTACGTAATTGAAGGGAGAATATTTAAGATATTTCATGGTTCATATTTCAACCGTGACAGGCCATGAAATTCTACGAAGGGGCGTTAACCCTGACAATGATTAATTACTTTAACGGACGCCCTAATTTTTAGTTCTTTTAAAGGTAAAATTACTGGCGACAGGTTTATTATTGAATGTTAAGGTAATTGTGTACTTCAAGAGGCTTTTTTTATTCTATACAACTTTTACTAACGAGACACAGTTACTGATTATTATTGTTGCGTGACTGCTCTTTGGTCAACTGGACCCACGCATTTGGGACCTGTTGTGTTTCTTTTGTCGATTGGACCCGCTGTTAAAGCTAAAAAAAAATGTCATCAAATTTCAAATTTGAGTACAAGCGTGTAGAAAAATGTTGGGAGGAATGCTGTCATACATTTAGGATTTTATTCTGATCACGACATGTTCTCTTAGTTATGGGCAGTTACATCACGAAAGTACTAGGCTAGCATGAGTCCAAGATGGTATTTAAATGATAGTATTCATTAATAGGCGGAGGAGAGCGGCGGTGGCCCAGTGGTGGCGGTCCCGACTTACGAGCAGTAAGTCGTGGGTTCGAACCCCGGCAGACGCACTACTTTGTGTAATTTATTTCATCACCACTGCTCTCAAAACGGTGAAGGAAAACATCGTGAGGAAACCGGCATGTCCTAGAACCAAAAATTCGAAGACATGTGACATCTACCAACCCGCACAGGGCCCGCGTGGTGGATTATAGCCCATCCCCTCTCATAGAGAGGAGGCCTGTGTCCCAGCAGTGGAAACATTATAGGCTGATTATGTGTAGAAAAATGTTGGGAGGAATGCTGTCATACATTTAGGATTTTATTCTGATCACGACACGTTCTCTTAATTATGGGCAGTAACCTCAGGAAATACTAGGCTAGCATGAGTCCAAGATGGTATTTAAATGATAGTATTCATTAATATTAGACCGATTCTTAAAATACATACCACCTTGAACTCATGACAGCCTAGTACTTTTTGGGTTTCATAATTTGTGCCATAAATCCCTCAATGGCAAAAAAATTGTCACCCGTGGTTACAATCGGGACTTTTTCCCATTTCTCGCTAGTTGTTACAAAGCCGGTGGTGACGATTACGATGTGTCAGTTATTTTTTTTATTTTTATTAGTTACGATGTAATAATTAAACATGGAAAAACAACCTCATATGATACACGTTCTTGAAATAATAATAAAAATATGTACATTTAGAAAAGAAGAAAATTATTTAATGTAATTGATTTTCGACCGTTTTCATTAATCTAGGTAAATAAATACACAACAATTAAAGACAGTTAAAAGTTTCCCATTACAAAAAAATGCCTAAAATGTTCAAATAGGAAAAGGGCATCTATTTGTAAAACACTAAAAAAAAACCTCAAAAATACACAAACGAAATGTACAATCTACAACTGCCAGCCATTTTAGTACATCCACTTACAACTCACACTATCGACCCCAGTACCAAGTACCAACTCAATCCTTTTTTAGCAGAATACACAAAAATGGAATAAAAAAGCAAAGTGTACGCGGGGCAAACAGCCACGATCCCTGGGGTCGAGAGCTGATGGAAATCGAATGGAAACATGACTAACACGTTCGCGATGAATGCGACGATTCTCTCAATTAAAATGGCGGCCGCAATATGCTGGGTTAGGGGTGGCAAAGATGAAATGTTTTTACAAATATTTTGTAGTTCTCCATAGATAACATAACATCTCGCCTGTAAATCTTTGAATGGTTAGGCAGTGGTGTACCGTCACGAGCACCAACATGTAAACACTTAACAACTTTTAAAAGTGTTTTTCTCCTACTGTCCTGAATAAAATTTCGTATTGTTACGAACATAGTTTTCCGGATCTCATATTTTTATGAAAAAGATCCTATCTCCAAGTTACAATCGATACAATTATTTCTCGCAAAAATTGCTTTTAAATTTAGGAAAGTGTACACATTTTGGTGCTCGCGACTGTACCTAATAGTATCTCCACATGTCTCCAGTTATATTACAGTCCGATTGAGTGGGGCGAGCCTATTGCTAATAATTATTGAACCTCGTATAAATCCAGACTTCGTGGCTGTCACTGATTTTGTAGTTATCCAGATTATAAATACATACCTACTGACTTAACCAATGTCATATGATGTTTAGGATATAGATTAGGATTATCATTAACACTAGAAACGGGATATTTACCATAATTACTGTTTGTTTTGAGTTCCCGATATTTCGGCGCTGTTGCAAGCACCATGATCACGGATAAACAACAGTAACAGTAAACATTTTAAATATCCCGTTTCTAGTGTTGATGATAATGTTAGTGACCATGACAGTTTTAAGATAAAGATTACTTTCAAAGAGTCGGAAAGTGGAAATTTGAATTCTATCACTACATATTACAAATTTTAATTAAAGTCGCTTTTGCTATCTTGGATGCGTTATTATTCTCAACTGTGTAAAAGATTTTGATGCAATTTTCACTATCATTTAGAATTATCCGGGAAGGTTTCCTTATAAGTCACTAATATTAATCTTGAGTTTAATAATGAAATTTCAATGTTTTGTCCATGGCGTAAACATCGTGCGACGCAAGTGTAATTCTAACATAGTCATTCACTAAACCAATCTTATGAAAATAGAGATAAAAAAATCTTTATTTATTTATATGTCGAATATGCCAGGATTTACTCCGTTAGGCTCGTACATCATGTGGGCAGACGATGGATTTCGTGCTATGAAAACACACTGGGTGTGATACACTGATTCTAGCAAAACTAACGAATTACTTGAGACCACTTAACACAATAACACGGGGCATAATGAATCGGGTACAGTTCCAAGACGTCTCAACTCCGCCGCAATCCGACACTGACTATCGTCCTCCCTCGAGTTGGACATCAGGGCTCTGTACAACTACTACTGTTGTGACTGGTAGGTAGGTCGCGTGATGTCACCACTGCACACTGGCGCGCTTTCCAATTCATATTATGTCCGTACTATTGACCGGATCCGACATATATAGTATTTATGTAATTATGTATCTCTTAATTTGATAGAATAAATGTCAACGTGATATTTCCTCAAATATTTAATTTTTATCTCTGGCATCGAAATGCGTTTATTTGCTTCTGTATATAACTAACGTACCTAATTTCAGTACTTTTTCAACAGTTGAAATAATTTATCCTAAATAGGGCTCTTGAAAACTTGAGTCTGCTAATGTTCATATAATTTAAGTGGTCCCTAAGTATTTTTTTAACATTAAAACATCTAAAACTTTTGCCTTTATTATTTTTATTAGCAGTACACGTCCATGTATTTCTTTGAAAGCCATCAAGGCTCTTTCTGTAAAAACCATTTTAAAATTCTGGTCGTTTTGCATAAAAATGGAAATGAGTGCGAAATTACATTAGTAGGTCATTTTTAATACATTTTCCATAAAGGACACGAAGTAATACTTCATTAAAACATTACAAACACATCAAAATGTACGAAAACAATATTGTTATGAATCTTCAACATGTCAACAAATGATTTATGAGACATGAAATATATTCATGCAATGATTCTGTATTCAGTCTGTTTACATATTATGTACGTACTTATTTAAATTAAATGAAAATTATGTACATATTTTCGGTGTTCATTTAAGTGAGTTGTGTTGTTTTATTTCAGTGCGGTATGTAAATTCAGTGCTAAGTTTATTTATGCACTGCTACCCTGTGTACGAGTTGTGATACTTGTTTAAACAAGACAAGAAGTCTTAATACTTATCAAGAACATGTATCATCATACCTGTTATATTGATCGTTTCAGACACGTATTGGTAACTTATAATTTGTTTACCTTGTTGACATATTTGACAACTTGTATTAGGCGTAAATGTAGGATTGTGTTGAAACCATTGATTCAGTTTAAGACCATGTAATGTACCATATTTTGACAAATAAATGAATTTGAATTTAGGATAAACAAAACTAGTACACCAATGATATTACAAATAAAAAGAGGTAAATATCGCACTAGCGCGCGCAAATTGTTTCAGACAAATTCAGACAATTGTCGTAATTTAAGTACTTCAAGCGCAATAGCTATCTCTTCCTGTTTCATACGTTCCGTATTATCTATCGCAGTTGTAACAACGCAACGATATTTGAACGCTGCTCAGTATGAACGTAGCGTATCTTCTTTATAATATCATTGTAGTAGACACAACATGTAGAATTATTTTTTTAAGCCTTGATGTAAACTAGAGTTTATACTTTTTGTCTATTGCTTGATTTTTATCTTGGCTCCTCTTGAACATGTTCTTCTAAAAAGATTTTGGCCACTAAATACAATGTTTTTACAAAGATTCCAAACATAATCTAATCAGAAAATGTTACGTTTCAAACGAACTTTTTCTTCGTTCTAAAAAACGTTTCCGTATTTTCTTAGGAATGCGATTAAAGGATTAAATTCATTGGATCCGTGAGCTCAAACGAAACTTTATTCTTGCACCTAATACCTAGACTTCCAGAAAAGCACGTTTTCTTAAAGAAAGGTGATATCAGATGATAAAACGAGTGTTTGTCTGTGAGAGCCAGAATGTAAGTGCTACTTGAACTTTGTTTAGAGAAAGTAGGTGAATGCAAGGACGAAGAAAATAACCTGTAATGAAACTAACAAGGTAAAAAAATAAAAATGAAATATCAGATCACGCCTGTAATCCCCGAAAGATTAGGCAGAAGTGTTCCTAACAGTACACCCACATTTCGCCAGTTATGTTTAAGTCTGCCTATTGCCGTCACCCGGCCACAAATCCAGACTCCGTGGCAGCTACTGGGAAATTCGTGATGGAAAAACGCAATAACACTTTGCCCCACCTGGGAATCGCACCCAGGACCTCATGCTAAGCAGTCGCGATTGCGACCACATGACCGAGGCAGCAGCCTACAAAACAACCTTTGACTATTTCTTCAAATTAATAATAAAATATTGAACATGGCCTTAAATAAAAATTAAAAAACGCAGTTACATCTTCACTGAATTTAATTTTCTAATTTACTTCAAAATTCCTTGACTTTTAAACCACCCACAAAAAGTTTCCCAAATCTAATTCAATAAGAAAATTTCTAACGAAGAAAAAAGGAATCGATACCAATATTTCCATAATTTCTGGCCAAATTTTTTTGCTGGCAACCCTAAAAGCGTGAGGCTCGCAATATGGCGGCCGTTCCCGCCAGTATCGAATTCAATACGAATCTCTCATCATTATGCATGTTTTTTTATTGAATCTATTCAATTTTTTGCTGAAATCATAACTAACCGACTTTTTATTCGTTTCTGTTTACACGTGTTTTTAGTTAGCTTCGGGACCGGTCTGTTTTTCCTCAATATTGAATATTTAATGAAACTTCACTTGTAACATTTTGATATTTTTTTTTTGTCTTGCGTCAATTAAATATGAAGGGAATACTTACTTAGACCCGGTTTCTGGGGCGAATTTCTACTCATAGTTGTACAGTTTACGTCAATTGTTGCTTGGTGGTCTGAATAGGCTATTTTTCACAATAAAAAAAAAAAATTGTCCGTCAGTTAGATCACCAAAAAATGTTGGACACGTATTTTTATCTTTTGTACGTAATCAAAAAATGACGACGATACAGCGTATCAAAGTTCAGAGACGTCACTGGACAGTAAAAAGTAACAGAAATTGTGACGTCACGCGAGATTTCAACGCGCTGTATCGTGGTCATTTTTCGTTTATATGACAAAAGAAAAAATATGAGTCCAATATTTTTTGATAACCTAACTGACGGGCTAAACCTTTTTTGTTAGGCAAATACCCTATTGTGAACAGCCAATCAGATTATTTGATTTGCGTTTAATTTATACATGTCGAAAATTAACAGAAACCGGGCGTTACACTTTATTTCACCATTTTAGATAATTATATATACCTAATTAGCACAACGAATCAATTGTTAATTAATTGAGGAAGAGCGAGGTTTATCCCATCACAAGTATCTTCGGATTACTTTCTGGGAAGCCCCGGCAACTTATTTGTATTGATTTAAGATAATAAACACATTTTTTTTTTTTTTTTTTTTTTTTTTTTTATATATAGAGTTCATGTATATTCCGATCACAGAAAATAATTCTTTAAAAACGTCTTGGTTTAATATTAGTTCCGTCGTCATTGCTATAAAGCCTCTGAACAGTCAAAAATATAAAAACATAACGGACAAACAACGGATCTGCGGGCTAAACTAAACTAGTTCTTTCATCAAAGGATCTTTTTAAATCGACTGTAAGCTGTATCGCCCCAGCAATGATACTCAAAGCTTGTCTCGTCTTCGTCAGGTAAAAAGGGCCTCGCTGAGATAAATATCTCTTGCAACATCAGAGAAACGGCACGAAACAAGGAAATCTCGAGCAAAAGCTACAATTGGCAGATAGGCAGGCTGACGTAAAAGTAAGTAGGGTAATTGAAAGGGAATTATTTTCAGCCTTCTGTCACAGTATATTGTAAACAGTAGCGTAAAGACTGATGTAGTTTTTTGTGGGCTGCAGCGCAATGTAAAAAATCTTCTACATCAGTTTCGCACATTTTGTAGGAACCATCGGTCACTACTGGTACGGCCCGCATCGTTGTTTTTTTTATTGAAATACTTTACACTCCGGTTCCACGCGACAAAAGATTTGACGGTTGAAAATACCAATTAAATGTTGTCCACCATCCTTTTTGGTAGAATGCCTAACACAACAAAACTGGCTTATTCTTTATCAGCAGGTGGTATCCTGTAGTTTTTCCCATAGAGTTGGTATGTGCGTTGTTTTTTCAATACCTTACTGTTGCCACACAACGTATCCTAAAATAACGGTTATATCAGCGCCAAAATATTAAGTAGCTAATTAAAAATACGTTCGGTGACCACTGCGTTTTTCCTTTCACACAGAGCGTTAATCGTAATCTCTCTGTCAAATAAGATTTTTAAATATCAAAGTGGATTTTCTGATCAAGTTCGAGCTATCATTTCAAAGTCATTTCCTTTTCAAGTTCATTTTACCTTGGCCAAAGGCTTAGCGTTGCCATACAACGTGGCAACGCCGCCAGTCTTTTGGGTACATTACCAGTTGACTACGTTGAGGAGGAGTTTTTTGACGCCATTTTTTAAGTTTATTTTTAAGTTAGTTAGTTAATATAGGTTATTTTAATTTATTAATGTATATATGTTGTATAATAAGTTATGTAAATTTCCAAGTTGAAATACTTTTTTTTTGTGAGAAGTCTGCCACTCTATTCTCAAACCACTGTAACTCCTGATAGCCAGAATCAACAGTTTCGACCTCCAGAATAGCACCGAGACAATGAAGTGTTGTTAGTTGGTATTTTTCTTATTTATTTTTTTGTACTCTATCACAATGCTGTCCTATTTGACCCAAAAGTTGACTGGTAGAGAATGCCTTGTGGCATTAAGTCCGCCTATGTATTACTTTTGTACATGAAGTTTAAATAAATAAGTTTAACGAATTCCCAGAAAAACTATTTAACTGTCTTGGATCACGCAACGAAATTAATCAGAAAAGTATAGCGGAGGAGTAGGAAAATCATAATTTCCACTTCTCTCCATATCAGCAGGAGATAGAACGAAACAAGGCCAATAGGCACAAAAGGGCTTTTACAACTGGGATAAGCCTAGTTGCCTAGCACCACGTATAAATATTATCATTAATGGATACTAAGTTGTGAGCTGTTACACAACATTATTTTTAGTATGCGAAACCTGAATATAGTTTGTTCAGAATAACTGAATCGATTCCAATAATTTTTAAACCATTTTATATTTTGGCCCAAAAATATTTACAAGTTGGATACAGGGCGGCATTAAGTACCTATCGCAATCATTTAGGTACCTACTGCCAAATTATTATTATCAAGACGACGCTGAAGGAGCGCGCGCGGCAGCGCCGCGTAGTGACCACGTTTTTGTGCGGATAACCAGGTAACAGAACAAGCTTATAACTTTGTGATTTTTCATAGCACAGTTTTGAAATTTTGTACATAGATTCTTTACATAAAAATACTAGACACATGTTTCAGCTTTTGCATATACTAAAACTAATGTTGTATTTGATTCCAATGAATGGCAAAAACGCTTGAACGCACGGAAATTTGTTCTAGTTTCTACAAGGTCCATATAGTAAATAACTCCGGATGTAGCTTGCACTGCAAAAGACTGCACTCCCATAAAATATGATGTGCAGATTATTCATATTCGCAGTCAGATGTAGAACATTGACAATTAGTTGCACTACTGTTTCAAACTATACTGAGCTAGCGATCCGCTAAACTTTCTAGGGATAAACGAGAAGGCTTTGAGTTCGCTCTGGATATATCCAGAGCGAACTCCTGAATCGAGTACAAATCTATACATCAAGCTTCTACAGACGTAAAGATAAAGACTACCCTCTTACTGTCTATTTATCTTACGTTTATCATTTGGAATATCGAAATTATGTTTCGATATTGAAAATGGTTTTTTCGTTCATATTTTGTGGTTCATCTGAGTCTGTAGCCTGAGACACAGGTTCAACCTAGTTCAGGCAATAAGCAACTGTGCTCTATATTATTTGTTAAGATATTTTATTGTAAATGTGCCCCTTTTTATAAATAAACGATTATTATTAAACGATTATTATTATTATATGACTTTGTCCTTCAATGTTTTCTTTTGATCGAAATCTAGTTTTGGCTGAAATATGATGTATTTTTGGTTAATTTCAACCTTTAAGTTCCACAGCAATAAGTTTTTTCTTGGCAGTTTAAACTTTCAGGTTTTTCACACAAATTTTTTTCTTTCTTTTATTACTTCTTTTGAAGGTCTAAGTTAACCAACATAAAAAAATCAGCCATATTTCAACGTACAGTCACAAGCACCAATATATGTACCTACACTTAACAACTTTTAAAAGTGTTTTTCTCCTACTGTCTGATTAAAATTTCATGTTGTTACTTACGAGCATAGTAATTTGAAACTCATATGTTTATGAAAAAGGCCCTACATACAAGTTACAATTGTTATTTGTCGCGAAAATTGCTTTTAAATTTAGGAAAGTGTTATACATGTCGAAGCGTCGACGCATATCAGTCGGTTTGGATCAGCGCCATCTATCTCTCACTGGAGGAACTATGTAGTTAGATTTGACAACTAATGTTTGGGAACGTCAAGTAATAACTTGGGGATGGTTAGCGTGGAGTAATGGCGCCACTGAGCGAATAATCGAGTCAAATGTCGATCCGGAAGTGTAATCAGGTATTCGACACTGACAGGTACTGACGTTGACAGGTAGGTTGGCTAACCTGTAACGGGGGTAGTACACGTGTGCGGTGACAGTTGAGAGAGGGCACTTTGAATCGGTCCGGCAGTCTGGGTAGACGTTCGTTACTCCGCGCTAAACTTCCCGCGTTCCTAAATTCTTAATCGAGCCATATCTGAGGCATCCTTGATTATTTTGTATTGAGTGCGTTTTAGCAAGTTATTAAAAGTGTAAACGAAGGTTTTGTGAGTTTTATTTCCGATGTCGCGACCCACTGATACCGAACCTCCGTCATCAGAAGTGGGATTGGACCACGACGACCCACGTGTTCAAAATGAAGACGCTAGCGACGAAAAATGGATGCGTTTGTTGGAACAACAGAACCGCAATTTTCTGACGCTGATTCAAGCCACGAAAACACCCACTACGTCGTCACATGGCTTTCGTTTACCGGATTTCGATCCTGAGAAACAAGATGTGGATGCACGTGCTTGGGTGATCACTGCAGAGATGTGCTTGACGGACCAAGACCAACATGGCACCCCGCTTATGGTCGCTCTAAGCCGCGCCTTGAAGGGAGGAGCTTCAACCTGGCTATCTACCGTGTCGTTTCCTGGGATGACGTGGACCGATTTTAAGCGACTTTTTATTGCAAGGTACGATAATTCCACTACTATTGCTTCGTTTCTGATTGATTTGCAAAATAGCAGCCCTAAAGAAAACGAGTGTCTTGCTTCCTTCGCTGCTAGTTTAATGACATCGATCATGGCGAGATGGAATGGCCTTAGTACCGAACGTTTGGCTATTGCTACTATATTGGCTCACATTTCTCAATTCGATCCCCGTGTGCAACGCATGTCTTTCACGACCGATATTCAGACACGTGGCCAGCTACAGCAAGAGCTGCAAGCGGTTTCTTTTATGAAGAGAAAGCTACCTAGCGATGACCGCGATGCCCCTGAAAAGTGGTACAAAGCGAATAGTACTGTGAAGCCTCTGAAGTGTTTTATCTGCGGCAAGCTGGGTCACAAATCCGTGCACTGCTACCGCAAGGACGTGAAACAGGATACTCAAGCTACGCCGAAGCACCACAACCACGGCAATGGCAACGGAAGGGGTTCATCGACAACTGCGAAGTCTCATGCATCCGGGATCACCTGCTTCCACTGCCACGTGCAAGGCCACTACGCATCGAGCTGCCCACGGCGCAATAAGAGGAGCAGCGCCGACTCCGGGTCATCCAAGCCTGTCAATGAAAAGAGGGTTGACCTGTGCCTCCTGAACGCGCCGACTGGGACGCTACGTCACTCTGGTGAGCAATTTTCATTTCATTACGACTCTGATGCAGAGTGTTCTTTAATTAAAGAATCTGTAGCCTGTAAATTTAAAGGAAAGCGTATTGATGAGACTGTGACTATGACTGGGATAGGGCAGACTTCCGTAACTCTACGATACAGATGTTGGCCACTTACCAAAGTAGAGATCGATGACATTAGTATTGAGATTTGTTTTCATGTATTGCCTGATCATTTTCTACGTTATTAGATTCTAGAACATGGTTTGACTGTTCAGATGACTACTGACCGAATTAAGATCTTTAGGTATCCTTTTATTGCTTCTTGTGAGGTAGAGCGAACTCCTGAAATTGACTGGAACTCTATCGATACTGACGTACTGGCGGAACGTAGAGCAGAGTTAGTGAGTATCTTGCAGTCCTTCGAGAAGTCTTTCACTACAGGTATACCTACCGCGTCAGCCGACACGGAACCGATGAAGATTAGTCTTAACCCGCGTAAGATCGAGGCATTGACGGCTCTACCACGCCTGAGACTGTGACACAGTTACGGCAATTTATCGGTTTGGCATCCTACTTTCGCCAGTTCGTGGCACGGTTCTCACAGGTGATGGCGCCGTTATATGCTCTGACTTCTGGGAATGGTAAGTTGACCTGGAACCCGGAACACGAGGAAGTTAGGCAGAAGACTGTAGCCGCTCTCACAAATGAGCCAGTGCTCACGATTCACGACCCCGGTGCTGAAACTGAAGTCCACACGGATGCCAGTGCCATTGGCTACGGTGCGGTCTTACTGCAAAGAAAAGAAGGTAAGCTACATCCAGTCGCCTATTACAGTAAGCGAACGTCTGATGCTGAATCGAGATACCACTCATATGAACTTGAGACCCTCGCGGTGGTCAATGCTGTAAAGCATTTCAGGCGTTATCTCCATGGTCGCAAGTTCAGAGTAGTCACCGATTGTAATTCTCTGAAGTCCACGCGCAAGAAGTTGGACCTGACGCCGCGTGTTCACCGATGGTGGGCCTTCAAGGGTTCGATTTTGACATCGTCCATCGTGGAGGTAAGCACATGTGCCACGCTGACTTCTTCTCCAGGAACCCGTTACCGCAACCTGATACTAAAAATAAGGTTAGTGAAAAGGTAGTACAAAAGGACGTAAACCTCGCAGAGCTTTCGCAGAATTGGCTGATGATGGAACAGCAACGGGACCCTGAAATTTTAAAGCTTGCCAAAACTTACGAGCGACGAGCTGGTGTTTTGCACCGAAAAGTGCAACGAAATGGTAAGAATCGTTGGTTACCTATTGTTCCCCGTTCATTTCGCTGGTCCGTGGTTAATAACGTCCACGAGGGATTGCTGCATTTGGGATGGGAGAAAACGCTGGAAAAACTCTACGACCTCTACTGGTTCGAGAACATGTCGAAGTTTGTGAGGAAATTCGTAGAGAACTGCGTGACCTGTAAGATCTCAAAGTCACACACAGGTAAGACCCAGGCGGAGATGCACCCAATACCAAAGGTAGCTATACCATGGCACACACTGCACGTCGATGCTACCGGGAAGCTGAGTGGCAAAAACGACAAAAAGGAGTATGTTTTCGTTCTGATAGATGCCTTCACCAAGTTCGTTATGCTGCATCACACCCTGCACATTGATACAGCAAGCAGCATCAAAGCGCTGAAGGTTAGTGTCGCTTCTAGCATCTTCGGTGCTCCATCGTGCTTGATCGCCGACCAAGGACGATGCTTTGCCAGCAAGGAGTTCAGGGAGTACTGTGCCTCAGTTAATATCAAGCTGCACTTGATCGCTACAGGTAGTTCTCGTGCCAACGGACAGCTGGTTGACCGAGTAATGAGCACGCTCAAAAACATGCTAACTGCTGTAGAGACAAGCAATCGTTCATGGCAAGATGCGTTGCCCGACGTTCAGCTTGCTCTCAACTGCACTGTAAGTAGAATCACGAAAGCTAGTCCTCTTGAGCTGCTGATTGGTAAGGCTGCTAGACCCATTGATATTATGACGGCAAATGATAAAGAGCCTCAAGTTGACATCGTTGAGGTGAGGAAGATGGCTGTAGAGAACATGGAGAAAGCTTCTGCCTATGACAAGAAACGTTTTGACTCTACAAAGGCTAAGGTACAATCATTCTCTGTAGGTGACTTTGTTTTGCTGCAAAATGAGGAGCGAAACCAGATGAAACTTGACCCGAAATACAGGGGACCGTTCAGGGTGATCGAGGTTCTTGATGGTGACCGTTATGTTTTGAAGTCCCTTTCTTCCGCCCGGACGTACAAGTACGCACATGACCGACTGCGAAAAATAACTGACGTTGACATGTACGTAGGTGACGATGACAAGACTAGCCATGACGAAAATGATAACGCTGACAAAACTGGTTGAATACTAAGTAGTCAACTTAACATTTAGCGTACCTAGCATAGTAAGAGTTTTCTTATAATCTGTAACGTTATAGGAAAAATGAAGTAACATGTTGAACAAACCTACTTTAAAAATTATTTTGATAAAGGCTCGAAATGATTATCTTGATGGTGTTGTGTTCGTAACCGGATGGAGGTTACATGTGGAGGTGACCGGATAGAGGTTGCCTGTTGTGTTTGTAACCGGATGGAGGTTACATGTGGAGGTGACCGGATAGAGGTTACCTGTTGTGTTTGTAACCGGATGGAGGTTACATGTAGAGGTAACCGGATAGAGGTTACGTGTTGAAGACCGGATGGAGGTCGATTGGTTTGATGCTTATGACCGGATGGAGGTTATAAGTGTGATGTTGAAGACCGGATGGAGGTCGATTGGTTTGATGCTTATGACCGAATGGAGGTTATAAGTGTGATGTTGAAGACCGGATGGAGGTCGATTGGTTTGATGCTTATGACCGGATGGAGGTTATAAGTGTGATGTTGAAGACCGGATGGAGGTCAGAGTATGAGCACTGCAATATTTTAATGAGTTTCCTATTATTTGAATGAGTATGGGTGTTGTTCGACATGTCAGCTTTGAGAGAATGAGTTTGTTATGATTTTCATTAGAACCTGTAATGATTTTGATCAGAATACGTTTTATTCCCCATCCGCTTGGGCCAGGAATGGCCGAACGACTAGTACGAGTACTGTCCGAGAATTTTCTTTCATTTCAGGTACTCCACACGAGGACGTGTGATCATCAGGACGGCCGTGTCGAAGCGTCGACGCATATCAGTCGGTTTGGATCAGCGCCATCTATCTCTCACTGGAGGAACTATGTAGTTAGATTTGACAACTAATGTTTGGGAACGTCAAGTAATAACTTGGGGATGGTTAGCGTGGAGTAATGGCGCCACTGAGCGAATAATCGAGTCAAATGTCGATCCGGAAGTGTAATCAGGTATTCGACACTGACAGGTACTGACGTTGACAGGTAGGTTGGCTAACCTGTAACGGGGGTAGTACACGTGTGCGGTGACAGTTGAGAGAGGGCACTTTGAATCGGTCCGGCAGTCTGGGTAGACGTTCTGTTACAGCCCTTATTATAAGGCAATAAAGTCGACATCTGCACTCTAGAGTCAATGTCTCATTTTTCATTTCAAAGTAAATGCTGAATTGCAATTAGCGCACATTAGCGGTATTTTAGTACTAATCGAGTTAGTTAGATTCTGGACGCCGTCGCGTAAACCAAATTTGGAAACCTTATCTCGAGAGATACAAGGGATTATAGAAAGTCACTATTTGTTGGTGTATTTTGTGCATTATTTGATAAAGCTAATATCAAAGGTGTAATTGTGGATTTTTTGTGATTAAATAAGTGGTTCGGTAAATATTAGTTTTTTTTTAAAAAGACTAACGGGGTCGGCCTTATAACAAATTGGTGTCAGAAGTGGGATACCAGAGACGAAGTCTTCCGACGTTGAGTCAGACAGACACTGGTATCCCGAATCCCGAGCCTCCCGTTCAGTGGCCGACAGTAAGACTTGGCCTAAGGCTAAGCCTGCGTCACTACCTTTGGACGACGGTCAGCCTCCGCTCTTCAGCGTGAGCCCGCTCCAGCCACTACCTTTGGTCGACGGTCAGCCTCCGCTCTTCAGCGTGAGCCCGCTCCAGTCACAACACATTGGACGACGGTCAGCCTCCGCTCTTCAGCGTGAGCCCGCTCCAGTCACAACACATTGGACGACGATCAGCCTCCGCTCTTCAGCGTGAGCCCGCTCCAGCCACAACACATTGGACGACGGTCAGCCTCCGCTCATCAGCGTGAGCCCGCTCCAGACATCATCACCAACACCATCATCAGCTCCAGGGTCTAACTCACCACATCCAAGGCCAAGAAATTCCACAGCAAACCGTGTGAAAATTCCAGCTCCCACGCGTCATCGCAACAAAATGCAAACGCAAGGCTTCGTGTTACTGTGAGTGTTTCTTGTGTCTATAATTTCAAAGTGAATCGTGCCTCCGAATCGTATTTCTAAGTTATTGCTATATTTTTATCACTATTTGTATCGACACTTTTTCATGTATTTTACTGTTCGTAAATTATAAAATTTGTCCAGCATATCATAATATCTATGTCCGTTAAATCAGAAAACGCAAAAATGTCCGAAAAGTCCGACAAAATTACCTTGTCCGTCTTAACTAAATTCGTAAAATCATATAATGGGGACAGGGAGACACTACCTGCATTTCTCACAAATTGTGAGAATGCAATGTCTCTGGCCACACAAGAACAACAAAATGTGCTCTGTAAATACATAATTTCCCAGATGGAAGGGAAAGCACAGGTAGCATGCAGTCTAAAATCATTTGAAAAATGGTCAGAACTTAAAACCTTCCTCAAGTCCACCTTTGGAGAGAAAAAACACGCAACACATCTCTTATCGGACTTACAACATTGCAAACAATTGCCAAACGAAGACGTTACACAATACTCTCTACGAATCGAGTCAATACTGACCCGAATTCAGTCGGACACTCACCACAGCTGTAAAGACGAAAAAGAATTACCTGGTCGTATAGCAGCCATGGAAGACCTGGCGCTCAATACATTCATGCTAGGCCTAGGCTCTTCTATATCCAACATTGTTCGGTGTAAAAATCCTTCAACTCTTAACGAAGCTATTCAATACGCTATAGACGAAGAAAAGTTATTTAATTTATCCAAACCTAGATCAGCCAAACAATGTTCGACATGTAATAAAGTAGGCCATAGTTCATCGGAATGTTTCAGAAACAAAAAGCCTAATTTTAATTCCCAAAAACCATATCATAAGGTCTTCATTTCCCAATGGGATTCTAATAAAAATAACAATTCTAATACTAATTCTAATACCAATACTAATTCTAATGCTAACTCTAATGCCAATTCTAACGCGCAAACTTGTAGATATTGTAAAAATTTCGGTCACACTATAGAGCAATGTCGTAAAAGGCAGTTCAATATGCAACGCCGCGAAAATACGGGCCCTGCACAACGCCATCATAACTCTACGAATGCATTTACGCATACATGTGAATGTGAGGCCAATGATCATAATAACTACGCTGAATCTCATGATAATTTAAACTAAACCGGATTTTGATGCCGTGTCCGTCAAAATCTATACAAAACTATAATGGCACGACTCCTACTAATTCTACATCTCAGTCGAAGATACTGAGTCCTACTAATTCTATATCTCAGTCAATGAAGCTGAGTCCTTCTAATTCTACATCTCAGTCAAAGATGCTGAGTCCTACTAATTCTACATCTCAGTCAAAGATACTGAGTCCTACTAATTCTACATCTCAGTCAAAGATACTGAGTCCTACTAAATCTACATCTCAGTCAAAGATGCTGAGTCCTACTAAATCTACATCTCAGTCAAAGATGCTGAGTCCTACTAATTCTACATCTCAGTCAAAGATACTGAGTCCTACTAAATCTACATCTCAGTCAAAGATGCTGAGTCCTACTAAATCTACATCTCAGTCAAAGATGCTGAGTCCTGCTATATCTACTAATCCTACTAAATCTACATCTCAGTCAAAGATGCTGAGTCCTAATAAATCTACACCTCAGTCAAAGATGCTGAGTCCTGCTATATCTACTAATCCTACTAAATCTACATCTCAGTCAAAGATGCTGAGTCCTACCAATTCTACACCTCAGTCGAAGATGCTGAGTCCTGCTATCTCTACTAACCTTACTAAATCTACACCTCAGTCAAGCCAGCTGAGTTCTGCCATTTCCATAAATCTTACTAAATTTAATACTAGATTCACATCTCAAGCCAATGAGCTGAGTCCTACTATACCCAATAATAATATAAAATCTCACTTATGCCATAGGGCTTTACAAAGTTCTCATACTAATTCTAAACATAACTTACCTACATCTAACTTAAATATAAATTCTATATCTAAACCTATATACGAAATTAACGATTTTTGTAAAAAAGTAGCCTTACCTCATACTTACTTATCTACTAACCATGCCTTAGAACAGTTATGTTTCCTTATCGATACAGGATCAACCATCAGTATTATCAAAGGCTCCTGTTTACTAGAAATTCCAAATCTATCCACCGAAACGGTAAAATTAAAGGGCATTAATAGTTCGGAAAACCCTGTTGAAACTTTAGGTACTTTTCAAATGGAATTTAAGCTATCCGATAAAACTTATAAATACAAATTTCATGTCACAAACGACGAAATCAATATTAATAATTACGACGGAATTATCGGTAGCGATTTTTGTGATTACTTTAAATCAAATATCGACTACTCTTCTAAGTCAATGTCTATATTGAATCATTCTATTCCTATTACTTATACTCAACCATCGTATAATATTCCAGCTCGTTCCGAAGTGGTTATCGAGTGCACTGTATCTAATTACTCTCCCGAGCTTTATCATAACAACGAAGCTCTTGTACTAGATCATACCCTAAGTGAAGGTGTCTATATTGCAAATTGTATAGTCTCAATCAAATCAAATAAGAAAACAAACATTACTATCTTAAATACTACAGAAGCTGACATTGAAGTAAAAGATTATCACGTAAAAGTGACACCGTTTGAAAGTAATTGTTCAGATTCTATATCTTGTTACAACATTAATTCTATTTCTTGTAATAGATCTGATCGCATAGATAAAGTTTTAAGCCTTATTCGCTGCTCCCATTTAAATGATGAAGAGAAAAAATCTCTCTTAGAATGTTGTTCCCAATACACAGATATTTTCCATATCGAGGGTGAGCCCTTAACCTTCACGAATGCTATAGAACATACTATTAATACAGGTGATGCACCGCCCATTAATGTCAAATCATATCGCTTCCCCGAATGCCACAAGGAGGAAGTCGATTCCCAAATTCGTAAAATGCTAGATCAAGATATCATTCGACCTTCTATTTCTCCTTGGAGCGCTCCAGTTTGGGTAGTACCGAAAAAGATGGACGCTTCCGGCAAACAAAAATGGAGAATAGTCATTGACTATCGCCGTCTCAATGACGTCACTGTTTCCGAAACTTATCCGCTGCCTCTTATCACTGATATCTTGGACCAATTAGGTCATTCTAAATATTTTAGCACGCTGGACCTCACCAGTGGCTTTCATCAATTAAAGACCAGTCCCAAAGACGCGCCTAAAACTGGTTTCACAGTTAGCACAAATTCGAGCATGTCTGGACACTATGAGTTTACCAGGATGCCTTTTGGGTTGAAAAATGCCCCTGCCACATTTCAGCGCCTTATGAATACTGTGTTATCAGGCTTACAAGGCCTCCATTGCTATATCTACTTAGATGATTGTATCGTGTACAGTCAAAATTTGCAAGATCACATGCATAAACTAAAACTAGTATTTAACCAATTTCGTGAATATAATCTAAAACTCCAACCGGACAAGTGTGAGTTTCTTAGACATGAAGTGACTTACCTTGGCCATATTATCACCGATAAAGGTGTATCTCCAAATCCTGAAAAGGTTAACGCCGTATCGCATTTTCCAATTCCTAAAAATCCTAAAGACATTAAGTCATTTCTAGGCCTAATAGGCTATTATCGTCGATTCATTGAAAACTTTTCTAAGTTAACTAAACCACTTACCTCTTTATTGAAGAAAGATGCTGTCTTCCACTGGAGTACAGAACAGCAACATGCATTCGATTTTCTGAAAGAAAAATTAATTACTGCCCCCCTTCTACAATACCCTGATTTTTCACAGCCTTTCAACGTAACTACCGACGCTAGTAATTACGCCGTTGGTGCAATACTATCTCAGGGTCCCGTCGGCAAGGATAAGCCGATCGCATATGCATCGCGTACCCTAAATAAACCTGAAGGCAACTACTCGACTACAGAAAAAGAGCTTTTAGCTATCTTATTTGCCGTTAAAACTTTTCGACCATATTTATATGGAAACAAATTTAAAATAATTACAGATCACAGACCCCTTGTATGGTTATTTAATGTTAAAGATCCCGGCAGTAGACTCATTCGCTGGCGCCTCAAACTTGAAGAGTATGACTACGAAATTATCTATAAACAAGGTCGCCTCAATTCTAACGCCGATGCGCTATCTCGTTGCCCTATTAATTCTATTGATGTTAACAATTTAAATAATTTTACTTATGAACAATATTTTAAAAATCAATTTACTAACCAGCTTCCTACTTCAAATACTATTATAGAAGAATGCACTCAGGGTCTACACTTATCCAAGTTAAATACAATAGCTTGTCCTGTCTCTTTAGACTTTGATTATTCTATGCCTTATTGTGAAGAAATACTATCACAGCTCGATAATTCTGCTGACTTACTAAATTCCGAACGCGAACCTCTTACGATACATCGCGTTAATGATAAAAATAAATCTTACTATTTTCTATTTACTAAAGTTCATCATTATGAACAAACTAACTTTAGAGATGTTTATACCTTATTAATCAAACTCAGGAATCTACTAATCGATTGTCCGAATATAACTGATCTCGCGTTACCAGATTTTAGTGATCCATTTTCTAAACTAGCTTATACTAAAGTTTATAATATGATAGCGTATATTTTTCACGATACCAACATTAAAGTTCATATATATAAAAATCAATTAATTTATCCTACTCCTATAGAAGTTCCTAAAATACTAAAAGAAAATCATGACTCTGTTATCGCTGGTCATCCAGGATCACATCGAATGTATTCGCGTATCAAAGCTGCCTACTATTGGAAAGGCATGCGCTCTGACATTGAACAATACGTAAAGAAATGTAAGCTTTGCCAGATTAACAAACCTTTAAGGAAATCAAATAAAGCTCCTATGGAGATAACCTCTACATCTACGAGACCATTTGAACGATTAGCCCTTGACGTCGTAGGTCCTTTACCCGAAGCGGGTTTCCAAAATTTTAAATTCATCTTAACACTACAAGATGACCTAACCAAATTTACTAGCGCTTATCCGATGATTACAGCTACTAGTGACGAAATAGCTCGAAACCTCGTACATTTTATGTCTCTTTTCGGTTTTCCTAAAACCATTTTAACAGATCTAGGTACTTGTTTTACATCAGAATTATTCAAACAATTAACTGATATATTGAAGGTCAAAGCCCTTTTCACTACTCCTTACCACCCACAAACTAATGGAGCTCTTGAACGCTCACATGCCACTCTAAAAGAATACCTAAAATCATTTGTTAATGAGAATCAAAACGACTGGCACTGTTACCTGTTCACTGCAATATTAGCGTACAATACCACCCCTCACTGTACGACTAATTTCACTCCCCACGAATTATTATACGGTTATAAACCACGTATTCCTAACTCCATATATGAAACTTCAGGTAATACCACATACAACGAATACATCAGAGCTTTACAATATAGAATGCGATTTAGCCGCGAAAAAGCCGTTCAAAACATACTAAATAGTAAAGAAAAATCTAAACAATATTACGACGCAAACTCTCGTGACATCAAATATAAATTAGGAGATATGGTGTATTTAAAACACCATCACAGACTTCGCAAGGCGTTATCGCCCATATGGAAAGGCCCCTACAAAATTCTAAAAGTCCATAATAAACATAACGTGACCCTTCAAGTAGGTCGTAAAAATATCAAGTACCACACTAACGAAATAAAACCTGCAACAACTTAAACCATACTATTTTCTTTTCAGAACGCTATGCTGCCATGGCATTTTAAGCCACAGCCTCACCGAATCGAGCATCATTCCTATCTACCATAGCCCCGGAATTTATTTTGAACCCATTAAAAATATTAATTTCTACAGCGATTATTGGAAAGTTATCACTCACGTCGATTTAATCTCTTTAGAACCTTATCTTAACAAAATTGAAACTCTATTACATGAAACTTTGAATCTCTGTAACAAAATTCAATCACAGGATTCACAAGATTTTAACATGTGCAAAGATATATCTAATCCTATCGAAGTTTTAATTCAATCTAATTACATTAAATTACAATCTTTATCACACATTATCTCTAATAAATCAACAAGTAAAGTAAAACGCTCTTTAGAGTTTGGAGGTGAAATCTTAAAGTTCTTTTTTTGGCACATTAGATGCAGACGACGCTAGAAAATACGATGCAGCAATTGAGTCATGTAAAAAGAGTGACACAGAAATATATCACCTAATGAGAGATAACACTCACATAATTAAGTCTACCATAAATAACTTTAACACTACTATTTACAAACTTAATGAAAACGAAAATAAATTGAATACCCAAATTAATCAGATGAACGAAATATTTTCTCAAATCATAAAAACTGACAACTCACTGCTATATACCTCAAGGTTAAATAATCTTCTCAATATTATAGAAGGTTCTCTACTTTCTATTTCTAATTTACTGGATACTACTGTAAATTCTATTTTATTTTCTAAGGTTAATATATTACATCCTAGTGTTATAAGCCCCTCTAATCTTTATCTAGAATTATCTAAACATAGTAGTCAAGTAAGCAAAAGGTTAGATTTCCCAGTTCCTTTAAGTATTCATAATATTCACTCCATAATAGACGTGTCCGAATTTAGCTCTTATTACTATAACAATAAGATCATTTTTATATTACAAATTCCTTTAATAACACCTGATAAGTTCATGACTTATAAAAACATACCCCTACCTACTCCGCATGATGACTCACACAGTACATTTGCATTGATTCAACCTTCTAACTCCTATATAGCCTTAAGTGACGACAGGATGCATTATGCTATGCTGGACACGCTTGATAAATGTAAGACAATAAATAATAACTTTTCTATCTGTGAATTAACTACTATATATTCATGTATAACTAATCCAAACTGTGAATCCAAAATATTAACTGAAGTAACACTGTCATTACCTACAGAATGCAATGCAAAACTTTTATATGGTCAAATTGATATTTGGCAAAAGTTAAATAACAATAAATGGATTTATGTTCAATCAAAAACAAATAAATTGACAATTAAATGTGAAGATAACATTAGCGACTATTCAATTATAGGTACTGGAATTGTAAAATTAACAGAACATTGTATTGGTTATTCTAAAACTATTCAGTTAATGACAACTAGTTCCTATTCTTTTATTGCTAAGTCTCCTTTAGATATTAAGTTTGATATAACAGCTGATGACTGTTGTAAGAAGGACATATTTAATAAAAGCCTGTCACATTTGTCGCCAATCTCTTTAAGTAAAATTAACCTAGATTCTCTCAAATATGCAACTCATCAAATGGATAATTTAGAGCAAGAATTAAATAATTTAGAAAAGGAATCTCATTTTATTAAATATGGCCCATACTACTCTAGTTTTACTTACATTCTAATTGTGTGTTTATTTTTATATGTTACTTATAAGATCTTTAGATATTTTAAGAATAAAAATGCTACTAATTCTGGATGCTGCGTGCAAATATTTAATCAATGTTATAATCAGAAAACTTCCAAGCGCAAATCCAAAATCTCTAATTCTGTCGAGATGACTGAAATGTCATCAGCATCTGATGAAGACAATAAGTCAATACAATCTTTACCTATTCGAAACACTAATTATAAATCTACTGCTAATGCCCATAAGGCCAAGTTTCCATCAAACAGGAATTTAAATTTTTAAAATACTGTGAATTATGATGTTATGTTTTATATTATAAATTACTATTACTATGTCTTGCTATGTTTAATTATAACGTTTAAGCTACTTACATGTACTACTTATATCTAGTGTAAATTGTGAACTGACTATCTTAATCTCACTGCATCTCCTATCTTTTCTATTTTTACTTCGCTCATCTTATAAGATAAAGCTCCGTCAAAAAGGGGGAGCTGTTACAGCCCTTATTATAAGGCAATAAAGTCGACATCTGCACTCTAGAGTCAATGTCTCATTTTTCATTTCAAAGTAAATGCTGAATTGCAATTAGCGCACATTAGCGGTATTTTAGTACTAATCGAGTTAGTTAGATTCTGGACGCCGTCGCGTAAACCAAATTTGGAAACCTTATCTCGAGAGATACAAGGGATTATAGAAAGTCACTATTTGTTGGTGTATTTTGTGCATTATTTGATAAAGCTAATATCAAAGGTGTAATTGTGGATTTTTTGTGATTAAATAAGTGGTTCGGTAAATATTAGTTTTTTTTTAAAAAGACTAACGGGGTCGGCCTTATAACAGTTCGTTACTCCGCGCTAAACTTCCCGCGTTCCTAAATTCTTAATCGAGCCATATCTGAGGCATCCTTGATTATTTTGTATTGAGTGCGTTTTAGCAAGTTATTAAAAGTGTAAACGAAGGTTTTGTGAGTTTTATTTCCGATGTCGCGACCCACTGATACCGAACCTCCGTCATACATATTGGTGCTCGTGACTGTACACTGAAAGCTAGACCTTTGGCATTTTAATAACATATTGGCCTCGTCTAGTCCCTAAAATAACTCGGCCGAATGCTATAAGCTGGTCTAGAAAATAATCTATAGATTCATATATATTTTAGATCTACACATATAATAAAATTTTAATAATAGGTCTTTAACTATGAAATTGCCGTTTTTTTCATTTTGTTCTATTTGTAACTTTGGCGTGTAGTTATATTTTTTCCTATTTCCATTTTTATTGGATTAATTGTTAAATTACATAGCTTTTACAGATTAAAAACCATACTAGCAATTGCATATTACCTCATAGGGTAGTGTGTCAAAACAAATGTTTCAATGTGCCGTTAGTTTCACTACTTCAAATAGGTATATTTTTGTCATAGACTGTATTTTGAGAATTTAAGATACGCAGAACCGCGCAGCTTTTTTCACTAAAACTGTATGTCTGCAATTGCATCATAATCGGTTCAGACGTTTCCAAGAAAAATAAAAAAAATGTTAGAATGGAAATATCACTTTTCACGAAATCGTCCTACAAATCGGTAATTTCATACTTTAACCCCTAATACTTAACATCAATAGATGTAAATGCGGGGTATAATATAATTATGTACAAGCTGTAATACTTGTGTACGACAAGTCTTGTAAAATACTTGTCAAACACAACATGTCGTGTAAAAATTTATTGACGATTTTTCAGAATTGTCTCGATCGTTAATTTGTTCGTCGTTGTATTATGTTTAACAATGTTTTACATAACTAATCTTTACAACCTCAGAGGAGCTCGTGGCGTAGTAATAACAGCCGTTCCGATCGATCTTTAGGTTAAGCCGTGCTTGCCTAGATTGTTCTGTGGATTACCACCCATTACATACCGAGTTTCCTCCGTGCCTCGGAAAGCACGTTAAGGCGTTGGTACCGGCTGTCATTTGTACATCTTTGACTGTCGTTAGGTAGTCAGTGGCCCAAAAAGTCTGACAACCAGTCTTACCAAGGGGTATCGTATTACCCAGTACTAACTGGGTTGTGGAGGTCAGATAGTCAATCGCTCCATGTAAAATACTGGTATTCAGCTGCATCCGGTTAGACTGGAAGCCGACCCCAACATAGTTGGGAAAAGGCTGATGATGAATCTTTACAACCTGTTTTAGCTGAACACGATAAATAAATAAAGCACTATTTGCATAATGTAAAACATGTTTTATACCTTGTAACTATAGTTTAAATTTAATTGAGCAACAACTGCAAGTAACTCGTTCTTCAAACAAACATAAAAATTATAAAGTGTTCTTCTATTCTCTCGATATTATATTTTTCACCGCAATAGAAAAATAGTACATTACCTCGTGAGTGTTTTATCGCCCTGCGCAAATGCTAAGAGCCAATTCAGAGCACCACCGCGATAGCTAAGTACGTGAATGGGGTTTTATTTTCATTTCAGTACGTTTATTTTTCTAAATTTCACAGTTTCTGCTGGAAATTTAGCTGAAAATTGTAAAGAAATTAGTTTTCTATATAAAAATGGCATTAAGACTTATTCTTTCATCTTTTTGCGTTTAAGGTCACACCTTATGCCGTATCGTTGGTAGGCTTTGTGATTTCAGAATTAATTAAATGAAGAATGATTTAGGTTAAAGGTCACCATTTAGCCTTAAGTTTCTAACTTGAGTACTTCTCTAATATTTAATCATCACAGATATAGTCATAATCCTAGCTTAAATCAAAAGTCATTTATTAAAATTAGGATAATCAGCACCTTTTGAACGTCAAAATAGACATTCATCCTTCACCACATCCTAGTGTTTTAGCTGGGGTAAAGAGATGGTGGAACAATCTCCCCAGCAACACATCTGTCTGCGGAAAACTTTGAATCAGACCTCGCAACCAGTACAAAATGCATACTGTCCCTCTAATTGCGAGTACTTTTTGAAACATCGCCGAAATGAACGAACACAAAGCCAAAACTTCCGAAATGGATTGGATCCAAATCCCTAAGCTGCCTTAAACCTGTAATTATTAATCACCAACAAAATGCTGTAGGTACCTACCATGGAAACCACATAAAAGATTAATTACAGAAGGTCAGCCTCATACAGCGAGCGACGACGCACGCATCGATAGATGTCATACCTGAAAAAAAGAAAATGACAATAAATATACAGTCACAGTATAGCTAAATTGACACACGTACATATAAAAAAACTTAGTAAAACAAAATAAATATTCATTAACAAGCATGAAAAAAAAACAGTTGCACGTCGTGACTGCCTAGAAGGTTTTTACTCGTATGATGCGGAGCCTACCCGAATTTTGAAGGCAGTCGCTGTGTAAAATACCATTATTTTACACCTGCATTTGGTTAGACAAGCAAAAAGCCGCCTCTAATACTCGTGTAACTATGGGAAAGGCTAGACAGATAAAGATAGATAGTACGCTGTCATTTTTTTTGTGATTGCCGTACCTACGTCTCTATGACACCTGTTCCATCACTGCGGACAAGGAAGTGGTGGATAGATGGATGGAAGAATGGATGTTTGTAACTCTCTCACGCAAAAACTATTGAACGGATTTTGATGAATGGTCACAGATAGTTTATAACTTGGATTAACACATACGATACTTTTATATTGGTATTACGTTTCCTTATTTTCGACTTTCACGTGGGCGAAGCAGCGGACAAAACCTAGTGAATTAATATTTGTTCACTAACTGTTAACGCTGCTACAAGAACTTTGTCCAACAAGCAACTAGTAATAGTAGTAGTAGTAATATCTGCTTTTCTTTCTTTTGAAATTAAATTTTTTGCTTGTTGTATGAAGCTAGTCTTCTGTACATCTATTTACACTGTGGTAACCAGGTGGCCGCTTGATTAAAATTGCACGACGGATAAAGAAACCATTTTCGTTTAAATCAAAGTTGATTGAAACTCTTTGGTGGTAATTTTTTATTGAAAATGTTGATTGTTTATGGATTCGGATTTAACTGTGGAGTTTTATCGTTGGTTGAGTTTTGTAATAAATATTGGTGTTAAGTTTAGGTTTATTTTGATATTGTTACTGTTTAAAGTTCAACCAAAGGTTATCAGTAAATTCTAGGATTCCAATTTTCAAAGATGACTTATTTTGTTGATGAATAGAAAACCTAATTCTACACGCCGTTGGTGTAGTGTTCGCAAGCGCACATACATGAAGTCTTGGGTTCGATTCTCAGCTCGGTTTTTCTTTCTGGCAGTTTTTGTAGCAGCCAGGAATCTGGACTTCCTTCCGATAGCAATATTCTCGTCCACTATTATCACATAACTTATACAAAAAAAAACTGGGGAAATGTGTGTATACTATTATGTACAACTCTGCTGAATTCAGGGAATCAGGCGTGTGTTATGTTAAGATCCCTCTGATTTTTCGGATTCATGTGTGTATTGTATACCTAATTATCACTTGCTTCGGTGAAGGAAAACATCGTGAGGAAACCAGCATGCCTAAGGATATTTCTCGACGGCATATAAAGTCAGAGACCTTTGGGCGGCATAAAAGTTGACACCAGATTAGGCACTAACCACACGATAAAGACAAGATACTTAATAGTACACCCATTTCGCCCGTCATGTTTTAAGTCCCATTTAATACGGGGCGAACCTATTGCCAACAACCGAGCATAAATCCAGACTCCGTAGCTGATACTGAGAAAATCTTAATGAAAAAATCCAATAACACTATGCCCGTCCCGGGAATCGAACCCAGGACCTCATGCTCAGCAGTCGCGCTTCCGACCACTCGACAAACGAGGCAGTCAAGGAGTGTGTCTAACGATAGAGATGAGAAATTAGAGAAAGAAACAAAACACCTCCATCAAAAAGACAAACACAACATAAATACTATGTTGCGACATAACTGAAAAAGGGTGTCCACCCTTACACTGAATTTAACCCTAAACAAACATCGTACCTTTCACATTCCTCACCGCTGTCCTACCATGGGGCCAAATGACACAGAATTTAATGAATGCCCGTCATCCCACACTTTCATCTTATATTTGCGTTTCATTTGTTGGGTTGCCTGTCCTTTTGAAGGCGACCTTGTACCCTTCGGCCCAATAAACGCGTGATCGTATCGGGGTTGTATTTTTCTCACATATACATGAAGCGTCGTAAACATGCATGATATTTATTCGTTTTGCGGGGTGTCGGAATTGGAAAGCAGTTTGGGGTTGATGTTTCATGCGGTTATGAGGTGAGGAGTGTCTGGTAATGTCGACCTGATTAGTGACGTGCATGGCTATGTTGCGAGTCAATTTAACAAGTTTAGAATTAAAATGGAAATTATTAAAAAAAAGAGATAAAAGATACTTTAGATAGGGAAGGCTATAAGAAGAAATTATAGTGTTTTTGGAAAAAAAACCGCAAAAGTGCTAGTCGCGCATGAAGGGTACCTTACCATCGTAGTAGGGGAGCTCCTTTAATTTTTAATTTATTTTCATTATTTTTTGTTATAGCGGCAACAGAAATACACATTCTGTGAAAATTTCAACTGTCTACCTTTTACGGATCATGAGATACAACCCGCTGACAGACAGACGGACAGCGGAGCCTTAGCAATAGGTTACGTAAGTTACCCTTCGGGTGCGGAACCCTAAAAATGAATATTATTAAAAGCAAAAAGATACTTTAGACAAGGAAGGCTGTGAGAATAAATTTCATATAAAAAAAATGCCATGTCTCATTAACGCCCTGACACAAATGACACAAGTGACTAAAAAGTATAATTATGCATATTTGTAACGTTCACTACGTTAAATAAGGCTTAAAGAAAAGAAAGAACTGCACAGTCAGCCTATTAGTTTCATCATCATCATCTTCATTTCAGCCGAAAGACGTCCACTGCTGGACATAGGCCTCTCCCAAGTGTCGCCACATTGACCGGTCCCGTGCGACTCGCATCCAGCGGACCCCTGCAACCTTCACCAGGTCATCGTCCTATTAGTTTAACTTGTTCAAATGCGGTCAATCAAAACCCTGAATGACAAATAATCCAACATTTATTTTAACACAAATAACTCAGCTTGTCCTGTCACGCCGTTTATCAACATTCAAAAACAAAAACGTTCCAAAAATAGTTTAAAACTCGCTCCGACAACGATCCATCATATGCAGAAAATAAATCTGTGTAAAAAGTGAAAATGGAAAAATAAATCATTTGAAAAAAAATCTTCGAACAAAATCGAGTTAGCCATCGCCGTCACCATGTTTAATGAAATAATAAGGCGACCGACCATTTTTCATAATTCCCCGGACCAGGCGGGGTACCCATAATTTACTTTTGTTTCAATTGTTATGAGTTTAGAAAGGAAAAAAAAAAAAGATTAATTCCTGTACTTCCTCCCTTTTGTTGTTAAGAGCAGTGCCCCAAGATTTTGATGAGATTTCTTACATTTTCTTTGCGAATATTTCAAGAGGTCTGAGGGTGTTGCGTTTCTATTAAATTTTGAAGAAATTGCCCTTTTATTGTTCGAACGAAGGGGATTGTAGATTAGTTTTGTCTTCCTGGAGATTATTAAGGTTGAACGTGGTTCCTAATTTAGTGAGTTCCTTTTTTCCCTTCTTTTTTTAATTTTGGAAGCTGAGAATGGGGAAAGATAATATAAGTGTCAGGTTTATGATCTCCTGACTACCTCGTTGGTCTAGTGGTTACAAGCGCGACTGCTGAGCATGAGGTCCTGGGTTCGATTCTCAGGTCGGGAAAAGTCTTTGCGTTTTTCTATTATAAATTTCTCAGTAACAGCCAATCCAGACCCTGTGTCTGGATTTGTGCCCAGTTGATGTTAATATGCTCGCCCCTATTACATGGGACTTGAACTTAAGTGGCGAAATGTAGGTGTACTATTAGGTACACCTCTGCTTACCTCGGGGATTAAAGCCGCTATGTTGTTTATAATCTCGTAAGATTCGATAGAGGTGCAGTGTGGAACCGTCAGTCCTGATTGGATCTCTGATGTGTTTGACAGACATGATAATTGCAATTTCCGATTACCGGTGGTGGTTTGTAATTGTGAAATTCATGTTAAACAAGCATTGCTAATGACAACATGAGCCACCGCAATCTCTTTACTAATCAGTTAAATACTTCGAACTAATACAGGGTGTAAACGGACCCTTCACGAAGCCGGCAACCAAGCATTATGTACATCAAACTAAGTAATCTTACGCAAAAATGATTCCTGGGAACCAACTTTTTAGGGTTAAAAATCACGTTTCACGGTAGGACTCAATGTAGCGCACTCAAAACATTGTGCTGATAGATTGAATAGTACAGGGGTCGTGGAGGTGTTTAACGTAAAAAACTTACATTAAAAAAGTATTTAAGAAAAAACTTGTGAAAATGTTGGAATATATCTCCGTAACTAGATGGTTCCCAGGTATGGTTTAGAGCAGAAAAATGATCGCAATGACGAGGAGCACAAGTGCCTTTCGGTTGCGTTAAGGGCCTTGTTACACCCTTTAAAATATCCTAAATGTGGTATATCTTTACATAGTATAAAACAAAGTCGCTCCTGCTGTTTTTATGCTATTATTATCTTTTAAATTACGCAACGGGTTTTAATGCAGTTTTTCAGCAATAGATAGAGTGATTCAAGAGAAAGATTTATATGTATAAGGATCGTAGCAAGTGGCGTTCTATGGTACCCCCATGGGGGGGCAGGCAGAAACCATCAAAAAGGCGAAGTTTATGTATGTATTTTTATTTTATTATTTTTTTTTTAAAAAAACGTTGCCCCACACTAGGAATTTCTCCTGTGTCGTGGGTGCGTTTACAAACATTTAAATTCACATACACAAACAGCCAGACCCGGAACAACTATTTGTAGGCCATACAAATATTTGTTCCGTGCGGGAATCGAACCCGCGACACGAAGCGCAGCAGTCAATCGCTCAGCCACTGCGCCAACCGTGCCGTCATGTATGTAAGAGCATAATTAACTTTTAATTAAAGTATGATATTTAATTAGGGAAACTACGACAATTCTACATATGTTTACTTTAGCTATCGATACAAAATTCGTCCTAGTTCTTTCCTTAATCTTGACATAAAAGTATCTACCAATATCTTACTATATAAGGTCATGTTCGATTTTTCAAAACCAAGAGATCTGGAAGAATTATGGAGTATTAACGGCTTTTTGTCCCGTGTCAGTTGTAACAGGCAACTGAATGATGGCTTACTTAGCGGGTGGGGGGCTGATGCCACCCTATAAGGAAAAAGGTATTGACCACTCTCACATACCCACGTATGGGTTCTATAGATTCATGGTGCTCTTTTCTTTGAGTTTTATGGAATCTTTAAGAGTTAAGTAGAACGTTCTCGGTCATTTGGAATGATGTGTTGGAATGACTTCATTCCATCATACGGTGCGTATAGAATGGAATGATAGAATGAATAGAACGTCAATAGGACGCCATGTCAATTAAACTTTAATAAAAAAAATTGGTATTTAGAAATTACAAGATGGGTGAATTTTTAGCCGTCATTACGTGCAGTTCCCACGTATTTCAAAACCTTTAAGACATCAAATTCTTGCTCGTTTGTAATATTTCACGCTCAGCATGAAAAGTGATCAAAAAACATTTTTTTCCGAACCAGTAAACTATAACTAAGAAGCGTCTGAATCAAACAAAAGAAATAAAACGAAAAATACTTGCTGACACCCACCCTTGTTATCACCTGTCAAGTTTCGTTTGACGTAATTCAACGTAACTAGTAAAATAGAACGCTGACACCACAATTTTGCCGCTGATCAGGACAATTTATAACTCCTACTAAATAATTTTCGCTCGTTTATGGAGATTTAAAAGCTAGTGCGACGACATTAAGTCTTGGCCACGAGCTTCTTGCTTAAGCGTCTATAACAAATAATTTATTTGGAACTTGCGACACATGGAGACGCGACTTACGGAGCGACAAGTTACACGTACGAGTGTTAACACCCGTATCTACAAATATTCAAGTTAAAGCAATTACTTGAGTTTATTTAATTACTTATGCAATACAAAAGAATTTAAACGAAGTAAGAACCGTCAAAGAAGGCAAAGCCAAGAATTCTAACTTTTGACAGTTCTAACTTCAAGCAATTACAAAACTACAGAATAAAAATCATATCTTAAATTATGGCTTTTACTCAAATAATCGCACAGTCGTTACAGGTAGTCAGTGGCCCGAAAGTCTGACAACCAGTCTTAGCAAGGAGGTATCGCTTTACTTAATACTCAATGGGTTGTGGAAGTCAAATAGGCAATCGCTCCATGTAAAATACTGGTATTCAGCTGAATACGTTTAGACTGGAAGATGACCCTACCATAGTTAGGAAAAAGCTAGGCAGATGACCCAAGTAATCACTTTGACTTGTTTATAGATCCGATGTACTTGTCGGCAAAACAGCGATTTCTTTATATTATTATTTACTTACATATTTTACGCCTACGTTTAATAAATAAAAACTTGACTAGACTTTGATTTCATTTCCTTCACCTGCCCCCGTAGCGTGACTGCCGTAGACAAGGATTTCTTTGACGAAACAATCGACAAAATGACAGATAGTGCAAAGAAATCTGTCATTGTGTCGACACAATCTGTCATTTTGTCGATTCTTCCGTCAAAGAAATCCTTGTCTACGGTAGTCATGCTACGGGGGCTGAGCACCGTCGCTAAAATTCGACTCGTGGCATGCACTAAGCAACTACTGTCATTTGTTTCTGTCACAGTCGCTTAACCACGCACGTCGCTTGAAAGTTTAGTTCGTGGCCAAGCAGTTATGGAGATTTAAAAGCCACTGCGACAGTGTGACATCCTTGGTACAGATGGAGCGGTCGGGCGCGACGTAAACAGTGATCAATCATACCGCTGCTGCTTTAGTGGTTAGGGCTGCCGCACGGAAGATTTTTTGTATGTGTTTTTTTATTATTCATGACACATTTTCGTATTTGAAAAATGAAAATAAGTTGCGAAGCCACGTCCGTGAGACTTTTGGGAGAATGATGTCAAATTGGTGTTACAGAGATCGTTAAATATGTGGTCTGTTGTTATTAGATTTTGGAAGAGGGGTGGTTTAAAAATTTGTTACACAGTTATTTTTAACCGACTTCAAAAGGAGGTTATCAATGTTTTTTGTTTTGTGTGCAAGTTCAGCGATTTCTGATCCACGTTGGCCGATTTCGAAGATTTGTTGGAAAGGGTGTATCTCAAATATTTCATAAATTTTGTCTAGGTTGATGATGCTACTATGTACCATAGCTAAAAATCGAAAAATAAACTCTTTTGCAGAAAAAATACAAATAATACTACTTCTAAAAAATATAAAAAAGTGCAAAATAACCTTAATTTCGGAAATCAATTGAAATCAAAAAAATCAATTGAACTAACAAAAGTCGCCGACTTCCGAAATGAAGATTATTTTTCACTTTTAAAATCGGTTGTATATTTTTTGCAAAAAAGTATTTTTATTACTCTGAACTTAAGCAGTAATGTTTTAAAGTTCAAGCCTGTAATCTTTGTATTCTCGAGCAGAGGTGAGCTGATGGCCATTAAACCTATCACAAATTCAGGGACGCTAATGGGAAAAATCCAATCAGTCAATCATTTATTTTCTTAAACATAGGTATGGTTACAGATAGTACATAAAGAATGTAAATAGACCCTTAACGATGCCGAAAGGCACTTGTTCCCCCCGTCTTTGCGATATTTTTTTTGTTCTAGACCATACCTCGGAACCTTTTAGTTACGGAGATATTGGGGGTCAAAGTTCCAACATTTTCACAAGTTTTTTTTAAATACATGTTATTTACTTTAAACACCTCCACGACCCTCTTACTATTTAATCTATCCACCAGCACAATACTTTGAGTGCGTTCCATCGAGTCCTACCGCAAAACGTGATTTTTCAGCTCAAAAAAAGAAGTCGTTTCCCAGCAATAATTTTTGCGTAAAGTTACTTAGTTTGATGTCAAGAACGCTTGGTTGACGGCTTCGTGAATGGTCTGTTTACACCCTGTATATTGTCTAAAATATGTGCACTATGTTTTGTCAATTTATGGCGTACAAAACAAGCAGTTACAATAACACAACCAACACCCTAATACCTGAAATTTAACATTCCGTAAGTATTTCCGATTTTCCACGTGGATTAATAAGCTTGATTATTAATAGGAAGGTAACTTTAAACAGAATCCATAATTCAGGTTACTACCTAAAATGCAGCGCAGTCCCAGTTCAAACACCAACATTTAATGCATAAATTAATAACGTAAAACCGATACTGTAAAACGTACCTATTTCATGGAATAGCATAGATTATACTTTAAAGCACACCAAAATTGAAACACGACTGTTTTAAAGTATTGAAAACAAGAAAGAAAGAAGAAATATACAACGTGCACAGAAAATGGCAAAAAAAACCAGAATAAATAATAAACATACAACGCATAACAAATATCCTAATCATCCTCTGACTTTAATGTTTTAAATGCGAAAGTAAGTTTGTTTGTTACCTTTTCACGCCTAAACCACTGAACCGTCAGCTAAACATCCTGAAATTTTGCATATACGTTGTCAGGTGTACAGAAACGGATATAGCACACCTTTCATCCCGAAAATGTTGTTGCCGAGGAAAACAACAATAACGTTCTTATGATAATAGATGGCGCCACGTGTCTTTCATGATTGAATCATATTATTATAGAAACTTTAGTAGTGAGTAGACAGCTGAGCATGAGGTCCTAGGCTCGATTCTCAGGTCTAGCAAAGTGTAATTGGGTTTTTCCATCAGGAATTTCCTAGTATCAGCCACGGAGTCTGCATTTGCGCCCGGTTGATGGCAATAGGCTCGCCCTACAATATATGATACTTCACCATAACTGGCGAAATGTGGGTGTACTGTTAGGTACAGTCACGAGCACCAATATGTAAACACTTAACAACTGTTAAAAGTAATTTTCTGCTACTGTTCTGATTAAAATATTATGTTGATACGAACATAGTATTCTGGAACTCATATTTATGAAAAAGATTCTATCTCCAGGGTACAATCGTTATTACTCGCGAATTTTTTTTTGAAAATTTATGAAAGTGTATGCATGTTGGTGCTCGTGACTGTACACCTCTGCCTAACACTTTGGAGATTATAGGCGTGATGTTATGTTTATGTTCATCATATCGTTATTAAAAAATATTCAAATAAAGTTATTTCATGTATAAGTTATTAAAAATATTCAAGTAAAGTTATTTTATGAACGAAAACAAGATCTAACCTGAAATTCTAACCCGCAGATGCCTCAGGCATTTATGTCAAAAACAAATTAACAGTATCAAACTTATTAACAAATTACCGAGTCACTTTTGGCAGGTGTCAATGTCAGATTGAATTAATTTAACAGAAATTTCGGAGAAGGATTTTTTTGGGGAATGTCTTCACTTTGGTTTAGATACAAAACTGTAAATAACTGGTGTTTTTTACCCGAGTGCCAAGAAAAGGTTATGTTTTTCACGCATATCTTGTTTGTTTGTAAATTTCTTTATAACCTTGTATCTTCCAAACGGCTGGATGGATTTCGACAATTGAGGTACGGTATATTCGGCTTAAAAACGCAAGTGTTCTTAGATAGGAGTTTAAAAAAAAATGGCGGATTTTTGGCGCTAAATTCTAAGTTGTTAATATTTTTTTTTCAACCTAACCTATCGAGTAGGGTATCAAAATGAAGGAAATTAAAAGGAGATTACAAAATAATTATAAACAGGGTGGAAATTACACCGACGCGAAAACGGTTACCACGTACTCAGTGCATCATACTGAACCCTCGATGAAAAATTTATATGTGGAAATTTTTCATCGGTTTTTTTTTATTAAAATAATATTTTTATGTTCGTATTGCTCTTTTGTAGGAAACATCAGTTTTTTTTTTAAAACTGATAAAACTTATCATCGCTTTTACACACTATGTCACAACGTATACATCTCTTGCCCTTATCCCAATTCATTTGGGGTCGGCGCAGCATGTCTTCTTATACTTCTCTATTACTCGTCATCTCATCAGAGACCTCCGTTCTGGCTATATCATCTTTTACACAGTCTGTCCATCGTTTCTTTGGTCTTCTTCTATTCTTATCCCCATCCACATTCATACTCAGAACTTTCCTCACGACATTCTCCTCATTCCTCCGCATCACATACCGGCACCACTTTCAGACTTTTTCTGATGTACTCATTTCGCATAACACCGCACATCTCCCTTAGTATTCTCATCTCAGCCACATGCAAATGCAAATGCTATGTCACAACGTATACAATCCAAACTTTATTCATAAAAAAGTCCCAAAATATTGTCAGACGTGTGCAGACATTAACCACGGATTAGGGTCCACCTTTTCATTTCTAAGGTCATTGCGTAACGGCCCTTAATTAAAAAGGGCTCAGAAAACTCCTTTATGACGTAAACTTAAACAATTGTACTCTGCGGTGGGGCCCCGTTGACATTTTGAAAATTTTGATGAGTACAATTATCTTAATGCGTTTTATCCACAAATGAGGTTATTCTGAAAGTCAGTGTGTCTAATAGTAATTTAGTTTTATTTTAAAGCTTTTAGTAATTATCTGGGACATTGAAGAGCTTTTTGATATTAATTGGTAAGTTTATTTAAATTATAATTGGTCTGCGTTTTTGGTAGTGGCTTTTAGGTTATTTCGTGTGTTAATTTTATATGAAAGGGTCAACCAAAATATAAATTGAGATGTAAAAAGATTTTCTTTTAAAACCACAATTTATTAGTAACAATTTAGCTACTATTTAATTCACAAATTAAAAATCAACGCGATCAGCAATCTAAGCCGCTTTCAGGAGTTGTCTGAGTCAATCATCATCGTACTTATTCTTCATTGAATACAAAATTAAAAGATCATCACACAAATGGCAATAATATAGCTTTTGTACCACTTAACTTAGAATTCGATTTTCTTATAGCAAACCTTACTCCGATGAATTCATCACCTGCCTAGCCTTTTCCCATTTATAATAATAATCAAATAGAAAATCACACAAAACAATCAGCCAATCTATGTAGAGGTCCACTTCCAGTGTAACCGGATGCAGCTGAATACCAGTATTTTACATGGAGTGACTGCCTGTCTGACTCCAAAACCCAGTTAATACTGGGTAATACGATACCTCTTGGTAAGACTGGCTGACTTTCAGGCCGCTGACTATCTGTAACGACTGTCTAAGATCTACAAATTACAGCTGGGACCAAGAGTTTAGCGTGCTTTCTGAGGCTCGGAGGAAAGCTTTAGCCACGAGCTTTTCAGCTGTCAGTGTTAATATTCCATAATAATGACGTCACTGACAGCTCTTGATCGCGGTGATCGCGTTCATTTTCTTTGGTGACATTTGCCCATTGTCTTTTTTTAATTTTTTCTGCATTTGTTACTCAAAATTGAGCTTGTTTCTGATTTAGTAGAGTGTTTAATTCGAACTTCGTAATATGTCCAAAACCTATAAACCATAAGATCTATGTAAGTACTTCTTTCAGTCTCACAAAATATTAAAACTAGTTTTTATGTCACCTCATAAAAATTTCGCCATACTCCAAGGGACAGATGGTAATATCAATAAATAAATTATATGAACAATAAAATCGTATGCGCACTTAAAATTAAAATGAATGTGGATTTTACGACTGTTCGAATAAAGTCTTGAATGACATGACATTCGTACGAATTGAGGTTAACAGACATGAAATATTATGCTGCTATCTTATTGGTATGGATTTTTTAAGCACTGTTCGTGTTGTCTAAAAAATATTAGCAGACTAAAGCGAAGATGGTGAATCTTGCTTGGCTCCTATCGAAAGGACAAGATTCTAGTGTTCACACACTTGGACCAAAGGATCAAAGAAGGCTTTAGCTCAGCAGTGGCATAAAACAGGCTAGAACTTAGCTTAAGGCTTTAGCTCAGCAGTGGCATAAAACAGGCTAGAACTTAGCTTGGTTTGTCCCATCTTACAATGCAAAGGCCTCTAGCCAAAGGCTCCGCTAACATGCATGTATGTGTGGTGGTGCTAGATAGACTAAATTTTAATGCTTTTGGTCCGTCGTAAGGATATCTTTGAGAATGCATGTGGATAGCTATAAGGATAAGGCAAGACCAATAATTAAACAATGGATGATGTGGCTAGAAAGGCAGAGACGATCGAAATGTTGACGAATAGAGAAGTACAGAAGAAGACGATGTGCTGCGCCAACCTCAAATAAACTGGTTGCCAAAAGACTAGGGACACACCGATGGCGCAGTTACTGGAGTCACGCCACAAAGTCGACGTGGTGTGGTTGTGGTGCAAGTACCGAATTGTTATTTACCCTTCGTGATGGTGGAAGACTGTCAGCCGCAGGACGTGGTGTTCCGTCACTTCCGCGGACAAGTTCCACTGGTTTAGCACAAGTGAAGTGCCACAAACATAGTTCTTTATATATGTAAGTTTATACGGTATACACGGTGTAAACGGACCCTTCACGAAGCCGGCAACCAAGCATTCTTTACATCAAACTAAGTAACTCTACGCAAAAATTATTGCTGGGAAACACCTTTTTTTTTTGGGGTGAAAAATCACGTTTTACCGCAGGACTCCATGTAACGCACTTAAAACTCAGTTCTGTTGGATGCATTGAATGATACGGGGGTCGTGAACGTATTTAAAGTAATGTCATAACATTAAAAACTAGTAATAATATAAAAAAAAATGTGAAAAAGTTGGAACTTTGACCCCCAATACCTCCGTAACTAGAAGGTCCCAAGGTAAAGAAAGAAAAGAAGAAAGAAAACATATTTAATCAGCACATGTCACAAGTGCACACAACAAACAATTAAAAAATAAATTTAAAAAAACTTAAATTTACACAATAAAAAGGTACAATAAACAGAAAAAAAAGAGATAATATCGTGTGTCTCACGGCTGCGCGATTTATGATCCAGAACAAAAAAATGATCAAATTGACGGGAAGAACAAGTGCCTTTCGGCTTTATTAAGGGTATTTTTACACTCATTATTTTTGATGATGATGATGTTAACCATCAAATGATGGTTAACATCATCATCATGGTTAACATCATCATTTATTTCAGAAAGGAATGATGATGGTAATGAGTCTCCAAGTTTATAGGCTGGTAAATCTAGTATACGCAGGACATAGTACATTTAAGTATGTCAATATAGGTAATGTATGCAAATAAAAAACTTTATATCGTGCTGATAGAGTATTAAACTTTTATGATCGACAACCTTAACAGAGGTTAAATACGTATAGTATGAATGTCAAAATGTCGATATCAAAGAAAATGTATTTAAAATGAATGTATTTCCATCATATAAATGGAATCATTTATAAAAGAAAAGCACTGAATATTTCATGTATGTGTTGAAACATGTTTGTAGATTGCTTTAGTCTTAAAATTTTATTGAGATATAAACAGGCTTGGTTTTGAAACTTTTAAATTACACATTTGTTCAGTAACGTTAATAGACTTTTTTCGTTAATATTTATGAAAACAAAAACATATTTAGTTATAAAGTTAAAACATATAGACATTAAGAGCTTTAATAGATTTTGACACTGAATAATTTAGATTTTGAAGAGCGCGCGGTGTCTATGATGTGGTGAAGAATCCACTTGATTTTTCGACGAAAATTGTGAGAAATTAGTGTTTCATTTCACCGTTCAAAGAGCATCAACCTATTTATAGCCTAGTATGTTCCTAACTATTTTTGTGTCGGCTTCCAGTCTAACTATGCAGCTGAATATCAGTATTTCACATGGCGCGACTACCTAACTGACTTCCCTGGGTTATATGCTACCCCTAACTCACGGCTGCGCCAAATAGGCACAGTTCAGCAAAATGCCGGACAACTAGAACCCGACGCTGGTTTAGCCGCAGTTTCCAATTTCGAACAAAACGCCTTCCCCAATTTTGTCGTGACATCAAGCCTTTGCAGTCACAATCAAAGGGCCTTTGCACACCAAGTTTTGTATGCGCTGACGACGCGCGTAGAATACAATCAGGACGCTCAGCAAACGCAAGACTAAAGTCACGTTGTTACCTTTACACACTATCCTTGCGTTTCTATTGCTATAAACGCACTGATACTTCGCCACAAACGCGCGTTTATAGCGATGCATCGCGCAGAAAGCTGTCGCCATTTAGAACCGCAGTATTATGATGCCGTCGCTCGAGACAACTAAGCTTAAGATTGAAACTCGCTGTAAGCACGCGTTTATATCAATACAAACGTGTAAAATCTGCTAAAACGTGTTGATACCGTGTTGCTAGACGTGTTGGTAGGACGCGCTAATTAAAAACGCGCATCACCATCGCATAAAAAAACGTGGTGTGCAAAGACCCTTACGCAGCTTAGCCGTAATAGGATTTCATAATGCAGTCTCTCTGTTCAACCAAGTTATCTGCCTTAGACTGCTTAAAAGCCTAACTTATTTAGCTAAGTTTAAGTTAAAGTTATAGGATCTCACTGCACAGGCTCTTGACCGAATAAGTTATTCACCTTGAGAATATTTCTAAGAAGATTAATTGATATGCGGTATTAATGGTTCAAAGGCATGTGCTTGGATTCAGATGCTAGTAGAATATAATTATAGGTACGTATTATTATGGTTTCAGGTTTTGTACACCTGAGTCTTGTTAATAATAATTCCATTTAGGTGATAATGAATGAAATACATTTTAAAATAGGTAAAAAATGGGGGAAAAAGGCATAAAAGATAGAAATCTCAGCCTCGCCCTTGTAACTAACAGGATGAATTAATAGGACTGCTTCATTAGTCGCAGTACGCATGCTGAGCATGTGGTCGGGCAAAATGTTATTGAGTTTTTCCATCAGGAATTTCTCAGTAGTAGAAACGGAGTCTGAATTTGTGCCCAGTTGATGGCAATTTATGGCCATCAGTTAGGGGGCCCCCTATTACTTGGGACTTAAACATTATTGGCAAAATGTGGGTGTATAGTCACGAGCCTATATGTAAACACTTAACAACTTTCAAAATTGTTTTTCTCCTGCTGTTCTGATTAGAATTTCATGTTGTTACGAGCATAGGACCCTATCTCCAAGTTACAATCGTCGATTTCTCGCGAAAATTGCTTTTAAATTTTAGAAAGTGTATACATATTGGTGATCGTGACTGTACTAGTAGGTACACCTCTGCCTAACTCGATAGGAAAATCCAATTATATAACATTACATTCAAAATTTTACTCCGCGCATTTTTGGCTGACCTGTAAAATTTGTGTTTTGTCACATAATGTTGTATACATCTGAGGTACAGCATTGGGCGAAGCCTAGACAAAAAGTTAGTGAAACGTAACGTGTAAATATTGAAAGTTACAACTGGTTTTTTTTTATTTAAAATAATATATATATATTATAAATATTCATATACAAAGTAATTAAAAAAAAAAAACATTTAAAAATATACAAAATATTAGCCCATCGGCATCAGGAACAGGGTTCGAAAATGTAATTGAGTTTTTCCATCAGGAATTTCTCAGTAGTAGAAACGGAAAAAAATCTGAATTTTTGCCAAGTTGTTTTGTTTATTATCACACGAAATATATCGTGTCAGCACTCTTACACACAATAGTGATCAGATAGGGTGGCAAAATAAAAACTCTCCATCTTATCGGAACTCAGTAAATCCTTTATAAGAACGCTTCGCTCCCCTCCCTTTCCATGTATGGGGTACTTCACCCTTAAAAAAATACATTTTAGCTCCGCATTCATCTTTGTTTACAAAGAAAACATTCTCATATATGAGATTATTGAATATGATGGTAACTTGAAAGAAAATGGCTGATGGTATAAAAGGAACGTAGGTTTTCAACGGGTGTGAAAGAATATAATAAATTACTCGAGCGTTTAATATATACAATGGTTATTACGATCTACATAAGGAGTAAAATGGACCTTTTCTTATGAAATTCAACACATATCCTTTATTTATTTACATAAAAAGCAAGGATTACGGTGAATTAATTTGTAACTAAAAGCGTTTCACTTTTTGTTATAAGTGTACTTAACCAACCTCGAGGTCAGGCGTAAACTTTTTAACAAATATGTCATTTGTTTCGTGAATCCACATAGCGGGAATCGATATAGAGGGAATGATTCAATTTGACCTATACTTACCTATACTAACCTACACTTTCACTTTTCAGCTGGCCTGGTGTAGTAAGGAGTTTCAATGGCATAAGAGACCAGTAAACACTGGTTTTAAAACCAAATATTATAAATCAAGGCATCACAATTATAATAACAATTCAGAAACGCCATTTATTTTACAACTGTGTACACAAATTTAATAGTGTACATAAAAAGTAAATAGTGTGACCAATGAAATTGATCGTTAACCCAAAAGTGATGTTGCGTGACCTTAAATATACAGGGTGAATTTTTCAGGTGTGCGTGGATGGCCTAGTCCGAAACTAAAAGAAATATTAAAAATATATGCAGGCAAAAGTGTTTTAGGGCCGATTTCGATGAATGCTAAAAAAGGTAACATTAGGTTTAAAAAAATCAAGCTTACTTGGGAGAACCGTGATGGTCAGTGTTAAGAGCGTTTACGAGTTACGGCATTTCAAACAAACTTTGAAGTCCTTTTTTTCGAAATGACTGAACCGATTTTAATGAAACTTCATACGCATAAGCAAGATACATAGGTCTAAAAAGTTATCGGAGAACATTTTGCCTTTTGCTTTTGTTTTTGTTTTTGATTTTTTGTATTTAAAAAAAAATGAAAAATAATTTTCAGACTTTTTACTAAAATCTTCCAACTCCTTTAGACTGTATAAAGAAAAGGTTAACGAAAGTCGCCAGCACATTTCTTGCTGCTGCAAATGAAATATGCTAGTAAGACTTTGTAAGCGTTCGTTCAGGAAAACTTTAATGCAAAAGTTTTATGCAGCCATTAACTTTAAAGGTTAATTAGTCGGGCCGGTGAATGGGAGTCAACCACAATTATTAGTATTTAGTACAGTTTTGCTAAAGAACTATAAATTGTTCTGATAGACTTTTCTGTAACTGTTAGTAAAGATAACCATCTTTCATAGCGAAAATAAAAAATTAAAAGATTAACCCCCTTAATCTTTTATTTTTTTAATGTTTGTATAAAAATCGAAAAGCGGTTGACAGAATACATCTACCTACCAAGTTTCAGCTGTGTAGTGTTAATAGTTTCGAAATAAAGTGGCTGTGACATACGGACGGACAGACAGATATGACGAAAGTATAAGTGGTTGGTTGTTAGACTTTGCTGTGACTGTTAGTGAAGATGAATCATCTTTCATGACTGTGTGAGATTTGAATTTTTGTAATTGCTTGCATAATTTAACACTATAAAATGTACAAGTTGTATGCAAAAATTATGAACTTCTATTATAACTTGAATCCCTTAGTTATTCTGTTTCGGGAACAGAAAAGAAAAAAAAATATTGGAAAAAAATTAAAGGATGTTTTCGACTAGTGGTCGTGCGTTGTCTGTCAGTGAACAATTAAATCAATTTAAGATTGATATTGATCAGAAGAACATACCTCATACAATGAATGCCGTCAAAACTAATTAGTCTTTTGATAGATGAGGAGTAGATTTTTTATTTTTATTTTTTTTATTTACCAATAGCATGTGATTCTAACATTTACCAGTATAGCTCATACCTATCATTACATTAATTACACATAGCTATTATTCCTGGAATTCCGAAATGACAATAATTACTTCTAATAGCTATCTATCACTACAGTAAACAAGCTTCAAGTGACAGCATTGACCCAACATTGAGTTGCGTTTCAGAATTCGGTCGTATATGAAATGACTACCTCGTTGGTCTAGTGGTCGTAAGCACGACTGCTGAGCAAGAGGTCCTAGGTTCGATACCCGGGTTGGGTATAGAGATATTGGATTTTTCCATCAGGAATTTCTCAGTAGCAGCCACGGAGTTTGGAATTGCGCCTGTTGCTGGCAATAGGCTCGCCCCGTATTACATGGGACTTAAATATAATTGGCGAAATGTGGGTGTACTATTAGGTACACCTCAGTCTAACCCTTCGGGGATTGCAGGCGTGATGTTTATGATACTGGCTTATCGGCTTAGTATATAACCCTAGCAAAGAAGTCTATAAAATCAACCCGCTAAACCTATAACCTTTCACAAGAACAGATGATAGCCCCCACTTCACCCCCTTGACGTGCGTTATTAGGTACAGTCGGACAAAGAAAATTGTCGACAGGCTAAAAGATTCCTTCATTTCTACGCCGCCAATCATCTGTCTAACCTTTTCCAACTATGTTGGGGTCAGCTTCCAGTCTTACCGGATTTAATCTGAATACTTGTATTTTTCCCACTACACTACCATATATTATTTTTGTTGTGTGCGTCATAACTTTTAGACTCGATGATCAGACATTTGCGGGCCACAAGTGGCAGAAAGTGATGAGACTAAAGGGGTATGAAGGACAGAGTGTAAAGTTCTTAATCTCTCATAGAAAAAGAAGAATCCTCCCTCCGACCAGACGGGTATCTGGTGGGCTACTGCCCGACGGTTTTTGTAGGGTTTCTCTATATAGTTTTAAGTCGTGGATAACTTTAACTGCGCGATTTAAGAATTAGATGTTAGTTCTTCATTTTTGTCATAGATGGCGCTGTGGTATTTGCTATAGTGCTTTTTGTAGTGCCGCTACAAGACCATTGAATAAATTTAACACGGTGTAATGTGTAAATAAATGCATTTGAAATGAATTAGAGTGATATAAAAATTTTCCTACCAAGCACAATATTGTTTCAGAGAACTTATATTTTAGCTTGTATACCAAGTTGCTTTTTCGATTGTACATTTGAAAGGGTGTGAAAAAAGATCAGAGTTTCGTCACTCCTATACCTAATATTACATTTCACGTAACCCAAATATTTTCGAGCCCTCTTTGTGCCCTCCTTAATGTGTGAGCGAGGGGTGATTTATCTACTATTCAAGGTACATTATGTGGTAGTGCGAATAATCTGATATCGTGTTACTCACTGATGAAATTCATGGATCTATGAAATTTCACGTAGATGTTTATTGTATTTTTATAAAAGTTGTTTTTTTTTTAAATCGGTACTAATACTATAAAGGGAAAAAAATTGTAAAGGAAATCGGGCTTAATATCTGGAACTGCCAAAAAAATCATTAATTAAAGGAGACCTACTTTATACTCAAGTGACATATTTAAAACGTTCTCCTGGAATAATTTTCGACCATAACACGAGCGACCCGCGGGCAAAAGTAAGTGCAAAATAAAAATAATCTAAAAATTCTGTACTTCAAAAGAAAGCTTCAAAGTATATTTTTTTTTCAAATATTTAAGTACATACTGTTTTTTTATAATTTTTTATCATTTTCTGAGGATTTTTTATTTTTTTCTGTATTTTATATTTATGTTGAATTTCACAATCGGATTGAACGAGTAAGCCGATTAAAAGTCAAAAGGCTTATCGTCTGCGTTTTTTTATCGTTTGAACCTTTTATGTTTGAAGTTTTAATTTAACCAAATACTCGTATATTTTTCTGTGTTGTACTTGTGTTGTGTTTGAGGTTTTAGATATTATCAAATCGAAGGCAAACATTTTTTTTTAATTCTTTGAATAATAACATTTTTCAAAGCTCATTTATTTTTATATTGGAAAATATTTGTTTATTCACATTAAAGAAACTGGACTTCAAAAATCGTTTTTTTATGTAAGGATTATTGACAGATTTCTTAATAATAATAGCTTATATTTTCGGTTATGACAAAAGAACAGATGAGTCATTCGACCAATCACCAATTAGATCACTAATTTGACAGCAAAATCTTCGTCCAGAAACTTAACTTGCTAAACTTGAATACTTACCGGTCTTTTGAGATTGCATTCCATTACTCGAAAGATAGCACAAGATAAAGAAAAGATTTTAAAAACTTTTCTAAACTTAGTTATTAATAATGAAAGACAACAATCCAATTACCTTATTACATATACATTCTTACTTCCTATTTCAGTGTTTGCTAACCACCGTTCAATAAATATTATTGTTATTATAGCACTGCATGACACTTGCAAGTATATTATGTGACCCGGATCACATAGGTCACGGTACTCTCGTCGTAGCTCTTTAAGTACTTGTCACATTATTTTAAAAGACACTACATGTTGATCCAGTAACGTGAGTATGTGAACATTTTTTTAAATTTTCTGTGTAAATAAACATTGTCATGTTGATTTGATTTAACGAAGACGAAGAAAAAAGAACTTAATAAAAATACATCATATTAAAATAATATGGAAATGAAGCTGAAAGCGAGTTTCCCTATCGCAAAAAACGTTACAAGGATATTCTTTGAAATATTTTTCTCCTGAAGTTAAAGTTTTGTAATTGCGGGTGGTTGATTTAAATATAGAAATAGCCCTGTCGTTGAATTTATTAATACCCAATGTTGCGAAATGGCTGTTGTAAATTGACATACTCGTAATATAACATCACGTCTGTAATTCATGAAAGGTTAGGTAGAGAAGAAGTACAGTCGGTTTCTACAAACTGTCAAATTTTCTTATTCGATTTTGAACCTAACCATCAACATTTTATAGTTTATAATCATTTGTAGAAATTTGATAGTTTTGTGGTAACTTGATGTGCTGGCGATTGCACCTACAGATTACCTACATTTCGATATCGATATCAGTGATAAGACCACCATTTAACTATAGAATTAGTAATATTTTAAAACAGTTGTGTTTCATATTTGCTGTACAATGGACGATATTATATTTCACAAGTTATGTATAAGTCACATGTACTAAACGGTGAGCATATTGCCGTCAACCGGGAACAAATCCAGTCTCCGTGTGCCACTAAGAAATTCCTGATACAGAAACCCAATTACACTTTACCCGACCTGAGAATCGAACCCAAGTCCATATAAACAGTAGTCAATCTTGAGACCACTAGACCAACGAGGCAGTCATGATTACCTGCCTAGCCTTTTCCCAACCATGTAGGGGTTGGCTTCCAGTCTTACCAAACGCAGCTGAATACCAGTATTTTACATGGAGCGACTGCCTATCTGATCTCCACAAGCCAGTCAGTACTGGGTAATACGATACCCCTTGGTAAGACTGGTTGTCAAACTTACGGTTCACTGACTACCTGTAACGACTGTCAAAGATTTACAATAACCAACGACGCAGTCATCTCTATCTAAATACAACTAAGAAAAGCGGATGTATACATAACCTAACAATTCCGAAAGCTCTGTTTACCTTATAATTAAGATTAATGTTAGTTATAACAACAAAACAAAGAACCTTAATTGCGCGCCCAAAATCAGTTAGACGCCCATCAACAGTGACGTCATCATAGTAATTGAACGCGAGATTATCATATTTCTCATACAATGGCAACTTCATATCGACAATATTCTCTTTTATAGCTTTCCTTTGTGCTCTCATGGGTTTTCCCTGAGTTTTATCGCCCAACTTTTATTACCAAAACCTGTTTTTGTTGGTAATCATTGATTTTGATATCTTTTTTATGATGTACGAGTCAGGTTTTTTTTTCATACATTACATAACATCGATGGAAAATTCAAAAAGTTACTTCAAACTTGTTGCTTTTAGTTGGTTGTTTTGCTGAATTTTGTTCGAGTTAAGTTATTGGCCAGCTTAGAAACATTCTAGGCACGGAACTGAGTTGAAATGGTCCATTAAGTTTAAGTGTTTTTTTTTAGTCTGACACAGAACTGGCGGGCTTTCGGATATAGTACAGCTGTAACTTGATTTACGGGTAGAAATAAAAATTCTATTGTACCGTGCAATTTTACTCCACTGCAGATGAGACTTTATGAAATTGAAATAAGTTTGTTATTAAACTGACCTCATTCCACATAGATCCTTTTAGTCGTTGATTTTATGTCGCCCATATTCTTCGTATTTTTATTGCTTAATACGATTTGATAAAGTACAGCAATAAAACAGTATCATAAGAAGAAACATATTTATCTTGTTTCCCCATATCAACAAGAAAATAAGACAAAAACAAAAACATACTAAATCACGTGGCAACGGAAGGGTTAAATAAGTTTCGCTAAGTCAGTCGTAGCTCGTAGCAATTGTAGCCACGTTGCTACGGTAATTTATCGTAGCGGTCGGCATCATCTACGGCGTAGCTCCTCTACGGCGTAGCTCTTCTACGCACATGTTGCCTAATGTATGTACGCTAGAGAAAGTTTTCTTAGGATAAGTACCTAGGATTATTATGAATGTGTGTGTGCTTAATCCTCATGGATCCCTTCATATTTTAGCGTCCGGTGGGTACAAAGCTCAACTATGTATATTTATGGAGAAATGAAACGAGACAACCTTAACCATTTTAGTTACGGAAAATTGTTATGCTCACCTCTTTTAGTAATACGTAGCTAATTGTATCACATATTTTAAGATTTTGTAAAAATGGGATAGTAAGCTAAAAAAACGTTCTTTATCACGGTTTATATTTCAGACTAGCAGATTCAATGCTGAAATGATTATAAAAATATTACTTCCCTTTTTTAAACGGATTTTGTTAGGAATTTCCATGGTTTAATTTTTTTGGCACGGATCCTTAATCAGCTATCTGCTAGTAAAAGTCCTGTCAAAATCGGTCAAGCCGTTTCAGTTTCAGTGATTAGCCGAAACAAACAGACAGATAAAAAAAGTAATGTTTTTTGTTATACTCGTAAGTACCGTAATACTTTCATAAATTTATCCCTCATGGTCTTTTTGACATTACAAACAGACACTTCAATTTTATTTATTGGTCTAGGTGTCAATCGATGCAGTTTTGCATTAGACTCTTTTTTTTTTTAAACCTTCAAAACTCTCTTTACTTTATTAACATCAATTTTACAAAGAAAGGGTTAAAAAAAACAGTTGTAAAAACTGCGAAAGGCAACTACACTACAACGTTAGCCATTTTATACAAAAAATACACATTCTAAATCCCCAAAGACGTATAGCGAAGTTCGAAAAAGTTACAGGTACAACCACCCTTACGTAATACTAAAGGGCGAGGGTGAATATTTACCTACCGACAATTTCCATCGAATGGGATTCCACTGAATGACTTTTTAAAGAAAAAAGTAACATTCAAATATGCCATTAAACTACATAGCTTTAATAAATACAGGGTACTCAAGAGTTCTTGGTATGGGTGGAATGGTCTATAAAATGAATATCAAGAAATGGATGAAAATTCGATTGCAATGCACAGAGGGTGGTATGTTTACTTTGACACTTCTTCTTTATCGTTTGGTTAGTGCCTAACCTGGTGTCAGAGTTTTTACGCCGCTCATACGTCTCTGACTTGGCTTTTCATGCCGTCAACAAACATCACTCAGTTTCCTCACAATGTTTTCCTTCACTGAAGCAAGTGCTAATTACACAATACGTACATGAACCCGAAAAAGCAGAGGTTTATACTTCAAATTAAAAAAAAAGTGATTTTATGAAAGTGTCAAAGTACTCAGGACCTCATGGTCCTGAGTACTTTGACACTTTGCAAAACTAACATAATCGTATTACAAACAAATATAATTCTTTGGACCGCCTCTTCTTCTCTCGCTTCTTTTATTTTTTTGAATGCCTGGTTGAGTGGTTGCAATCGCGACTGCTGAGCATGAAGTCCTGGGTTTGATTCCCGGGTCGAGCAAATTGTAATTGGATTTTTCCATCAGGAATTTCTCAGTAACAGCCACGGAGTCTGGATGTATGTCTGGTTTTTGGCAATCAGCTCGCCCCGTGTTACTTGGGACTTAAACATAACTGGCGATATGTGGGTGTACTATTAGGTACACCTCTGCCTAACCCTTCGGGGATCACAGGCGTGATGTTATTCTTTGGAATTCACAGTTGCGTTGTTGACAAATAATTTCATCGGCCTAGTTATTTCCAAACATGTTGGGGTCAAGTTTCTTAGTTCATACTAACTGGATTCAGCTTCAATAACCGAACTGCCGATCTGATCTCCATATCACTCACCGGGCAACACGATACCCTTCACAAGTTTGGTTGTCAGGACTTCTGACAGGGATAGTCAGAAGCCCTGTCAACTAATCCTGCCAGTCAATAATAGCCTACCAGTTTGACAGCGTGTTATAAGATAACATTTGATACTAGCTGTAGCTCAAAACCTTTGACCGCGTGAAATTTATAAAAAATATGATTGCCTTAGTTGTATAGGATTTTGTTAACAATGTCAAGGGTTATGTTTTTTGCACGGAACGCTAATCCCTTTCTAAAATAAGGGTAGCCTAAGTTATCTATCTGCCAGAAAAAGTCCCGTCAAAATCGATCCAGCTGTTTCGGATATAAGGTGGAACCAACAAACAGACAGACAGCGGATATGCAAAAAATCTTTTTTGTTATAAGTACCGTATACACTTTGATATGCATTTTGAAATTACAAATGGACACTTCAATTTTATTTATTTAGATAGATTAATGTATCTAATACAGAACATTGCAATTTAATCCTAATTAGCCTCCAACAATGCACAGCGGGATATCAATTTAAATAAATGTGAACATAGGCGCAAAAATCTAAAATCCGCTACATTTTATGTTAATTCTGTATTTCGCAGAATTCATTTGGTTCCATGTCACATTGGCTTCCAGTTTGCAACTTTGTCATCGTAAATAAAGGATCCATCCAGGTAGGATCCTGGATCCGCCCACTCAAAAACAAAACTACACACTCAAAGGTGAACTTAAAGTCAATAAGGAACTTCCAAAAAAACTTTCAGGTATGGGGGACTTGGAACCCTACGTGAGGGGGCAAAGGGTTCACGTCCCCTTGAATGGGGGCTTCTCGTTTAGAATGCATAGAATTGTTACGGTGTATTCGCACTATAATTGGCCGTTTGAATAGCTAAAGGCGCTGCGTAATGCCTTCCTTCCGATCTGGATCCACTGAGGTAGACGGCGCGTTGCTGGATTAATCGCTACTTGGTTTGTATAATGGGTACCTTTTTTAAATTGAATATTTTTGCATTGTGTTAAAATTTTGTGTTGTTGGGGTCAAATTGCGTTGAAAAAATGTTGTTTGCGCTTTTGGGTGGTTTCCTTAAATTATTGTAAGTACTTATGGATATCCTTTCTGTTTTGGTTCTATTTACTAACACAAATTGTATTTTATCATATTTATGTTAGTCTGTAAGATATACATAAATGGGCCTATATAGGGTGACTGGTAATTAGTGACCGATACTTAAAGACGTGATTGTACTCATGATAAGAAACAACTTTCTTTTATACTCATTCACTTCTATCACAATAAAACTTACGGAGCGGGCTTGTGAGCCGTTCGGGTACTCTGCCTAGTTACTGTTGCACGGTACGATAGTAATGAGACAGAACGGCGTCACGCGGCTAACAGCTGATAGGTCAAAGGCGCGCGCGGGCGAGTTTCATACGGCTGTTGTGTTATTGTGACAATAGTGAATGATTTATTTCTTTCATTCTTTGGGAAAGTTCTTTGTTATCATGAGTACAATCACGTGTTTAAGTATCGATCACTAATTACCAGTCACCCTATATATCTATGTTGCCTGAGAATAAATGAATGTTATGTTAATATGAATCTGCTAAAGGTTTACAACCGATTGCAGGATGCACAAAGAAAAAAAAAAAAAAATGTTAATAACTATGCCTGTGAGTTCCTTAGTATTAACACTTCTACCTTATGGTTCTCTTAACTATACTAATTCTTAACGAAACTAAGTATACAATATTTTAAATACAGGGAATAAATCATGTTATTGTCTTGTGTAAACAGTAAGTGCCTAGGATAAACTGACCCCTATTTTTCTATTATTTTTTGTAAGTCTAACATAGTAATGCAATGCACTGAGTGTACACACAAGAAATTGCCATGATTTGTACCACACGGTTTTCATACAAATAATACGAATATTATTATTTTTTCAATTCCTGAGTACGTTCCTGCGTTCGATTTTCGAGTCCGGCGAAGTGTTATTTGGTTTTTCCATCAGGAATTTCTCAGTAGCAGCCATGGTGTCTGGATATGTGCCCAGTTGATGGCAATAGGCTCAGCCCCTATTATATGGGACTTAAAACATAAATGGCGAAATGTGGGTGTACTATAAGATAACACCGCCTTCAAGGAATACAGGCTTGATTTATATATATTTTTTTCTATTATTTATTAGTATTAATGTCGGTGGAAATCGACAGTAATACGAATATTTACATGATTTAGGAAAAATTAAAATTTTATTCACCTAGGGTAAATGAGGATATATTATATATAGAACGTTATTTTTAGTATATGCGAAACCTGAATATAGTTTGTTCAGAATAAGTAACTGAATCGATTCCAATAATTTTTAAACCATGTTATATTTTTTCCCAAAAATATTAAAAAAAGTTAAAAGTTGGACACCGAGCGACTTTAAGTACCTATCGCAATAATTTAGGTACCTAATGCCAAATTATTATTATCAATGAGCTCAAGACGACGCTGGAGGCGCGCGCTGCGTGGTGACCACGATTTTGTGCGGACAACTAGATAACAGAACAAGCTTATAACTATGTGATTTTTCATGATACAGTTTTGAAATTTTGTACATAGATTCTTTACATAAAAATACTAGACACGTGTATCAGGTTTCGCATATACTAAAACTAATGTTGTATATATAAGATCACTTAATACCACCGCGTAGTGCGTACATTATAATCATTTATATCATGCTATTTAAGCAAAAGATCTCAAGGTTCAAAAGATAAACTCGAAACCTTTTTCGACAGCTGATTTATGTACTTGTAGATAGTAGCACGTACCTAAAGGCTTAGCTAAGTATTTTATACAGGTACACACATCAACAGCATGTACCTACACGCTCTTAGCACCTGTATATTAAAAAAGTAGATTTATGGGGTTAATGGATTGCCAGTTATTTATTATGTTTTGCTGAAATAAAACTCTTTCTCACACAGGGTGTGCCTATATGATTTTGTATACGTATATAGCTGTAGACCAGGTGAAGGCGATGATGGGTCAATCTGGATATTTTCACGCAAAAACTACAGGACGGTTTTAGATGAAATTTGGCACACAGATAGTTTATAACCTCGATGAACACATAGAACAGAAAGTCTACCGAAACAGATATTAACCGCAACGTCTGACAATGCTTTCAAAGCGAAATTAAAAGCCTGGCTAACCGCTATTTATTTGTTACATTATTGTTTTATTCAATTATTTTATTTTCTCTGTTAAATTTTAATGTATGGTAATTTGTGTTATAAGCTCCTTGAGTTGTGGTTTTATTTTATGTAAACCTGAAATGTAATTCTGATAATAATTAATAAATTAATTTTTTTTTTTTATATTTTTTATTCCGGTAGAACGATCCCTTGCGATAATTATTTTATCGATCTCAGCGCATGCGAAGCTGTGGGCATGAGCTAGTGCTTGATACTTTGAAAAAAGTAGCGTAGGATTGTGTTTATTTAACCTTCGTACGGTCTTCGGGTCAATTTTGATCCATTTCGGGAATAAAACAAAGTTTTCTCTATAGCAAATTTCTTAAATTAACTTTATTTTTAACTTTATTGAACATTAAGTGTAAAAAGGAGGACTTTATCAGTCTACCAAGCGTGGTTCAGAGATGACATGTCAGATGCATGTAACGCATGATGAGGAGTGAATTAGACAAATTGAGCTCAATCAGCTAAGTTCTCAAGTGACAGATAATTCACATGCCTCTAACCTACTTGATGACTAGAACTACATCAGTGAGCTGAGTTCGCATTAATGAATTTTGGCCTCATTGGTCTAGCGGTCGCAAGTGGGATTGCTGATCATGAGGTCCCGGGTTCAATTCCTTGTTCGGTGTTGTTGGTTTTTTCCGGTTGATGTCAACAGGCTCGCCTCCTATAAAATAACTGGCGAAATGTGGGTGTACTATTAGATACACCTCTGCCCAACCGGGGATTATATGCTTGACGTTATATTATGTTATATCTAAACATTTTGCCATCATGTCGCGAAGGAAAGGAATAAACACAGCGCAGTATACCTTCATGTTGATTAATCGCCTTTACTACCATAACTTACAAATGAAGTCATTAACTCATTGTTATTATAATGGGGTTATTAAACTCAACGTTTACCGATGTCTGTCTACAATGAAGGACAGCACATAATGTGCCAAAAACATGAGTAATTTCATATCTCTATTAATATTTTATACTACATGCCATATTGCCATGTCTACTGGCAATTATAATAACGTTCAAAGTTTACGAGCACCGGGTTAAATTTAATTTAATTTAACTAGGTTTTATTTATGAATTAGTGTTTTAACTATTACTTTTAATAGTTGTGGTTGTTGAAAAAATAATAATATAAATCGTTGATATTAATTTTCATTATTTTTGTTACAAAATTAATTGTTTGTAATTGTAATTGTGTTGTTAACAATTAAACATTAATATTAACTAATGAAATAAAATTACTGAAATCATTCAATCCATTTCATTATTATTTTTCTTTTTTCTTAGCCTGTTTGAGTGTCCCACTGCTGGGCAAAGTCCCCTTTCTCCTTCCAAACCTCTCTGTCCTGTGCGATATCTGGCCATGGTCACCACGCAAACGAGATTTAAATTTAATTTAGATTGAATTTCATTAATTAATTAATGAAATAATTATCAATATTAGTTTTATTTCATGTCCGTTATAGTATTTTTTTAAACGAATTTTTCATACTGAGAACACAATTTTCCTGATGGAAAAACCTAAAAACACGTTGCCCGACTTGGAAATCAAACTCAGCACTTTATGCTCAACAATCGCACTTGCAACCACTAGATCAATGACACAGTCAAATTATTATATTCCCCAAAATTAAAAAACACATCTCAAACTAATAATAACAATTACTGAATATGTCACGACGTGCAAGATGTTAATTTTTTTTTTTTTGTTCCGTCCTTTTGAATTTATAGTTTATTGTTATTTTTTTTGTCATTTTGTGTGATGCACGTCATGTACCTGCGACAAATAATTTATTTCTTTTGTTACTTTCGTTCTTGACTAAAAGATGAGTTTTTCGCTATTCCCCTATTTTATTTATATTCGAACTCCGATATTTCCACTTCCATTTAAATTTCCTGACATAACGTATTAAACGTGTTATTATATCTCCAATAACCCTTTGACCATTACGAGATTAAGTGATTTTATCAACAAAAAAAAAACATTCCTCACTTAACGTTAACCTCACGCTAATTATCTTTTTATTATTGAATGGACTAATGGTGTATCGAACGCAGTCACGAATATTTTATGGTGTTTTTATGGGCCCATTTTGTTTGCGTTGTATTACCCTACGACTGTGGTGACAAATATGTAGGAATTTATGAGAAGGTTTAACCCTTGATCAAAAAAGAAAAAAATCGAAAAAAAAAATGTAAAAAAAACATTTTTTTTATCCTTTTTGTTTGAAAAAGTAAATACTGTTTTCAATCGGTTACCAACAGCTGATACTAGCTGATGCTGATGGGATATCACGAGAAATCCAGGTTATAGGTGAACTATCTTTGTGCCAAACATTGAAATCCGTTTTGTACTTTTTGTGTGAAAGAGTAACAAACATCAATACATCCATCCTCACAAAATATCGCATTAATACATAATATTATGTATATGTATAGCTTGTGCCCGCGGCTTCGCCAGCGTGAAGTTCGGTAATTGTTACACGGGATCTCACACCCGGGATAAAAAGTATCTAATGTGTTAATCCAGGTTATACACTATCTGTGTGCTAAATTTCATCAAAATCCGTTCAGTAGTTTTTGCGTGAAAGAGTAACAAACATCAATCTATCTATCCATTGTCACAATTTTTTTTTTTTCATTTATACTAGTAGAAAGAAGTGAAATAAGTGCATTGTGCTAAAGATTAAAATAATTTTGAAATATTAATTTTTCAGCTTTTATTTATTTTCATCAATTTATATTTTATAATCTTCCAACCAATGTAGAAAGCGGTAGTATCACATAAGTATAAGCATAATCAGTCTATCTTGTTCCCACTGCTGGGACACACGGCCTCCTTTCTATGAGAGGGAGCGGGCTACCACGCGGGCCCAGTGCGGGTTGGTAGATGTCACATGTCTTCGAATTTTTGGTTCTAGGACATGCCGGTTTCCACACGATGTTTTCCTTTACCGATTTTGAGAAGTAGTATCACAATAAAACTTATTTTAAAGATAACAGATATGAAAACCTTTTCATTATTTTCGTCAGAGCCTCATAGTAGTAAATGTCAATTAAAATGTGTATGTCGATTACTCTTGAAAGCAAGATAACTTGTAAATGTATTTTGCGTATAGGTGAAAAAGTGTGAGTAGAAGTATCATATCTATGAATGAACACTTCTTTAAGATTAAACTTTCGCAGTGTGCAGATTAGATCTTCTGCACTTCACTTAGCTGTGGCAAGCAATGATGACGTCACGTTACCGTTGACGCGGACGTTAATATGCGGCCGTAAACTCGTAATGTTAATGTAACTGGCGTCAAACATGACACGCGGTTTTAGGAAACCGCACCGTTCATTCACACTTTTACTTGATTTTTGGAGGTAATAAACATGAAGCTTTACAAACCTACATAGGTGTTTGCAACAATAAAATGAAGCTACAGTCTCAGTCAGAAGGCATAAAAACTGTAGTACTGTAGTTGCCCATTCCAAAGCGTAGATCGGAAGAACGGGCAAGAAACTCCATGGCAGGCACTACCAAAACCTATACTGCGCCATCTATGACACAAATGAAGAACTAACTTAAATTCCTAAATGGTGATATTCAAGTTTTCCTCGACTTAAGACCATATAGAGCACAACTGTCGGTCAGTAGTTCACCAGACACAAAACCCGTCCCACTGGGATCCCACCAAAGCTCAAACTTTAAACATGAACTCATCAGTAACTGCGCGATATAACCCGACCACGGCGCTATTATCATAATTACGCATAGCGTGCATTTTCGCACGTTGCATGGATAATTAGATGAAAGCCACTGTGTTGTGGTGGACGCCGGAACAACCATGACGGACTTTTTATGTAATCATTCGATCATGGGTGATCTACGTGTAACACGACTGGTTACAATAAGAAGTGAGTACATAAGAGGAAGTCTGAAAGTGGCGCTGGTAACTGAAAAGTTGTGTGGTAGTCGGTTGACTTGGTATGGGCATATGATGCAGAGAAATGAGGAAACAGTCGTGAGGAAAGTTTTGAGAATAAATATGGATGGCTGATGGACTGTGTGGAGGATAATAAATGCCTAGAAAAGAGATGAGACGAGTAATAGAGAATTATGGAAGAAGACATTGTTGCCATTGCCGGAATATCCTGGATGAGGCTGGCACAAGAATGTGGAGCTTGGCACAATCAAGGAGAGGCCTTTAACCAGCAGTGAGTGAAGTCGGGCTGTGGATGATGTTGATGATGATGAGGGCAGAAGAAGATATGATCAGGAAAATAATGATGATTCGAATTTTATTTTAGTTACAGTAGATAAATTAGGTGTTTTAGACAGGAGTTGTAAGGTAGCGATAGGTGATGGATGGAGCAAACTATTCCTGGAGTGGAGACCGCCAATTAGCAGTTGTAATGTGGGGACACTTCCTAGCTAGTTGGGCTGAAGGCCTAAGAAAGGTGGCTAGGTCAGACTGGATGCGGAAAACGGAGGATAAGATTTTATCGCAATTTGGGAGAGGCCTTCGTCTAGCAGTGACTGACGATAGGCTTATATGACTTATTTTAATACACTAGGATAAAATATTTACGCTTTTCATGATGACGAGGATACGTCTTCGAAACTATACGTATGGACGAAATCAGTCAGGCTTAAAAAAACTATAAATGTAGATGACTTTTTTAAAGTTTATAGACGACTATCTGTTGCCCGTGACTTCATTCGCGTGGATGAGATCGTCAGAGTTAAAAAAAAAAACCATGTCGTTCCCCAGTATAATTATAATCTATCTCCTTGCCAAATTTCGATCAGCCGATCGGATCGTAATGAAATTATGATAAGGAAATAAGGTTTGACATTCTCAAAACACAGTCTATGACAAAAATAAACCTACTTTAAGTAGTAGTGAAACCGACGGCACATTGAAACAAGTGTTTTGACACACTACCTTATGAGATATGCAACTACTAGTACGGTTTTTAAACTCTAAAAGGTACGTAATTTAACGATTAATCCAATAACAATGGAATTAGGAAAAAATATAACTATTCGTCAAAGTTACAAACAGAACAAAATATGAGAAAAAAACAGCAATTTCAAAGTTAAAGACCTATTATTAAAGTGTGGAAGTATGAACGAACTACGCCCAAAAAGCCTAAACTAACGACCTCACAACTGAGACACAGGCCTCCCCTCTGTGGGTGTCTAGAAGTGTAAGAACTGACTTACAAACAAATTTAATTAGTTAATTTTAGGATAACGAATATATAGTCTGTGAATGAATATTATGAGTAACTTATTGAAATAAGAGCTGTTCTTAATTTCTATTTCAAACGGTACTAGAAACAGTCTGGTCTTAGTATTAAATAATGCGCAGATACTCGAAATAATTTAATTAAATATAATTGTGTCTAATGTGTTCATCAAAGTCACATTATTAATAATTGTAGGCGTAATGCAATACTATGTTTAATTAATTTAATTTGACGATATTGCGATGGAGTGTTCATTATAAATTCAGTTAGAGGCTTTTCGCCCTTCTTCTACTGAGTAGAATGTTGTCATCAGCTTCTTGGTCTTGTCCCATATTACTTAGGATCAGAGCAACACGACATTTATTATTTAAAAAAAAAAAACATCGTTGCCCCACACTAGGAATTTATCCTGTATTGTATTTGCGTTTACAAACATTAAAACTCATTCATTCATTCATTTATTTATTCAATAACAATTTATATTGTGTTGAACATTACATATTAAATAAAATTATCACATGCAGAAACAACATTTAAAAACCAATTAAAATTGATTGAAGTCCAGTTCAAGAATCTATTCATTTAAAATATGTCAACAAATAAATACAATGTCAAATTAATAGCAGTTATAATGTCAAAATATAATGTCAAATTCAATGTCAAAATATTCAGAGAACAACTTAGTCTCGGTACTAGATGAGCATAGTGCTAAAGTCAAAAAATAATTCAAATTAAAGCTTGTTTACTGCTATTATTTCAAGTGACCATTTTTATCATTTGACATAAATTCTGATACTGAGTAAAAGCATTTTTTCAACAAGAAGGCTTTTAATTTAGTTTTAAATGACTCACATACACAAACAGCCAGACCTGGAACAACTACCTGTAGGCCATACAAATATTTGTTCCGTGCGGGAATCGATCCCGCGATACGCAGCGCTTCCTGTCAACCATCATGCTATCATTTCCTCCTTTTTTATCCTGTCATTACCTCACACAATCCCTTCTTTATCAATCTCTTCTTTATCTCCCTCTCCATCCATCAATATAATTTACTATTTTTCTCTTCACATGTGTTTAAGAAAAGTTAAAAAGGATCTATCCATATAAAGTATCTTGAGCAACTATTTATCACAATTTAAATGAAAAAACTAATGCTCTTTGGACGTGACTTTAATCACTACTTAGGCATTAAAGATTTATGTTGTAAATCGGCTTAAGTGTATTTTTGTGTTAAAGCAAAAACATATACCTACAGCTAATCTAACTGCTAAGTTCTAGTAAGTAAAGGGTATTTTCCAAGTAAACATTATTTCGAACTATATTTAAAAAATATTTACTCGTCATTTAAGGTCATCATCAATCATCATAGCTGTTATTTATTTCATAAACTTAATTCTAGGTCGATAAAGTCGTGACCAATATTTTACAACTTAACTAACTTGTACATAAAAGACTATTACCACACACATCTAGCGATGACGTAAAAGTCAATAGTTTAAACATTTTACTACGTTTGTGTATTTTTTTTTAAGAAACAAGCTTCTATTAAAATGCACTAAAAGAAGAAAAACATGATTATCTATCAACATTGAACGCGCAAAGTTTCATGTCCGTGCTATTAACCGTTGGGTTCTCTCATGAGGGGACGATCCTGGTCAAAGGGTGTGTGAAAAAATTCTATCGGTTGGGAGGAATTGGTTTAAAATTCAGTTGCAAGATTTGACCAATAAATTCTAACTAACAAGGCAAGTTATATGAAAGCTTGTAAAAATGTTTTGAATTGACAGGGTGTAACAGAAAGGTTATAATCATATGAAAGGATATGATGCAGACCATCAAACTGAACAACTGTTTTTTCGCATTTAGGATATTGAACCCAAGGAGAAAGTTGATCAGTTTGATGGTCTGCAGCATATCCTTTCATATGACTATACCCTTTCTGATACACCCTGTATAAGCTACCGAAATAACAAAGTATGTCAATAATTCTGTTAAAAAATAAAACCATTACCTAAAAGCTTCAAAAACCCTCTGGGGGCCTAAAATGTCCGCTTCAGCAGAATCATAATAGGGTAATAATAATTATGAATCACGTTTCAAATTCTTAAAATGGTCACAGATACAGTATATAGAATTGTAACTTTATGACCATTTTACGATACTGCTAACGTGGTCTTTTTAGACCCCTGGTCTTTTATAGTACAGCTCAACTAGTCAAGTTGGTGTACTTTTCGAAATTACTTAATCTAGGTCTCATTTTATCGATTTCAGCTAGGATTTCAGACTTAATTCTAGATTAGATTTATCTCGGAGCCTAGGTCTGTTTCTGTATCTTGATTGACTTGTTTATTAATATGTAATCTATCCTACACTAATTAATGAAGGATACCGTATGTAGGTAGCGATATACTAATTTAAAACTAATTATTACGGTAGATATTTGTTACAAATACAATTGGTATATTGATTGAACATCCCTCGGATTGCTTTAAATAAATCGAAGTCTAGAATTTTTGTACAAAAGAGGTGTTCATGCCTTTAGAATTATTATTTTAATCTTGAAAGACTATTGTATCTACTATGTCGTCTTAAAGTCCTAGTATAACACAAAGGTCTCTAATCACACAGAAAAGCATCTGGCATTAATTATCATGTTTAACTCTATGTTCCACCTCTCTGCCCCAAGACTTGCAGTCAAAATAACCTCTGCGCTGCTACTGACGAAGCCATTAAAATGTAGAATTTTTAGGCCAGAAAAAAATGAAAAACTTTCGTCCCAGCAAAATGAAGAAGAATAAGATGTTTCAGAGCTGATTAGCAACATTCATCAATAGCTTTAAAGTGGATTGTGGATGCTGTTTCACAAACAAAAGGACACTTCTGAAGGTGCCAACCTTGTCGCCTAATTCTAAACCAAGGCATCAACACTCTAAGGACAGGAAGGAATGAAACGATGGAAGAGAGAGATTCTACAGATTTTTATTTGTATTCTGAAGCTCTAGTAGCAGATTTTTGAATAACCGAAGCATGCATGACAACAGTACGTGAATACATTATTCCATAAAAAAAACATTGTTTCCATACGCTGCAATGGGAGTTCTCTCCGGCAACTTTTAATTCAGTTACAATGTCGTACGTTATCTGTTTCGTAATAAATTCGCGCTGTCTTTGGTATGAAAATAAAATGTGGAATCAGATGGTTGGCTGGTTGGTATGCAGCCAGTGTTTTGTGTGTTAAACAATTTCGGAAAGTCAACGTTTATCAGATGCAGATAATAAAAGAGAAAAAAGACGAAATTGTGGCATGAAATGAGTTTCTGTTAGATTGGAAAATACACGGTGTAAGGGACATGCTCAACCTGTAATTCAGTGCATGATGAAAAATCATCTAAGTAAAAAAATAAAAAATCTAAGCTTCGGTGCTCAAATGATCACTTATTTAGGTCAATAACTCCGAACTGACAACGAATTGGCGAAAATCATGTGAGTGGCAAAGGTGCTCCTTAAAAAGCTCTTTTCAATTATGTATATCTTATGGCTATTGGACCTTGGGGCAGGTGCCTATACTTCAAGGTCCATTCTCCTTTTTCGTTGCATAATAATTTATTTAAAATTAACTGTTCACTACATTTTGCGCCGACCCTAAAGAAATTGGGATTAGGGCAGGAGATTGATGATGATGTTGATGATAATATAATACTTTCCAAGACAAGTATCGCTGATGTTGGCAATAAATCGACTTGGAGCGTCATTGAGCAGATGCCTAAGAACTATTGTCGTCACTGAGGCAGGCCTAGCCAGCAGTGGTATAAATAAAAAACGCGTTTATTTGCTACTACCATTCAGACCTTCGCAATCTATTTTATAATGGTGCTAATAGGTACTTTTGTTTACTTGTATAATTATGTAAGTATAACTAAGCTAATATATATTATTAGCAGTCGCATCTGCGGCGCAGGTCTCTCCTAAACCATTCCTCACATCTCTTTCGCATCCACAAGGGTCCATCTCTCTCGTTGAAGACGTCTCTCCACCTTTTACTGGGTCCCCCTTTTTTCCTTTTATTTATTTATTTATTTAAATGCCTTAAACTGTCATTACAGGTCTATAACCTAATGCAATAGTCAAGTCACACACACAATAATAAAATTAAAGCACAACACATCTTATTGTTTGTAACACAGTGTAAACAAAAGTACTTTTTGCGAATTCACCCTAGTGACATGTAAATATATTTATTTCGACCTGAATGTAATTGATGGTGCGAATGTATTTATGTTCTCTTAGTACCCATTCTGTTATACGTTTTGACTACTTGTTATTATTCAACCTACAAATGTGTCCTGCTTAATGTCATTTGAGTAATCTTGCTCTAGCAGTGGGATAGCACAGGCTATAGAAAACGTAAAACCAAACGTTAACAAACCATTAACAAAATGAAAAGTCTTTTTTGATACGTATTCCAATTAACCTGAAGCCACTTCGTGTGACAACACGAACGCTTTAATGGTTTCCAAATCAAAACAAAATTAAATGGGTTTTACCATCACGGTTTTTACCAGTATCGACAAAATCACAATTATTTGTTCCCCTGTCCATGTCCATAGGAACAGATGCGAGTATCGTCCACGGCACGCGATCTCCAGGGGAAACTTTTTAATTCAATTACAATGTCCACAGTTATTTGTGCCCTAACAAATTGCATTTGTTACCACCGCTATTTGCACGGAGTTTTTATATAAAAGTTTGTTTGGACAATACTCGCATTTGTACAGAGTTGCACCGGTTTTCACTTTGTTCGTGTTCGCTATTTTTAGTGGAAATATTTTTAGAGATTTTTTCTATTTATTGATGTAAAATGAATGTGTGTTTTGGAGTTTAAAGTAAAAAGTAACAGTTCATTAATTTAAATAATTTAAATGCCAGTGTTTGATTCGTTTACATGGCACGTGAAACTTTGGGACGGGAAAATTGTAGACAGGTATTTTTCGTGTCTGTGGAGAATAACATCGATATTTAGAGTCTATTTTTGAACGAAAAAGTATTTACACAGAAACGAAAGACGACGAAACTAAGCTTATTGCATTATTATTGTATCAATGACTTTTTAAATAATAAAAAAATTTGACAATAAAATTTGTAAATGACATTATGTTTGTAAAATAATATTTCACTTAATTATAATTCCAAGATAATGAAATTAATTTTATTGACAAGATTTATTTATGTGCAATTGACTATTTGATGATTATTATTATTTTATTATTATTTCCTTTTTTATGTTTGTTAGTGTTAATTAAAATGACATGTTAGTTGTTAATTTATTATAATATTGTATGTAATCTATTAGTTTCTATGAATTTGCATGCCGTAAGGTAGAATGTAGCGGTAACCTTCAGCTATTTGTGTCATCTTAAACTTGTACCTACATTGATGGCAAATAAATAAATCTGAATCTGAATCTGAATCTGAAACAGAAACGTAATTTTATTTTTAGGTATCTGACGTTTTTAATCTTTATTTAATCCCTATGTTGAAACTACTATAAATCAACAATATTTCATGATAACAATTTCATCATAAAATAGTATCACGATTTTATTATAAAGCTCAAGTTAACACCTGTTTCTCTAGAAAACACTTTAATAATGAACCTGTAAATAATTTTCAGAACATTTTCAGTCTCGCCGCCTATTCACTTGAATCCATCAAGTGGACACTCCACGTTATTCCAGGGCTGAAGGATAATTTACACTGAGAAAGTTTCTCGCTTGACGAGAGGCAAGAATAATCATACGAATTTTGTCGCAAGCGTGTCTTGCTTGGCCTTGCGTCTCAGCGTTGAAAACTCTCCTTGTTAAAATGTACAGTAACGCTACGATAACTGTCAAGTAAGAAAATCAAAATCGAAGCCTTTATTTCAATTAGGCCAGTTACAGGCACTTTTGAATAGTCGAAACAAAGACAACAATGAAATATAGCAGTCAAAAGGCATTAAAACTGTGAAAGTGCTATAGTTGCTAGTTCCCTAGCGTAGATCTCTATGGAGAAGATCGAGCAAGAAACTTCATGGATACTCTTTCAAATCAGAATATTTTTACAAAACCTTGTTTACATCATTCATGTTGAGATGGTACATTATGTGAGAACGATGTACCAAAATATAGTAGTACGTTAAAAGTGTCCATAGTAAAAACAAAAAAGAAACAATTCAAAACAAGAACTCGTCTAGAATTCGACACCATTCTGACTGATGGCCTCGTTGGTCGAGTGGTTGCATGCGCGACTGCTTAGCATGAGGTCCTGGGTTCGATTCCCATGTCGGGCAAAGTGTTATTGGGTTTTTTTCCATCAGAAATTTCTCATTAGCAGCCACTGAGTTTATTACATGGGGCTTAAACAAAAATGTGGGTGTAATATTAGCTACACCTCTGCCTATCCCTTCGGGGTTTACAGTTATGTTTACAAAAGTCTGCTTTTTAATTACTTTCGATAAGTAATCGTTAGTTCAAGGCGAGAAGCGGTCTTCATGTAAATGACGCTCAATTAACGTACAGCACCAGACCACTTTAATAAAAGCACCACTTTACAGTTCTTGTTATGGAAAATATCATTGATTTATTATTTAGCTCAAAATAATGAGGTAATTAGACACTAACAAATACTTAACAGAACACCTTTAATCTCAGAAAGTGTTGGCAAAAGTATATACCTATACTGAGACACAGTCCGTCAGATACGTTATTTTGTATATTATAGAGATATAAGATCAGGTGTTTAGTACTCGCAGCCAGCGTGCGTGTATGACCAGATGTATGAACGTGGACGAGGCAAAAGGAGTATGTAAGGATCGTAGCAGGTGGCTTTCTGTATTCTGCCTACCCTCATGGGAAAATGGCGTGGGTTTGTATGTATAGATATGTTTTTTGTATGTATAGAGATATAATAATTATTAAACTTTATTTTACACGAAAATGTTCACGCAGCTCTATTACAATATTGTACTATACGTGTATTGACTTCAAACGAGCAGAAATTCAGAGTTCGGACTGTTCTTGACAAATTCATATCACATAAAATGCATACATATCTAATTACATTCACATTTCCCTAGTTATATTTAAGTCCAAACTAATAAGGGGCGAGCTAATTGCCATCAACCCGGATCAAATCTCGACTCTGTGGCTACTCTTGAGAAACACCTCATGAAAAACTCAGTAACACTTAGCACGATCTGGGAATCGAACCCAGAATCTCTTTTACAGAAGAAGCGGTATTGACTACTAGATCAATGAGCCATAATTAATTGTATATTTAATAGAACTATCTATTTCTCACATTCAACTACTCCATATATACGTGGGAAGAAAAATCCTATATTTAACAAATACATACATAATATATAATAATCATAAATTGATATAAACGTTATATCTGTATTTAATCCTGAAATAAACGGCTTCCAATAATATTGAAATGAAATACAGCGCCCTAATTAACAAGTTAGTGAAAATCGCGAAAAGTGAATAAGAGGAAAAGGATTAAATATTTAATAATCGTCGTTAATTACGTTTAATTAATGAATGTGTGTTAATTTGTTGACTCTGAATATATCTATTGAGATTTGTATTTAATCATACCCTTCAAATTGGAACAGGCTGTTTGACAGGATTTTGTTAATTCACGTCACATAATCAATCTAAATAATATTTAAGCCATGCTTGCCTAGGTTGGTCTGTGAATGGGAGACCACCCATTACCCGTGCCTCGGAAAGCACGTTAAGCCGTTGGTCCCGGCTGTCATTTCTAGATCTTTGACAGTCGTTACAGATAGTCAGTGGCCCAAAAAGAGTCTTACCAAGGTGTATCGTATTACCTAGTACTAACTGGGTTGTGGAGGTCAGAGACCCAGAAGGAGGGTAAAAATTAAAAAAAGAAAAATGGCGGATTTTGGGCGCCATATTGTAGAGTTCGATTTTCAAACCCGAAGACGATGGGTTAATTCCCGACCTACAATCGGGCAGAGCTACAGGCAAAACATTCCTAAAAACACTTAGAACTAAAACACAGCTGTCCAGCCACCTAACAGGTCAATAAACCGATCAGAACACTTATATCTGGGTCAAACTCCACTGAAATGTGCCGAAGAGTCGTTGAATTGACAAGGATCATTATTTAGATGCCTGAAGCAAGGTTCAAAGGTTTTGTTCCACCATTTACAACTCGTCTACCAAATAAATTAGGATATTGGATGAGGGCTTTGGTACCTTCGGATTTAAGGGCTGGTACTAAAGAAAGGCGCCTTTTATGGTTAAAAGAATCTTTAAAAGTCAAAGAAACGTATGTGAAAAGTGTAATGGTTGTATGGAGAGGAAATGCTTCAAAGTTTCTAATGGTGCAAAGAAAAGTAGGAACATGGTATTACTTAATTAAATTGAATATCTTTTGCCAAACGTAACTGGGATTAGTTCATGGACGTATGGAACACAGCCAGGTCAGTTTATTTGGAATACTATGAATGTAGACGTAGCGTAGTATCGAGTTGTTGGCCAAAGATATTTTTTGTGAAAAGAATTACTTTGAGTAAGTTATCTAAGTCCAATTTACTCTGAGGTAATTAATACTTAAATATTTATAATGTTAGCGTGTTTTAATGTTAAATGGTATTAATCTATCAGCTAGCCGCCTATCGGATACCTTTTGACATATTTTACCTTATATTTCATTCTATTCTCATGACAATTGGACAATTTGTATTTTTTATTTGTATGATAAGAGAATAATATGCCAACATTAGTTATTATGAATATATAGTTACCTAGAGAAAAAAAAAAAAAACTAAAATAGATTTTTTTTAATTTGTATAATTGTAAAAGAAAAACCAAATTTGTACACCTCACATGGTAAATCATGTACGGACCTACCCTACCCTACTCACTAAGATCTTGCATGCTCAATTTGTGTGTAAACGCATGTTCTTAACAAATAAATTATACCTTTATCTTTATCTTTAGCTTACCAAAAGCAAGTAACGTCAATTCAAAATATCAGGCGTAGATACATTATAAACAGAGTGGTCCCTACCACTCTGTTTATAATGTATCTACGCCTACGCACAAAGCGTTATCACGTCTTCATCGTACATCATTCTGAACCCACATAGAATAAAATGAATATGCACACAACAGTCATTTAAATTTCAAGTAGCGATCCTAAACAAATTCAATACTAGGCTCAATCCATTCCACCTTTCAGCGCTTCAAGCGAAATACCGCCGCTGATTACGGCGACACTCACAGATTACAGACTATCATACCACGCCTTTTTAAAGTTAAATGTTTCAGCTGAATTGCCATGCGACCGAACTGAATTTATTTTATTAAATTACACTATTTGGTTAACAATTGTGTGAATTGTTTGTCGGTACGATTTTATTGTATAAAAGCTTAGGTTTTAGTGTGGAGTGGTTTTATTATTATTCCGGTAATCGGATTAATCTAGTTTTTGTTAAAAGCAGATTATGTTTCGGTACAGAACTAGACTAACACGAATAGAATAGAATTTTATTTTGTAAATATGGGTAATACACAATAGTTGTTATTATGTTTATTTATTTAAATGCCTTAAACTATCGTTACAGGTCTATAACCTAATGCAATAGTCGAGTCACACACACAATATTAAAATTAAAGCATAACACATCTCATTGTTTGTAACACAGTGTAAACAAAAGTACTGATGCAAATTCACCCCAGTGACATGTAAATATATCTATTTCGACTTGAATGTAATTGATGGTGCGAATTGCTCGAGTTAAAGGGGTTTTGGCCAGCAAGTTGGTCCTAGCTGAAGGAACGACCAGCAGCGGCGGGGGCCGTCGCCTCCACACTCAATGGTCGGGAACGCACAAGTGCAAACGCTGCAACACTATCGGGTTGTCGATATATATATCAAAGCTCAGCCATATTTTACCATTCGGCATGCAAACATTAATTACATTATTTGTGAAACATGTACTTACATTTTAAAGACCAGATCGATTATATTATTATTAAAACAATTATCATTCAATAGATCAGTTAATAAACTATATAATTTTCATTAAAATTGTCATTCATTCAATTAATAAAAAAACAAATAAGTATTTTTTTTTTAAATATCTTGACTTGGCACACGAGGTTGTCGACATGTGGAATATGAACTCGGCTATCATTGCGCCGATTGTCGTGACGGCCAATGGCCTTATAGCCAAGAGCTTCGACGACCATCTTTCGAAGCTCTCCTTAGGCGGTTGGATCAAGGGCCTGATTCAGAAGGCAGTACTCCTCGATACGGCTCGCATTGTGAGGAGGTTCCTGTCTCTGGAGTCCTAACCACCGGTAGCTTGGACCCTACTCCCGATACCGGCGGACGACTATTTTTTATGTTTTTAAATGCATTTTATATGGTTTATGTATTATGGTTATGTTTATTTTATGGTTTTTAAGAAATATGTAAAATAAGTTTATAAAATGAATAAAGGAAATAAATAAAAAATTATCATTATCATTAAAATTAGTCAACCAAGACATTTTTCTCTGTTAGAAACTCATTTATCGTACTATAGTACAGTACGCTTTATCTATCAAAAATTTACGTAGTCTACTTCTAAACATCATTGACGTCTACATCACGAGCGTCCTCTTTCACGCATCATAATAAATTATTTACTTAGTTTTAAGATTTTATTCTTACATGGATATTAATAAATGTGTTAGTAGCAAAAATTAAAAAAAAACTTGAAAACGATCGTTCTGCATCCGCTGAGGTCAATTGGGTACTATTTGAATTTAGGTGCTTTTTATGGGTCTATCACCTCTGGCTCATTTTTCTCATTTTTCCAGTTAGATTAAAATTAAAGGAGAAATACTGAACATATTCATTATTGCTTACTTTTGTCTGTATAGTGTATGGATAGGTTTATTTAAAAAACTTCAAGTCTTTGGAAAATTCATTTCTAAATATTTATGAAAAAGAAAACGTAACGGAGGTTCCCATTTATTTGTAGGAATTTACTGAACCTCTTTGTTGAGTGTTGCCTTGTTAACAGTACTTAATGGCAAAACACAGTTTATTTAAAAAACAAGGTACCTAAATACCTTAACTGAATTATTAACATTGTAACACAACGTCACGGCTTTTGTCCCTCAAGGGTTATACCACCCACACCCACAAAATAATACACCCACATTTCGCCAGTTATGTTTAAGTCCCATGTAATAGAGGGCGTGCCTGTTGCCGTAAACCCTGGCCCAAATCCAGAAGCAGTGGCTTCTGCTGAAAATCCCTCACCTGGACATGAGTTGCCATGGCTGACCTGGGAGTCTTTTAAATAGACTCCGGACCCAGGTTGGCCGCAGCAAAGAAAACCTGCTCAGGTGGAAATTGTAGCATTAATGACGCCACCCTGAAGTGTAAATGTGGTGCTGTTTTGCTAACGATGGGGTACTTAATATCGTGTCCCACGTGTCCTGTTGTTTGTTCACTACAGGAACTGATGGACGCTACCGAAAGCGCCAAACTAGTAGCTCAGTTCTGGGCTGACACAATTTATACTGTCATCGACACGCTAAGAAGAAGAAGAGCATCAAAATAGATATTTAATAAATGGAAATTTTGATAATTTATTTTATTTACTAAACTAGAATAATAACGCCGTTTAGGTGTGAAGACAAAGAACAAAACCCATTGAGCAATGTTCATTTTGTTTTGAAATTCTTCGTAACTTTCGGATACTGTTTAACAATAGGTATTATATCTTTTGTTTTAATTTTATTAAGACTTGTAACTTTAAGTTTATTTTGACTTGAATGGTATAGCTTAACACTAGATGTCTTAAGACTTAGGGCGAATTTAAGCGAAAAAAACTGAACCCTGAATAAAGTACTTAAAACTCTTCTTAGGTGTTTTTATTTCGTTTTTTTTTTGGGATTTGTAAACCCCACCTTAGCTCTCATTTTTGACCCGTCGTGTTGGCCCAGACGTTAAGGCCTCGCCTCTCATGAACGAGGTTGTGACTTCAAATCCGAGCAAGTACCAATATGACTTTTTATATTTATATGTACTTTCCAAGTTTATCTTGGACATCAAAGACATCGGCGAAGACAAAACATCGTGAGGAAATCTGGACTTATAATTAATCTAAGTCTGAAATCGTCAACCCGTCTTGAGCAAGCGTGGTGATCAATGCTCGTTCCTTCTCTTTATGAGAAGAGGCCATTGCCCAGCAGCGGGACAGAAATGTCCCTTACACCCTGTATTATTTTATGAAACTCTTGTCCAAAATGCAGTAAAGTTATCTATCAATGAACGAATAATTTAGAAGAAGATGTGGCCTTCTTTAGTTTTCACAGATTCCCTTGTGAAAAAGCATTAATTTATCTTTGTTTGTGAGTAATTTCCTTCCAATACCCCTTTCTACAACACGAAAAAAAGCTCACAAACGTAATTTACTTCGTAAAACGTACAAATCGAGGTCAGTAGGGATCGTGCCAAGGTCAGCCCTAATATCAGAAACGTTGTTCATTATTGTATGTACTTCCCTTAAAAGTACTCCAAAGTGTTGGTTTAACTTGTTTTTACCCGTTTTTTCCTCTTCAAGGGCCGTTTATGTAAAGTTATTTAGGGTTTTTAAAAGTAATTTCGGGATCTATGGTACCGTTAAATTGGGTTTTTAACATTTTTTAATTTATTTTTGGAATCATTTTTTTTTGAAAAATTGTAAAGCTGTATAATTGTTTTGAAAGATAAAATTGGGAACTTTTATAATGATATTTAATAAGCTTATCTACATGATGTTCTATTTTTCATAGATTTCTTTATTTATAAAGCTTTGAAATAGGAAAATATTCGTGTCTGGCATTGCGTGTCTGATTATAATTATATTGGTACCAACACGAATTGAAATGGAAAAACAATTATATTAGTACTTACATGACACAAGGTTCTACATAAAAACCGGTCAAGTGCGAATCGGACTCCCGCATGAAGGGTTTCGTACCATCTAGTAGTAGGGGGGCTCCCCTTTACTTTTTAATTTATTTTTATTACTTATTGTTACAGCGGCAACAGAAATACAGATTCTGTGAAAATTTAAACTGTCTACATATTACGGATCATGAGATACAGCCCACTGACAGACAGACGTACGGACGGACGGATAGTGCAATCTTAGTAATAGGGCCCCGTTGTTTACCCTTCGGGTATGTTACCTTAAAAATAATACAATCCATGAAGTTTTTATGTGAAATTAAAGAAGAAAGAACGAAAATATATTTATTTGGCACATGCCACAAGTGCACACAGAAAAAAAACAAAAAAAAAAAAACTTAAAACAACACACACTCACTCACTAACTTACTTTTTAATTATAAGTGCTCTAATTCTGCTTACTCCTATAATTTGTGGAAACAGCTTATAAAAAAATATTCATTAATAAAACCGACTAAATCCCCGCTATGATAACCCTCTAACCGATTTTTACTATAAAAATGGAACGTCCACATTCTTTTGGTCAGGAATTTAAAGGCAAATTCCGCTAGAATCCTGAATTACAGGGAAGTATGAGAATTTCAAATAAATTCTTAGCAATTAGAGCGTGCACACAGAAAATGGAATGGAAAAATATAAAATGGGGTGGAAAATGGTCCGGTGGCGGTTGCGAAACGGAACGGATTTTTATGTTTTTTCATGCACTTTAATGGCATTTTATCCAGTATGTTGTAAGATATCGGTTTAAATGTGGTAGGGTATGTGAAGATTGGCATTGAGAGAACCACTTTAATACAGTTTGAATGGTAGAAAATTATCAGAACTTGTTGGTTTTGGTCTTCTGGTGTGGTATTTTTCGGTACAGTGAACGAGTGCATTGATTTATGTGCTCTTGGTGTTTTTAGGCAGCCAACTGTTTTCAAGCTTTTTATGACTTTTTTATCATAAACCAGCTTCTGCCCGTGGCTTCACTCGCGTGAATATAGAATTTGACAATCACGAATTGATTGTTTGTATTCTGCTTGTAATAATATAAATCAAACATGATTCGAAAGACACGTGGCGCCATCTATTATCATAAGAACGTTATTGTTGTTTTCTTCGGGAACAGTACTTTTTTTCGGGATGAAAGGGACCCTATGTCCGTTTCTGTACACCTTACAACGTATATACAAAATTTCATTGATCGGTTCAGTGGTTTAGGCGTGAAAATGTAACAAACAAACAAACAAACTTATTTTCGCATTTATTATACATTAGTAAGTAAGTAAGGAGTAACGATTTTGTCAGCTATATTAAGTGTAAGAATACCCTTAACGAAGCCGAAAGGCACATGTTCTTCTCGTCATTGCGATATTTTGTTTTTGTACTGGATTGCCATTTTTTCTCTTATCACACGTTTAAAAAAAACAGCTTTTAAATGTCACAGTCAATGTCAAACCAAAAATGACCTTTAAATGTCAACATTTACAGAGAAATAGACTTAATTCTAGCTGTCAATTTGCAAAGGAAGGAAGAATGCAATAAAAATAATGATTTTCTAAGACTGCCTTTTATTGATGGATGGAGAGGGAGAGGAAGACCAAGGACACGATGAATGGATTTTGTGAGGAATGATATGAAAGAAAAAGGACTTGAGGAAAGTGTGACCGTTGACAGAGGATAATGGAAGAAAAAAACTTGTTGGGTCGACCCCAAGTAACATGGGACAAGGGCAGGAAGATGATGATCTATGATTGCCTTAAAACAATAAATGGAAATGCCCAGTCAAGCCTTACCGTGAGCCATGATTTAAACCAAAAACCAGGTGCTCAAAACACCGAGCCATCTATCATAAATCAATCATTTCAGTCAATCCCAGAGATCAGACATCTAGACAAAGGCCTGTTCTTTCATATTTTTCTTTTTTAAAAACCTTGTACATAAACTCCGCACACCGTCCTGGATAAAATCCAATATTAATAGAAAATTATTACCGTTTTTCCAATATGCAAAACCAAATTTAATAATCCCATTTTAATATAGGATATGACATCAAATCAGCCGAAGGAAATCGTATATAGGTGTCACGCCGGTCTGGGCTCACGTTGAGTGGAATTACAATTAGATTTTGATTAGATATCTAGACCTTTTCTAGGCTATACATAAATATGCTTGTAATTTGCGTGTGGTTATTAGATTTTTTGGGTTTCGAAAAATTTTAGGCTATGATTAAGGTTAGTTAGAATGAGGGGCCGTGACAAAGCAATGACAGCCACACGGGTCGATCTTTAGGGTTAAGCAATGTTTGCCAAGGTCGATCTGTGCATGGGTGATCATTAATTTCATAGCAAGTACTCTCCATGTCTCGGAAAGCACGTTAAACAGGAAGGTGATACTAACCCAATTTGGAAAAGGCTAGCTCGATGGTCGGCTAGGAAATGATTGTGGTGTCCAATACGGTGACGAAGTAATAGAAACAAATTAATAGAAACCTACTAACACATTGGTGTTGACATTAATTTGTAAGTTAATTTAAATAGTTAAAGTAAACACTTTGACGTAGGTATAAGATTTTTGTTGGGTTTTTGTCCATCAGCATTATCATTTTTTTTGTCGATAGATAAACTACCTACCTAGACAATGCGTATAGGTATAATTGACTAATGTCTGTTTTAATATTTATATATTCATTTATTCAGGTCATTTATACCCATTGCCATTTATCACAATAAAATCAGACTATAATTACAATACAAACACAAAAAAAAAACAAAATAATATAGATAAAAATAAAATAAATTACAACAGAAATAGAATTAATTTAAATAATTAAAATTCAGCTATACTACTACTGCAGCTACTACTGTTTTTTTTGGTCACAAGGTGACATCTAAATGAATGCCTAAGTAACAGCTGTTATTTTAGGCATTAGTATGCACACATTTATTCTCTAAACCGGTTCGGAACTCGAGTCGAGTTCGAGTCGAAGTCGAGTTTTTCAAGTGATGTTTAGATAATAACACTTCAGTTCCCCTAGACTTTCGTTTTAATAAACCCCGCAACAAATTAAAGCAGAGCATAAAAAATATGGTAATTGTATCCGCAGTCATTTGCATGAAAAAGGCATGAAGTCATTATGATTCTAGATCGGTAAATAATCAAAGATAATTTCGCTTTCAAAGGGAAGGCAATCAGATATAAAAACTCCGCAGTCTTGAAATGTGTCACTGATAAAGTTTTATTCCGTCATTAGAATCTAGGTTCTTCTTTCATAGCTAGATTGTGAGTTACGTAGTATCATTTTAAGTTTATTTTCATTTAAAGGTACACTAATACATTTTTACAACCCGGTTAAAAAACCGGGAAAATAATTCGACATTTGAAATTATTTTTAAAATTATTGATTTGAAACATTTAGAGCGGCGGGTTAGACCGACGGTCGGCGTAGCGACGCGTCGCCACGGCATGCGTCGAAGAAAAAATACTTGCATAGGAAATTGACCCGTGACTTCGTAAAAATAAGGAATTCGACTTCGTAAAAATAATCGTGATTACAAATAAATAAAAATACTTGCATACGAAATTTTTCCATAGACTCTTACAGATAAGGAGCATGATTGCATTTGCGAAAACTAACGCGGTTATTGAACTAATAAGTGATTGATTACTTACGTAATTATGAAGTTTGTAAACACCGCTACTAAGTCAGATTTTTATATTTTGTAAAAGCGTATCATTTAATAAAACATACACTGATTGTCATGTTGCAAAAGGATGTGGTTTTGGTGTGGCTTACACTAACCCTCCTTGAGAATGCTGTTGTTGGTGATTTACCCGACACAGTTCGGGAACCCAAGATGCTTTATCGTATGCGCTGGGTCTGAAGCTCCCTTAGTCGCTCTTACAACACCAACGGGATGAGATGGGGCAGCCATATTCTTAATCCAGGACCACACATTATGATTGAAAAAGTATTATTTTTCTAATTGAATTTTTAAAAATAGCTCATGGTAAACAAGCTAGCTTTGTTACTTGTAAGAATAGGTTATTTGACTGAAAAAATCTATTTAATCCGTCAGTTTGATTATTGAAAAATATTGGACACGTATTTTTTCTTTTGTCATGTAAACGATAAATTACCACGATACAGCGCGTTGAAATCTCGCGTGACGTCATAATTTCTGTTACTTTGTACTGGCCAGTGTTCGATGAGCTGTATCGTTGTAATTTTTTGATTATGTGTCAAAAGAAAAAATACGTGTCCAACATTTTTTGGTGATCTAACTGACGGACTACATTTTTTTTTTGATGTTGTCAAAAAGTCTATTGCTAGTACCATCTCTTGATAAGGCGCGCATTTGTCTTGAAGCGGAACAGGGGTCAAACATGACGCTTTAGCAGAATCTTAATAGGATAATAATAATGAAACACGTCAAAATTCTTAAAATGATCATAGACGCAGTTAATATTATGAATTATCACTTAGTGACCATTTTACGAATTGAACGTAATTCATATTATTATCCTATTATAATTCTACTTAAGTTATTTTAGATCTCCAGTTTTAATATAGCTAGCAATAAAATTACATCATTCCCACTCAGACACTACACTCTTTCTTCAAATTAAATTCTTGCCTTCTCTAACGTTATAAGAGCAAAATAGCAAATACACCCAAACTAACTACAAACTATTAGAACTCAGCAGAGGACACATAACCTTTTCCTTTAAAACCTTCAACAATTCCATCGTCACTACGAATTCCCTACAAAATTAAACAGATATTCGTTAACATGAAGAATTACCCTTCAACAAAAACAAATGTGTCGTGACCCTACGTTGTTCCGAAATAAAATGAGTACTGACCCTTCTAGTTGCTAAATAAAATAAGTGCTGACCCTTGGCTGTCGAATAAAATGAAGTATGTCAGAATAGATGCCCAAATTTTATGTTATTGATACTTGGGTTGAAAGGGGGTGAATTTGCATGCTGATTGAGGTAGGAAGCCGTTTTGTTTTTATTTGGTCGTGTTTTGCTAACGTAAAATATAAATTGTAGGCAATCAGCCGGGTTGTGTTAGGACTAAATGTGAGTTAGTAAAAAGGGATCAAGGGGCGTTTTTTTTTAATTATAAAGAAGACACGGTCTGTTTTCAAAATGAATTTAATTTGAAGCCAAAAAGATACTGCCTCTTACAGTTCTATTTGCCAGAAACAACCTTTTACAGCGAAAGAGACACGCGAACCTCACGCTCGTATTACTAAAAACCGTTAGTCTAATTAAAAGCAATAATAACGTTACGAAAATACACGCACAAAATACGCCTACGTTGAAACTTGCGACGTTTCACCCCTCTGCACCCCCGTCACCCCCAAATGCAAAATAGTTTTGTACAGAAGGTTGGTTACATACATCGAGAGAAAACGCACGCACACACAGACACACTTCACGTGTATACGGCGAGTGCAGTGCAATCGCTCTCGCGATAGTCGTTTGTTTGAGATCAATAAAATAAGCTCGCAATTTTTTCGGTCTACTACTATTGGTCCGCACAAAAAGGGTACTTTTTTTGTTTTATTAATACTAAGTTCGCACGGTATACATATGTGGTCATCGTGTGCATGGGATTTTGTTTTAAAAATGAGCAGATTATTTTTTTTTGATGATAGTACGCGTCTATGTGTGCGCTGTTTTCGTTCGTTATATGGAACTGGCCTTCTGTAAATACAATTTTGTGCCCCAAGGTTGCCACTACAAAGCGATATTCAAACTATTCTCAGAATTTCTTAAATCTACAACCCCAGGCACTGTACTCAAAGATTAGCTTTACAAATGACTACGAAATAAATAGAAGTAGGACTAAGCGAGTAAGCAAATTTAATAAACTAGAATTGAAAACGAAAACTTTCGTCTCAACTTTTTACCCAACTGCCAAGGAAGAGTTATGTTCTTCGCGCGTATCTTGTATGTTTCTTTGTTTGTTTGTAAATTTCTTTATTACCTCGTATGTTCGAAATGGCTGGATGGATTACGACGATGTATCATAGTAGAGAAGAACCGAGGGTATGCCCAGCAGTGGACTACTGTAGGCCTATGATGATGAGAATCGTCTATTTTAGGATTTCTTTTAGGATTCTTTTAAGATCCCGACGTTTCGAAGTTTACAATTTGAGATAAAGGCTTTTGAGTGACATATTAATTAAAACGTCATATTTATGTTTGTGAAACAAAACCGTTGTTCACGTTACTTTGTTGTAAGAACGATTTTTAATTAATAAACATGGAAACTTGTAATAACATTAACGCCCATTCCACACGCGATATTTTATAATAATGTAAACAAGTATTTTATTACCACTGCAGCATGATTCGCAAATATATCGATCATGCAGGCATTATTGTAATATTGACATAATGATTGCACCTGTTTGTGTAAAAAACTACAAACACTTATTTAAATTGAGAACGAGCTTGACGCCTACAGATAGGATTGGTCTATCCTAGCTTACAACAGAAAAGAATGTAAGTGTGGAGGAGTGTGTGGTGTGGTGGTGTGGTGTGTGGTCTGGGTGGTGGTGTGGAGTGTGGGTGTGGTGTGTGTGTGTGTGTATGTGTGTGTGTATGTGTGTGTGTGTGGTGTGTTTGTGTGTAGTGTGTGTGGTGTGTGTGGTGTGTGTGTGGGTGTATGTGTGTATGTGTATGTGTATGTGCCAGTTTATGTAAACGCATGTTTGACAAATAAAGTATCTTTTATCTTTAGCTTTTAATATTTTTTATTTTATTATCAGCCTGTGTCATCCCACTGTAAGACAAATTGACATCAAAACTCAAAAAATTTTGCTTAACCACGAATCCCTGTACTTTATACAATACTATCTTCATCATTAGTATGTTCGATCGTCAATTGTTTGTATATGACGTCACTACCCGAGAAGCAACCGGAGTGTCACTCCCCGCGCTTCTGTGTTGTCATGTAAGTTTTCTCTTTTAAATAGTGCATTTTTATTCATTTTTATCGGGGTATTTTTGTTAGCCAAAAACCTAATAAAACCCTCACGGATCGGACAGGGTATTTTTAACATACTGTGTAACGAATAAAATTGACCTTGTAGGCAAAGTAACATTTTATTACAAGTATCAAAAAACCCGAATACAAATTGTATTACGTATATATATATATATTTGTAATCTACTTTTAATTTCCTTCATTTTGATACCATACTCGATGGGTTTGGTTAAAAAAAAAAATATTAACGACTTACAATTTTACGCCAAAAATCCGCCATTTTTTTTTTCTTTAAAGCACATTTATCTAAGGCCACTTGGGTTTTTGAGACGAATCTAATGATACCATAATCGTCGAAATCCATACAGCCATTTGGAACACAAGAGGTAATAAAGAAATTTACAAAAAACAAACAAACATTCAAGATACGCGCGAAAAACTTAACCCTTCTTTGGCAGTCGGGTAAAAAGCCAGTCAGCTTTCGTTTACATTAGACGTATGCACAACTTCATAACAAACAATTCTTATACTTACATAGGTATACTGTATTAAGGGCATTACATTGCTCGATGACCTTGATGATTTGATCCCTGTACTGGTTTTTGTTGACTTGCCCCGCACATATCGCAAAATTTCGGTTTTTATTTATTATTTAAAAATGTTAAAAGAAATAACAGAAAAAAAACAATACATATTGTTAAGTATATCATTACGTATTTGTTGTTACAAAATTCATGCCGATCTATTCAGCCGTTACAGAGATAATTTACAATTAAGGTTGAAAAAGGACCTATTTTCTACGATTAACCAAAAAAAATTGAGAAGGTTTATTAAAATTTTAAACAATACAATTTATTTGTGATAAACTTAACTGTAACATACTTTTTTTTACACGGAAAACGCACGAAGGGATTCATCAACAAATTTCTTTGAACATACGCTGTTTTTGGGATTTGAGCCATGTAATGCCCTTAATGAGTAACAGAAAGTTTATACCCCAAATGTAATCAAAATCAAAGATTAAGTTACACTGTTATTGCTACATATATAGAATTATTAGAACAATATTTACCGACTGCTCATATTATAAGGGAACTTACATATTGAATTATTGCGACCTTGGTCGGAAGTATAATTCATGGTAGCTATCTATTATAATTGTGCTGAATATAAATAAAATATTACATTATAATGCTACTATTATTTTTATTTGGTTATAATAGCTTGTTTTTGATATAATATGTTACTTCCGTTAATATAATAGATGTGAAAATAACACTGTCTGTCCTTTTCACGGCTAAAACACTGAACCATGGTTATGTTTGATAGACCGGTAACCTGAGAACTGAAGATGGAAATAGGCCATTTCATAGTTTCTTTAGCGCTGACTAGTCGCGGGTGACAGATAGTGTTTACATTTTTACCCGACTAAGGGAGGGTAATGTATTCATCAGCCTATATACAACATTATTTTGAGTATATGCGAAACCTGATTAGAGTTTGTTCATAATAAGTAACTGAATCGATTCCAATAATTTTTAAACCATGATATGTTGTCCCAAAAATATTTAAAAAAGGTTACAAGTTGGACACCGAGCGACACTAAGTACCTATCGCAATAATTTAGGTACCTACTGCCAAATTATTATTATCAATAAGCTCAAGACGACGCCGGAGGCGTGCGCGCGGCTGTGCCGCGTGGTGACCACGTTTTAGTGCGGACAACCAGGTAACAAAATAAGCTTGTAACTTTGTGATTTTTCATGATACAGTTTTGAAATTTTGTACATAGATTCTTTACATAAAAATACTAGACACGTGTTTCAGGTTTCGCATATACTAAAACTAATGTTGTAAGTTTGTTTGTTCCTTTAGTGTACTCTAGAGACCAAACGCGTGGGCTGATTTTAATGATTCTTACGTCAATCGGTTTGTCTTAATCTTGCGAGTGTCGCTAAAGACATGACTGTAATCAAAATTCAATATGGCGCCACAACCAGACGCCATATTGTGAAAAATAAAAATATTAAAGTCGACGAACTATGTTAAGTGGGGTATCAACGAATAGGTATTTGAAATATAAAATTATTAAAACATAGAATGGGTCCCACCTGCTTCCAAATGCGCTGGTTTTTGCTTTCCAGTCGGATTTTTAAGTTTTTATAACTATTTTTTAATTACTTTCATCTCGTGGCTATGCATTTGATTTAACACTAGGTTCTTAGTTCTCTTTTTTGGTGCTAGTTTTTATTTGAAACCACACATGCAATTATCTCAACTAATTAAAGCTCTCCCAGCACTTATGCAAACTCCTATAAAACCCTCACACATTCAACATTCTAATAAAACTAATGTTCTGTATTACAATAAAGGTTCCAAGTTTTACACTTACTGATATAATTTAGTATTAACATGAAAATCTCATCAGCCGTTAATTTGGTCGCCATCTTTGCAATTTCGCAATTTTATCGCGACCACAGGCATCCGAGTTAATACAGCGTGTCATCATAATTATATGCTCGAAAAGGATCAAATTCAAGAACGAGATTTTGACCGAAACCTGTAATTTTTTTTAACTCATTTGCTTTTAATTAGCCATCATGTTCATTCTCCCGCCCTCATCTCATTTTATTTCTTGTCGGCGTAACATGTCTTCTTCTTCCATGCTTTCTATTACTAGTTATGTCAGTAATCATCGCTTATCTAGCCATATCATCTTTCACCCTAAGAAGACCTTCTAACTCACCATCCTTTGATTCTTTAGTCTTCTCCTACTCTTATAGCCATCACATCACATTCTTACTCATAATTTTCCTAGAAGAGCTCGTGGCTAAATAATAACAGCCACTCGGATCAATCCTCAGGTTAAGCCGCGCTTGCCTAAGTTGGCCCGTGGATGGGTACATACCGAGTTTCCTCCGTGCCTCGGAAAGCACGTTAAGCTGTTCGTCCCGGCTGCCATTTGTAGATCTTTGACAGTCGTTACAGGAAGTCAGTGGCACGAAAATCGATAACCAGTCTTACCAAGGGATATCACCTAACTGGGTTGTGGAGGTCAGATAGGCAGTCGCTCCATGTAAAATACTGGTATACAGCTACATCCGGTTAGACTGGAAGCTGACCCTAACATAGTTGGGAAAAGATTAGGCAGATGTTGAGTCATAACTTTCCTCACGGTCTTTGAGACTAACAGGGTGAATATACATACAAAGTACCTCATTTATAACGTTTTGAGTTGCACTAATCTAGTGACACATAACATAACATCACGCCTGTAATCCCCGAAGTGTTAGGCAGAGGTGTGCCTAATAGTGGATGGAAAAACCCAATAAAACTTTGCCCGACCTGGGAATAGACCCCAGAGCCTCATGCTCAGCAGTTGCGCTTTTGACTACAAGACCAACGAGGCAGTCACATCACATCCAGTGACATAATAGTGCACCCAAATTTTGCTAGTTATGTTTAAGTCCCATGTAATAAGGGCCGAACTTATTGCCATCAACCGGGCGCAAATCCAGGCTCCGTGGCTGCTACTGAGATATTCCTGATGGAAATACCCAATAAAACTTTGCCCGATCTGGGAATCGAACCCTAGACCTCATGCTCAGCAGTCGCGCTTGTGACCACTAGACCAACGAGGCAGTCACATCACATCTATTGACATAGATAATGGATAAAAGCGACACTGATTTAGCAACCCTTTCACTACTATTTCGATTCTATTACCATAACTCGATTTCTTTGATCGCCAAAGTCAAGTGTGCACCCTTAATACTACACAAACTTAATAATGTCTAGACAAGGTCAATTTGTTATTGAACTATCAAAATAATAACTAATTCTGGTAAACTTAGCTTTAGATGCTCACGATAAAAATATTGTTTGATTATTTTCGCTATTATTTTTGGGGGAATAATATGCTCTCACTATGAACGAAATTGAGGATAATTATTATGTCCTAGAATATTTCATGGTAATACAATTTATTTCTTTTTCGTTAATGCACAGACGAAAAAAATAACAATTATTTTTTGTAGTATTGGGTGTATTAAAATTTTACTTTATGTAAATCTTTGTGAACATTAAAGTGTGGAAAATCTACAAAATCTTTTACAAGCACTTTTACGATTTCTAAATAAACGAGACAAACTTCACAAACAATCAAATTGAATCGGTCTATTATTATTTAAAATAGGAGCCGGACAAAACAAATTTAAACTAGATCAAGAAAAAACTTCGCTCGTAATTTGGTCGGATATTATCCTACAGGAACGTCCTGTGTTTTTTCAATATAGCTTAAAACACTGGGGGAAAAAGTAGCTTTCTTTTAGTGACAGAATGCCCAACTATGTTAGGGTTTGCTTCTAGTCTAACCAGATGCATCTGAATACCAGTATTTTACATAGAGCGACTGCCTATCTGACCTCCACGACCCAGTTACTGCTGGGTAATACGATACCCCAAGGTAAGACTGGTTGTCGAGACTTTCTGGCCACTGACTATCTGTGACCACTGTCAAAGATCTACAAAAGACAGCCGGGACCAACGGCTTAACGTACTTTCCGAGGCGCGGAGAAATCTCGGTACTAGCATAGCATAGCACAGCATAATCAGTCTATAATGTTCCCACTGCTGGAACACAGGCCGCCTCTCTATGAGAGGGAATGGGCTATAATCCACAGCTCGGTACTAAATAAATAATATTAGTGTAGTAATATATCTACGTAGGGTGCTATATCAACCCTTATTTACCCATACCTACCTACAGGGTGTAAACAGACCCTTCACATAGCCATCAACCAAGCATTTTGTACATCAAATTAAGTAACTTTACGCAAAAATTATTACTGGGAATCGACTTTTTTTTGGGGTGAAAAATCACGTTTTACGGTAGGACTCAAAACATTGTGCTGATGGATGGATTGAATAGTACGGGGGTCGTGGAGGTGTGTAAAGTAAAAATCTTATATTAAAAACATGTATTATAAAAAAAACTTGTGAAAATTTGGAACTTTGACCCCCAATATCTCCGTAACTAGAAGGTTCTCTCAAGTATGGTCTAGAACAAAAAAATATCGCAAAGACGGGGAGAAAAAGTGCCTTTTGGTTATGTTAAGGGTCTGTTTACACCCTTTATATAACACGAGAAGATATTTAGATATACGGCTAAAAATCATGTTATACTAATAAATGGTGGGTTCTAACCAACTCTCTAAGGGTAACCCAGGTGACTCACTGTTCATATGTATATTAATCATCATCATCATCATCATTTCAGCCGAAAGACGTCCACTGCTGGACATAGTGTCGCCACATTGACCGGTCCCGTGCGACTCGCATCCAGCGGATGCCTGCAACCTTCACCAGGTCATCGGTCCACCTAGTGGGAGGCCTTCCAACGCAGCGTCTTCCGGTTCGCGGTCGCCACTCCAGAACTTTTCGGCCCCATCGGCCATCCGTTCTGCGAGCAATGTACCCTGCTCACTGCCACTTAAGTTTGGCTATTCTTCGGGCTACGTCGGTAACCTTGTATATTAATATTGGTGCTTAATTTATATACGTGGAACTTACGCCATGTACCCAGTTAGGTCCTTAGTTATAGGTATATAGGTAACTTGTTGAAGAGAAATGGGTAGCGGTTAATGCTCTGTTGTTTAGTTTTGGGCTTAAATTGTAGTAATTAATTCACCTAATTACAATTCGGTTGATTATACGAGAAAGGTCACTAAACCCAGCAGAAACATTAGCTTCTTGAACCACACAAAATTAGTTTTTAATATTATATTTGCTGCATCAATTAATTTTTAAGTAAATAAAGTGAGAGAATTTAGATTATAACATTGTCAGTTGGTACGACGATTTTGTTTATTATTTAAAAACTACAAATAGTTCTAAAATATCAAGATGGGAAAAGAATTACATCAAAAAAACTAGTCTTAAAAGAACACAAGAATAACTATTCTTTAAAGTAAATTTCAATTCGCGTAATTTCAAAGACAGTTTGAGTAAAATCAGCATTAATTTCAATGCTGATTTTACTCAAACTATCTTTGAACCGGAATTGTGCGCCGGGTCAGTGTAGGCACCAAGACATACATAGGAACAGTCGGTTGCGCGCTCCCAAAATCAGCATTAATTAGTTCAAAAAAATGTTCGTTTCCCGGTAATTATTTTTGCATAGCATGACAGTTTTTAAACTGTCATGATCACTAACACTATCATTAACACTAGACAATATTTACAACAATATTTACAACCCACCCGCAATGAATTCAGTTTGTCCGTGATCATGGCGCTTGCAACATTGCTTGCAGCTTGCCGAAATTCGGGGAACTCATTACAGATAGTAAACATGGTAAATATCACGTTTTCAGTGTTAATGATAACCTTACAACTATTTGAATCTAGCTCTATAGCTACAGTTCTTCGAGACACAATACAAGTTGCATTCTCTCAAAAAAGTTAAATTAGTTAAACTGCAGTCGCTTTGTCAAAGTTTTTAGATAAGATTTGGAATACCGTCCCTAATTAAGATCTTGAAGCTAATTCAATGTAAAGTTTTGTTAATTTCTGCAGTTAGCAGATGTTACTTCTTTGTCCATTTTAGTTGAGAGCAAGAATGACGATTAATTGGCTACGTCGCTCATACTTTTAAGAATAGTTAATTTGTATTCTTCTTAGAATAGTTTTTTTGATGCCCTGTAATTGTTTTTCCCATTTTGTTATTTTAGATCTTTTTGTAGTTTTTAAATAATAAGCATACATGTAATACAAACAAAATCAGAAATATCTTAAAAAATACTATTTTAATCTACCACAATAACACAAAAACAATTTTTTTTTAAATTCTTACTTCAGTGTTTTTTATCACGTTTAGCTCGTAGTGTTCTTAGCTTCGAAAGCCTGGCAAGTCAGTTATTTTTAACGTAAAGGTGTGATTGGATGGATTTTTATGAGCGATATTTAGACACATATGTCATTCTCACGCTATTCTGGCCATTCCAAAACAGCGAGCTGAATATGCTGTTAAAATCGTATTTGGTTTTTAGAGATCAGTTAGGCAGTCACTGCATATAAAAACTGGTATTTAGCGTCATAATTATGATGTTGATTAGGGTACATGTTTATACGCGTGGATGCCCCCCACGCAAGTCCCCAATTAATGAAAGCCTCTGTGCGTTTGCAAAATCAAACAAGGAAGTGTCAAGAAAGTTTTAATTAACAAAAGTAACATCTCATTTTCATAATAAAATACGCACCATCCACCTCCAGAGTATTACTAAACAATAAAGCGACGACGCAACCCAAAAATGTTCAAGTTTTAACTTGCAAGAGCAATTTACGTGGGTTCCTATAACAATAAATAGGAAGACAAAAGCGCTAACTGACAAGGGAAGACTTCCTTTAAATATCTTTTTTGGACATAAACTTCTATTCAAGTTTTTAATAACTTTTCAGCGGCTTATTATCTCAATTGTCTGAGGGCTAAATGCTGGCCTGGCCTTTAAGATTCTTTATTAGTTTCGAGCAAATGGCTGTTTGGGAAGTTTCTGTTGATAGATAGTTGAGCAGTGACTGTAGAGATAAAATTGGAGATGGCTCTTTAGTGAGTGCTTACGAAATGGCGCACTTTAATAATGATTTTGACTTTTCCTTTATTTAAATTTTTACAAATTAGTTTACATTTTTAAATATTCCTTAAAAAAAAATATATAAAAAACATTTAAAAATATAAAAAATTGTAGCCCACCGGTATCGGGAACAGGGTCCAAGCTACCGGCGGTCAGGGCTCCAGAGAGAGGAACCTCCTAACAATACGAGCCGTGTCCAAAAGTACCGCTTTCTGAATCAAGCCCTTGATCCAGCTGCCTAACGAGAGCCTCCTCAGGTATTGGTCGAGGCTCTTGGCAATTAAGCCATGGGCTGATACGACTATCGGCACAATGATCGCTGAGTCCACATCCCACATGTCGACAACCTCGCGAGCCAAGTCAAGATACTTGATTTTCTTATCTTTCTCGGCTTTCACGAGGTTCTCATCATGCGGGACCGTTATGTCAACAATCATTGTGCGCCGCTCTGATCGATCCACCACCACTATATCAGGCTTATTGGCTACAATAGTCCTGTCAGTGATGATGGATTGATCCCAGTACAATGTGATACTGCCATTTTCGAGAACTGGGTCGGGCACATACTTATAGTACGGCACTTCCGATTCCACAAGGTTGTATTTTAGAGCAAGTTGCTGATGGATAATCCTGGCTACAAGGTTGTGTCTATGCAAGTACTCTCCGTTAGCCAGACGAGAACACCCGGAGATAATGTGACGGATTGATTCGCCTGGACGGTGGCATGCCCGACATATGTCAACCGTACCGTCCTTCACAATAAATCTCCGGTAGTTATTCGTCATCATAACTTCATCCATAATTGCACAGACAAAACCTTCGGTTTCTCCGAAGAGGTTCCCGGAACGTAGCCAGGCTACGGACGCTGATAGGTCTACATCGGGCCCATGCAGGGCCCGGAAAAAGCGTCCGTGAAGCTCTTTACTCTGCCATACCTCCATGCGGTCGTTAGTGTCAAGCACTAAGGGTTTGCGCCAGTTCTCTTTAGCCAAGGAAAGCGGGGTGAGGCCCTTGTCCATTGCGACCACATCTCGATGCATCCCCACGTCGGTTTCAAGGAAATATTCCCTGAGACTGCATATCTCGCGATTGTGGAGAGTCTTAGCGTTTAAAAAGCCTCGACCCCCACACTTCCGCGGGATATACAGTCTCATAACAGAAGAACGCGGGTGATGCATTCGATATGCCGATTTTATTATTAGAGGACTGAAATTATGTAAAATTATTCTCTATACAACATTAGTTTTAGTATATGCGAAACCTGATACACGTGTCTAGTATTTTTATGTAAAGAATCTATGTACAAAATTTCAAAACTGTATCATGAAAAATCACAAAGTTATAAGCTTGTTCTGTTACCTAGTTGTCCGCACAAAAACGCGGTCACCACGCAGCGCGCGCCTCCAGCGTCGTCTTGAGCTCATTGATAATAATAATTTGGCAATAGGTACCTAAATTATTGCGATAGGTACTCAAAGTCGCTCGGTGTTCAACTTTTAACTTATTTAAATATTTTTGGGAAAAAATATAACATGGTTTAAAAATTATTGGAATCGATTCAGTTACTTATTCTGAACAAACTATATTCAGGTTTCGCATATACTAAAAATAATGTTGTATGTTACTTCCCTATTTGAATCGGATTTTGTTAACAATTTCAAGGGTTTTATTTTTTTCTGCTCGGAACCCTAATCCTTTTCTAAAGTAAAAGTAAGCCTAACTTACTCTTTATAACATCAGCTAGCTACCAGTAAACGTACCGCCAAAATCGGTCCAGCCGTTTCGGAGATTAGCCGGAAGAAACAAACAGACCGACTGACATAAATTTACAAAAAAAATCTTTTACAAGTAACGTTATATATGTTATTTTGAAGTTACAAACAGATATTACAATTTTATTTATTTGTGTAGATCAGTGAATTAGTATAATCCTTATTAATTAATCAGATAATCATTATGTGACCAATTGCTTGACCACACATTGGCGGGAAATAGCCCAGAAATTATTGTCGTTTAGCCAGTGAAGATCCCTGGGATTGAAATCTAGACTAGTTGACATGATCCCACTTTGCCTTTGGCATGTGCAAATAAAAAAAAACAACCATTTTGCAAACGTACAGAGGTTTTCATTAAATTTAGATTTGATGATTTTGTTAATTAAAAAAGATATTCTCCTGAAATATCTCTCCTGTAAAATTCTTCAAAAGTTAAAAACAATTTTTATAAAATGTGCCACTTGCTTGTATTTACTCAAAGACCCTGCCTCCAATTTCAACCTAACATACTAAAATGTTATTACTAAGGTCTTAAATGCAGGAGCAGAGAGGCTTCCCGAAAAAGGCTTTAAAGGCTGTATCGTGGAGCGCACTGCAGTGGGTATGCAGATCGGTACTAAAAGATTTACACTCTGATACGAGTTGCAACGATGAGAACACGAATTGAGTGTAGCTTTAGCTTTACCGGTCTAAAATAGTCACGATGCAGGGAAATATTCTCTTCGCATATACAGGTGGAACGAGCATTAATCGGATTGGACAGGCTGGGGAACTTTATAATAATAATCATGTTTTCCTCGTTTTGACTGCCTCCTTGGTCGAGTGGTCGCAAGCGCGACTGCTGAGCATGAGGGCCTGGGTTCGATTCCCGGGTCGAGGAAAGTGTTATTATGTTTTTCTATCAGGAATTTCTCAGTAGCAGCCACGGAGTCTAAATTTGTGCCCGGTTGATGGAAATATGCTCGCCCCCTATTACATGGGACTAGAAAATAAGTGGTGTTATGTGGCTGCAGAAACTATAAAGAACACCTCTGCCTTACCGTTCGAGGATTACAGGCGTGATGTTATATTATGTAACCGGGACTTACACATAACTGGCGAAATGTGGGTGTACTTATAATTGGAACCTATGCCTAACCCGTCGGGGATTACAAACGTGATGTTATGTTATGTAATCGACCTCTAGGTATTGTTCCCACTACTGAAATATGCGAAGCAAAGAGAGCCTGGACGAAGTGACAATCTACCAGCGAAAGCGATGATAAAAATCGTCGGCGTCAGTATAGGACCTTGTAAAACACCCTTTTGCACAACATACTTTTCTACAGGAGAAGCTAATAACTGTTTTAAATTTCAACACACAAGTATGTCGAAAGTTCTAGATTAGTCTGTTTTACCTATCTTGCGTGCTGACTTGCTATATCAATGTTTTGTCGCTATATGGTAGGCTACTTAATTTATCCATTTTGATGAAAAAAAATATTTTGCTAAAATAAATTAGATACAAGGTCCTACACTGACACCAACGAAATATCCAATGTATTGGATCGCACTGAACACTTTTTGTGATTTCTGTTACAAGTCTTTACATAAATACAAAACGCTGTTCTAGGCGACTTGTCTAGACCGCTTTGCTAGGCTCTCAGGCGTCCAAAAGAATGCAGGTGCGTCTATTCACCTGATTGTCTCAGCTTAATGGATGCATAAAATTGCTCATTGCTCAGCCTGTAGCGTTACCAGTGTTGGGACAAAAGCCTCTTTTATGTAACAGGGAGTAGGTTTTAATCCATCACTCGGGCCCTGCGCGAGATTTTTTTTCAAACGATGTTTTCCTTCACTGCAAGCATTACTTAAGCATTACTTTAAGCATTGAAAGCCTAATGGTGTGACTGTCGGTCTGCCAAGTCTATAGGTCTCAAGTTCGCACCCAAGCCACGCACCTCTGATTTTTCGAATTCATGTGCATCTTTATCTTTTCATAGTATAAAACAAAGCCACTTCCGCAAACCAAGGAAGGTTTATATGTATATTGCCCCCGTGAGAAGCCGGGGCGGGTCGCTAAAAACATCGTGAGGAAACCAGCACGTCTGAAAACCTTGTCAGAGGTCAACGGGCGGCATAAAAATTCTGACACCAGGCTAGCCACTAACCACATGATAAAAGAGGACCGCTTTGAAAGCACTGGTGATGAAATAAATTACACAAATCTGATATCTTCTTGGCTTCGAAACATCGAACTGCAGCTTGTAAATCGGATTCGTCACCTCTGGGCCATCACTTCTGTATTGGGGAATTTCAGCATCTGCCTAGCCTTTTCCCAACTACATTGGGGTCGGCTTCCAGTCTAACCGGTAAATACCAATATATTATAATATGGAGCTACTGCCTATCTAAACATCACAAGTTAGTACTAGATAATACGATAACCCTTGGTAAGACTGGTTGTGTTGGTAAATTGAGACCATTGTAATTCCACGTTTCATCTTGTAATGATTTCCTCCAACGACCAGTCATTGGTATCGTTACTAATATTATAAACGCGAAAGATAGTTTGTTTGTTTGTTACCTTTTCACGCCTAAACCACAGAACCGATTATCCTGAAATTTTGCATATATGTTGTCAGGTGTACAGAAACGGACATAGGGTATCTTTCTTCCCGAAAAAAGTACTATTCCTAAGTAAAACAACAATAAAGGGTGTAAATAGACCCCTTAACATAGCCGAAAGACACTTGTTCTCCCCGTCTTTGCGATCACATTTTTGTTCTAGACATATATATCATATCATCATAACTGGGAACCTTCTAGTTACGGAGATATTGGGGGTCAAAGACCCACTTTTTCACAAGTTTTTTTTTTAATGTAAGATTTTTACTTTTCACACCTCCACGACCCCCGTATTATTCAATCCATCCATCAGCACAATGCTTTGAGTGCTATCCATCGAGTCCTACCGTAAAACGTGATTTTCCACCCCAAAAAAAAAGTCGATTCTCAGCAATATTTTTTGCGTAAAGTTACTTAGTTTGATTTACAGAATGCTTGGTTGACGGCTATGTGAAGGGTCTGTTTACACCCTGTACGTGTCTTTCCAATCATGATTGAATTACAAGCAGAGTACAACCCGTATTGATTGTCAAATTCTAAATTAACGCGAGTGAAGCCGCTGTCAAAAACTAGTTAATTATAATATAATGGGTAGTTGATCGATTGTTCGTGACAGGCAATTTCACATTGAAATCTGACGACCGGCTAGAAGTAGGCCACTCAGAATGATTAATATTTTTACCAATCTTGCTTTTATAATACCTACTTCAAACTAATTTATTTCCAGACTGAAACCCTAAATTCGTCATAATATTCGCCGATTTCCTTATCCTTAAAATATTTTTTTTATAAATCGTATCTGGCGAGACGATCTGGATACGTACCGCGAAGGCTGGTTCGAGGAGGCACGGGAAAAAAGCACATGGAAGGAATTGGGGGGGGGGGGGTTTGCCCAGCAGTGGGACAGTACAGGCTACTATCTTCTGCCCAAGAAGTTTATTCACTTGGTAATAGTAAGTAGGTATAGCATTCCATCAGCAAAATAGTTCTTGTTAACAGATGAATAGGAAATTCGGAGATTAACTCGTACATACAAACTTACAAACTTTATGTACGCGAATTTGAACTGGAAAGCCCACATTGAACTCGTAAGTAAAAAACTGAGCTCATCCGCGGATGCGCTTTTCAGAACTTAACCCAGACCGACATGACATTAGTTATTGTGAATATACCCAGAAAAACAATGGCTAAAATAGACATTTTCTAATCTGTACTATTGTAAAAAAAAAAAACAAATTTGTACACCTCACCAGGTAGAACATGTACGGACCTACCTTACCCTACTTCACTAAGATCTTGCATGCTCAATTTGTATGTAAACTATCCCCAGTCATTATCTGCCAAGCCATTTGCCAAACTATGTAGGGGTCGACTTCCAGTCTTACCGGATGCAGCTAAATGTATCTTTTATGGAGCGACTGATTATCTGAAATCCACAACCCAGTTAGTACTGGGTAATACGATACCCCTTGATAAGTTTGGTTGTCAGACTTTCGGGTCACTATAACAGACCGGACCAAAGGCTTCACGTGCTTTCTGAGGCACGGAAGAAACTCGGTATGTAAAGGTAGGTCATTCAACTACGGAAAAACCTAGGCAAGCATGGCTTAACCTAAAGATCGACCCGAGCGGCTGTTATTATTTAGCCACGAGCTCGACACTTAGAAATTCAAAGAAATTTCGCCTGACCTAAGAATCGACCCGAAGACCTCGAACTATTAAAAGCTCCCACTATAATTAGAAAAACTAAACAAAAGAAAACTAAACACTACACCGCCAGTCTTACCAAAACATCCTTAATAACCTAGCCTATGAATATAACAGAATTCAATGAATATTTATTCATAATAATTTAACTATGAAATGGTAATTGCAAGGGTCCTAAGTAAACAGATTCCTGTTTTGATTACGGGACTGTTTTAACAAATAAACTCCGATAACAAAATGTGTTGCTGGATTTTTGGCTTTACTTTCAAGGGTACTGTTTGTTTTGTTTCAGGAAAAATCGAGAATTTAAATAAAACAAATGATTGGGAAACATAAATGAGTCGAATTTGGATGGTGTAGTATACATGGTGTAAACTGACCGTAAACTAAGCATTATGTACATCCAACTAAGTAACTACTACGCAAAAATTATTGCTCGGAAACGACTTTTTTTGGGGTGAAAAATCACGTTTTACGGTAGGACACAATATAACGCACTCAAAGCACTGTGCTGATGAATGCATTGAATAGTGCGGGGATCGTGGACGTATTTAAAGTAAAGTTATAACATTAAAAACTTGAATTTAAAAAAAAAATGAAAATTTTGGAACTTTGACCCCTAATATCTACGAAGATATTAGGGGTCAAAGTTCCAAAATTTTCACGGACGGAACGGTTTAGTTACGGAACTAGAAGGTTCCCCGTTGTAGTCTAAAACAAAACGATGATCGCAATCACGGGGAAAATAAGTACGTTAAGGGTATTTTTACCCATTATAATGATAGACATACCGGTGTGTAAGGACATTGAACTTTTATTTCAACACCTAGAAAAATACATCCACTACAATCATCAGTATTAATTACTAACTACTAACAATTACTCACAACGTAAATTTTTAGTACTACAGCGATTAGTTTGAGTACAAAATAATAACATGAGGCAATTTATTTTGTATTCAGGTGACTGAAATTATAGGTATCGGATTATATCGAAACAAATACTAGCACTCAAATTCAAGGCTTTCTAAATATACATAGAACAAACAATTATCTCTGTGTAATACAAAAACATCGTGGAATTTTAGACATAATATTGTAATACGGAGTAGCACTCATTTGCCTTGTGATCATGAACATCCTTGTCATCATCATCATCAGCCTACATTAAAAACTTTTATTTTTATTTTTATTACAGCATTCCACTACTGGACTGGCTGGCTCACTTTACTCAATTAACGGTAACTCTCATCCAGTTGCTACCAGCCATCCTGCGAAGATCGTCGCTCCACCGTGCCTGAGGGCGTCCCACGTTACGCTTGCCGACTCGCAATCTCCACTCAAGATCACGTCTATCCCAACGGTCATGGGTTCTACGGCTTATATGGCCGGCCTATTGCCACTTCAGCATTCTTATTCCTCCTTGTAACTGATTTTAATAGGGTAGTTGAGTCATAAATAATTCCAAGTCATATATCCCCAAAAAATTAAAGCACTTTATTGTTGGTCTGAAAAACCCGATAAATTTTCAAATAACTGTAAATTTAGATTTTTATTTGGTTTGAAATAAAGAAGGAGATGAGTCAATAAGTTGACAAAATTAAATTAGTGTCGTCCAAGATTGGTTTTGCAATAAAAAATGTAAGAGAGAATCGCGTTATAAAAGCTGATTAAAGTATTTCAATTGATTGTCTTTGATTACACACACTAAGCACAGTGAAAAAACAGAGCTTTCGGCCGGGCGTCTGTAGCTATACTTACTTACGCCAACGCGAGAGCAGTGTTTGTCTTGGCACTATCTCACCACTGCACGCAGAACGTGTAACCAAGACATTACAATTCAGGAACTGTCAAAATCGAAGCTAGGCAAACTACTGGCCTTGTCTTTGGTTCACGCTCCGTGATATACCCGCAATGACTGCAAGGAGACTCGTCGTTAGTATTCAGAGAAACGCATACCGAATTTACGAACGTAAAACGATAGCATGTATTGTATTATGTTGTTAACTACACGCTTAAATCACCTTATCTGGATGAGTACCACATAGCAGTACATTTAATTATAATATTTTCCATCATCATCATCATCATCATCATTCTCTCGACCTTATCCCAATTCATTTGAGGTCGGCGCAGCATGTTTTCTTCTTCTATACTTCTCTATTACTCGTCATCTCATCAGTCACCTTTCTTGCCATATCATCATTTATACAGTCCATCCATCGTTTCTTTGGTCTTCCTCTACTCTTATACCCATCCACATTCATACTCAAAACATTCTGCTATCTTCCAGCTGTGTAAAAATCTCAACCAATTTTCTCGCTAAAAACCCTCATTCTGAAGCTCCTTAGCAGTACAATTTCGTAGCTCGACCATAAAATCCTGCTAAAAACAGCTCTATACACAGTTGCCCCTCCCATAATCCGAGTCGCAAGTCCTGAGACAAACAGCCCATTCTTCTGAGAGTATAATGAGAGCGCCTAAGAGATTATGCTGCTCGAAAGCAGCTCAGCTAGATGCAGACTCCGATATTAGAGCTAACCCTAGTAGTAGATAGATAGATCAGACTATACAAAGACTTGAATCGTCAGATTCAGTTTATAGTGTCAAAAAGTGATATCGTTTCAGTTAGTTCACTAGATGTAGAGAATTCGAAATTAGAACTAAAGGAGATGGCTAAATGACTGTCCCAAGCATGTATAGGAATCTCATTAACTCGTAATATTTAAGAAATGTAGATCAGACTAGTCAAATATTTGAATTGATAGAATCGCTGTACAGCGACAGAAAATGATAATGTTTCAGCTACTTAGCTAGATGTAGACTCCGGTATTAGAGCTAACTCCAGTTGTAAATAGATGATTGGACTTTACAGGGATTCGAATACGTAGTTAGATTTTCTCCTCAACTCTTTACATTTCTGCTTCGTTGACATCTGAATTTGAATAGTTTTGTCTCATTCACACATACTGAAAATGATGGTCATCGTTCCATACGGGATCTGCAAACTCACTCCATAACCGACAAGGAGGAGATTCTATGTTCGTGTGTACCTATGTATATAATTTTTATTTCCACATAATATGTTGTTTTTTTCAATAGCCTTGCATGTCCCACTGCTGGGCTAAGGCCTCCCTCATATCCTTCCAGGTACTCATCTCCTGCGCAACCTCGAACCAGCCTTCGTGACGCACGTCTAGATCATCTGGCCGCGTCTTTCTAGGCACAAAATACTAACGTTGTTTTTTACCTAAGTAAAGTAGTATTTTGTTGACTAGGTCCATAAATAAATACATCAATAAATCAAAGCTACTTCACTCCATAGTATAAAACAAAATCGCTTCCCGCTGTCTGTCTGTCCCTATGTATGCTTAGATCTTTAAAACTACGAAACGGATTTTGATGTGGTTTTCAGTAATAGATAGAGTGATTCAAGAGGAAGGTATATATTGCACCCGTGCGAAGTCAGGCTGGGTCGCTAGTAGAGAATAGTTAAAACTAAATATTTCCTTTTTTTTAAATCTTACTCAAATGTGCATATTATAACAAAAACTAAACCAAAGTGCTATAGAATAGGCTGTCATCATCATCTGCCTAGCCTTTTCCCAAGTATGTTCGGGTCGGCTTCTAGTCTAACCGTATGCAGCTGAATACCAGTATTTTACATGGAGCGACTGCCTATCTGACCTCCACAACCCAGTTAGTACAAGTAAGTTACCCAGTTAGTAATAGGCTGTATTTTGAATTAAAATCGTTTGAATATACGTTATGTTTACGTCGTGCGTTCGTGCTGCGGCCTCAGGTATATGATTCCAATCGTTTCGCATGACTACATGAGTTTGTAAATACTATTTTCCTTTACCATAGTAAAATTTATCGTAACAGTCATGGACCTAAAAGCATATGGGCCATTATTGAAGTAAAGGTACTATGAGTACTAGAACCACGCTAACATTTAAATTCATATAGGTACTTAACATGAGACTATGGCCTAACAACTTATATAAAGTTCTATTTTACGAGCTACCTTCTTACTAGACAATGGGCTATATAAGGTCTAACTATTCATACACGAAATATTTAAGAATAACTTCTATAAGTCGTAAAGTCGCCATAGCAACGAAAAAAAAAATTCCCTGAGTGTTTTTTTTTTACGAAATTATTATAATTCTAAAATTTTTTGTGACTTTTTGCATAAAATCTTTACTCCCATATTCTAACAATGGCACTAGGTAATTACGACGTAGTAAACTAGCGTAATGGATGATCAAAAATAAGGAGCTAGTATTTATTTTGTGGGTCAAGTAATTTTAAATTATTTATTTTTTATAAAAATATAATCTAATCAGATAAATTATAGCCGTTAGATGATTCCCTGAAAATATTTCGTGTATGAATAGTTAGACCTTATATACAACTGCGCAATAACTTGGATTTAAGTACTATACGAACATAGAAACTCCTCCTTGTCGGTTAAAGAATGGGTTTACAGATACCGTATGGAACCATGGATTCACGAGCACATATATGTATACACTTCCCTAAAATTAAAAGCAATTTTCGCGAGAAATAACGATTGTAACTTGAAGATATGATCTTTTTCATAAAAATATGAGTTCCAAAATACTATGTACGTAACGACATGAAATTTTAATCAGAACAGTAGGAGAAAAACACTTTTAAAAGTTGTTAAGTGTTTACATATTGGTGCTCTTGACTGGACACCAGTTTCAGTATGTGTGAATGAGACAATACCATTCAAATTAAAATATCAACGAAGCAGAAGGGCAAAGATCTGTAGAGCAAATCTAACGATAACAGCTAATAATAACAGCCGCTCGGATCGATCTTTAGGTTAAGCCGTGCTTGCCTAGGTTGGTCTGTGTATGGGTGACCACCCATTACTTACCGAGTTTCCTCCGTGCCTCAGAAAGCACGTTAAGCCGTTGGTCCCGGCTGTCATTTGTAGATCTTTCACAATCATTACAAGTAGTCAGTGCCCCAAAAAGTCTGACAACCAGTCTTTTCAAGGGGTTTCGTATTATTCAGTACTAACAGTATTATGGAGATCAGAAAGGCAGTCGCTCCATGTAAAATACTGGTATTCAGCTGCATCCGGTTAGGCTGGAAGCCGACCCCAACATAGTTAGGAAAAGACTAGGCAGACGATGATGAGGTAGGTTTCTACCTCAGTTGCTTAGTGGTTAAATCGCGGACCGGTAAGCGAGAGGTTGTAAGTTCGAGTCCCATTTTGGATTTGCTCTTGAACAATGAAGCAACGTACGGTCATACGTATATAATTAATATCAGTTGAACTGCGAAAATAATCATTACTGAAACGTAATAAAGTTATAACTGCCAAGTTGCTTCAACAGACTTGAGATTAACTGTACATAATTTAGTGGTAATCTAAAACATAACATAGCATCACGCTTGTAATCCCCGAAGGGTTAAGTAGAGGTGCAGCTTAGAGTACACCCACATTTCACCAGTTATGTTTTTTAAGTGCCTTGTAACAGGGAGCGAGCCTATTGCTATCAACTGGGCACAAATACAGACTCTTTTTTTTTTTTTTTAGGATGGGAAATCATCAAATGACCCCCCCCGCTCTGGGCGGAGCGGAAGGGAGTGTCAGACTTGTACTGACTAAAACCCATCCATGTCCCTTCTTTGCCCTTTGTGTTCCAGGGCCGCGGTATCTCTTTCGAACAGTCCCGCAGCCATACAAATACAGACTCTGTGGCTGCTACAGAGAAATTCCAAAACGAAAAACCCAATAACACTTTGCCCGACCCGGGAATCGAACCTAAGACCTCATGTTCAGCAGTCGCGCTTGCGACCACTAGACTAACGAGGCAGTTCAAACAGTAAATTCAAATTATAATAGCTTATTCGCTTTAAATGCACAATAATTTCACCCAGCTTCGCAGCAAAAGGCTAAGACAAGCTGTTTGAAAGCTACTACGCTCTCGGAGGTCCGATCTTTGCTCTAATCTAACTGCTATAGTTAAGTTTAAGCTCTGACGTAGTTTAAATGTCGTTAGCAAAGTTCGGTTCAAGACGGAGGAGGACTTATAAAAGACTTAATCTAGGATAAATTTCTTTTGAAGGAGGAGGTCCATTTGGCATAATACGAATCTGTCTTACAAAGGCAGTCTCATATCCAATTTAAAAAAAAAACCGTAATATTTCTACATACTTTTTTTATCCTATTTTTTCAAAAGTACCTACACGTACATTTTATCCATTTTAAGTACATTTTATTCATTAGAGTTTTACCGTGCAACAAAATCATCGACTACATAATTTAGAGAGTAGGTACATAATTAAAAAGAAACTACAACTAAAAACAACCGCGGGTATTAGGCGAAATAATATCTAATACTCGTACTAACGAACGAACCTCGGTGACCAATCCGTCCGTCCATTCAAAAACAGAAGTGACGGAGAAAGTTTTTTAATTGACTTCGCACTGTACTGTCATTTGTAGATCTTTGACAGACGTTACAAGTAGTCAGTGGCCCGAAAGTCTGACAACCAGTTTTACCAAGGGGTATTGTATTACGCAGTATTATCTAACTGGGTTGTGGAGGTCAGATAGGCAGTCCCCCCATGTAAAAAAACAGGTATTCAGCTGCGTCTGATCAGACTGTAAGCCGACCCGGAAAAGGCTAGGATGATGATAACTACGCATGGACTTTTAAACACCAAGATTACTTAATTAGTTTCCAGTTCAAAAATAATGTTTAAGGTATACTTATAAACCTTACGAAATAAAATCCACACGTGATGGCGAAATCGCAACAAAACTCATTGCGTAGTATGGAAGAACAACACTGTGATACATAGACAGGTATAAAAAGCGACATGAATTTGTAATCATCATCTGCCTAGCCTTTTCCCAACTATGTTGGGGTCGGCTTCCAGTCTAACCGGATGCAACTGAATACGAGTATTTTACATGGAGCGACTGCCTATCTGACCCCACAACCCAGTTAGTACTGGGTAATATGATACCCCTCGGTAAGACTGGTTGTCAGACTTTTTGGGTCACTGACTACCTGTGACGACTGTCAAAGATTTATAGATGACAGCCTGGACCAACGGCTTAACGTGCTTTCCGAGGCACGGAGGGAACTCGGTATGCAATTTGCAGTCACCCATCCACAGACCAACCTAGGCAAGCACGGCTTAACCTAAAGATCGACCCGAGCGGCTGTTATTATTTAGCCACGAGCTCCTCGACTTGAATTTATTATTATGTAGGAAAATAGATTAGGTGTTTAAATAAAATATTTTATATCCATGTTTCCTGCTTGCTTTGTCATAATTTCATATAAGTTGTCAAAATTATTAATCCCCATTTTTGACGTCCCTGTAATAGGTCAAAACGAATTTTCCTCCTCAAGACGATTTTTCATGTAATTAAATTTTTTTAAGAACATAATTTATGATATAAAATCCAATATTATAAAAATATTTCAACACATTTATTCCTTCATTTTAATATTTTCATTCTATAAAATTATCCGAAATTTTTCCTCAAAGTAATTTTCTTGAGAACAATCGCTGTCAATTCGGAATTGACTGTCGAAATATATAAGAATTGTACTGAGACTGAATAGCATTGCGAATGAATTGAATGTTGAGATATTGAAACTGTGATGTGAAAGACAATTGGAGAACATTTCTGCGACTCGAGCGACGCAATTTTCATGATCGTACTAAGATGTAAAGGTAGGCATTTTCAGTACCCTCAAGAAACACAGATAAAATGTTTTGTAAGTTAAATATAAGAGGAGGTAAAAATATTTTACGTTTGCATTTAATTAATCATAAATACCCCCTCAAAAAAATCCAACGCAATATCATTACCATATAAAAAGGAAAAAAAAACCTTAAAAAAAGTCTTTTAAGAATAATAGCGAGAAAAAATCTACATATTTTTATGAAACAACATCAAACCTTATTTAAGATCTTCACGAAATTTTAACTTGCTAAATTAATTAAAAGCTCTCAGAGAATCGTAAAAGAAAATTTTCGTCTATAAAGACGTTAAGCGCTGCCATTAACTAATCATACTTATCATTAAAAAGTATCCATACCATTTTTCCGAACCATCAAACAGGCTTATCGGCAACCACGGAACTACTGGTATCCAACACACACATCATTTGAGTACGACACCAAATTATTCACACATTCGTTACGAACTATGACACCAAATAAACCACATACACCGAAAAATGAACAGTACAGGCTACGAGACGTAGCCGCTGCGTGAACTACGCGCGGCTGGTGCTACGAAACTGCCGCTACGGCGGTACGAAGTTAGCCGAAGGTCGTCGGAAAGAGCCGAGCCAGCGCAGGGGGAGCCGAGGCGAATTTCGCTCAGTCTTTCATATTTTATATCGGTAGGGACGGAGCGGAATTACAGAGTTTGCTCGGGTGGGTTTTTATAGCGTAACGGAACCATAGCGGGTCCCTGCCATTCTATTTCGTAGGTATTTTTTCGACTTGTGAGCTGTACGCGAATTTTTCTACACTGTTTGCGTTACCCTCAGACAACTTGTGATTTTAATAGTGTGACGTGGGCACAAAAGCCCCATTCAAGCTAATATGAATTGGCGTGTTTGATGTTATTGTAACGACTCGGAATTATTCGGAGGTAAATTCAAATTTAATGACCTTTTTAGTCGAGTTACTGTGGTTAATATGTTTCCTTGCGTGTTTTAGTTTTGCGATTTACTCATGAATTGCGTTCTTAGTTGAAAGACGGATCCTTTGAAGTACGGGGCTCAAGTTCGGATTAAATTATTTATGGTAATACGTGTGTACATGTGTAGTAAACATGAGATTCTCCCATGGATTATTCCGTGGTTGAAACGCCTCCGGGGAAATACCGCCATGGTCTCTACGAGTTTCGGGTGAATTGGTGTTAACATAATGTTTTATTTTTCGATACATATTGAAGGTGGGTTGATTGTGCATTCAACTATTGTATTTTCTAAGTCTACCTTGGACATCACTGACATGGTTAAGCAAAAAATCGTGAGACGACCTGGACTTATAATTAATGTAATCTTGTAATCGTCAATCGGTGATTAATGCTCACGCCTAATCAGTATGTAAAGAGCGTTTTGTCCTGCAGTGTGACAGCGAGAGTCTGTTATTATTTTGATATTGATGGTTGTGGAAGGTCACCATGACTAATAGATAATAATTACAACCACAAGTTGTATCACGATATTCATGATTTTATTGTCAACCTTATCACTCATCCCTACTTCGTCGGGTTAGTAACAATTCATTGACCAACCAAATTATTTTAGTGGACTAATTGGTTCTTGTAATACAGGTAATCCTAGTACAACGTTTGAACAACCACCTGTTAATAAAAAAAATTTTTTTTTTTTTTTTTGTTATACAAGTCAAAAATAAAGTAATTTAAAAAAAAAAGTTTTTTTTTTTAATATTTAACGGCTAGACTGGAAGCCGACCCCAACATAACCGGGAAAAGGCTAGGGAGATGATGAGTAACAAAAATGGGTTTAAATATTTGGGACTATTATTTTTTTTTTTGTATTTCTACAATACCAAGGAGTACGCTTAGCGCGCAAAACAATCAATCGAACATTCAAACAGGTCTTAAGTAAGTATTCTAAATTCAAATCTGGATAGTTTCTCATACAATCGAGACTAAAGACTGTAGAATTGATTCAACAAAGTGATTCGAGTGATTTGATTGGATCCAATCGATTCCTATTTACGGATAGTGATTTTCAACTATTCGGATAGTGAATTTCAACTATTCGGATAGATAATTGGGATTTTGTATGCTCACACTGTTTCCATTTACCAACGATTGGTTGGGAAGTGGCGATGATCGGTTTATATTGAAATGGTTACTAACACCTACATCGTTAAATGTTCTCTGATAGAGATATATCCACCTCAAGCGATAATTCACCTACGAAGGAAAATCAGAGCTATAAAGGTGATGGAAAAATAGAAAATGTTACAAAACAACTTTACTTTCAGAAGTCAATCTTAATGAAAAACGAAATACAAAGCGCTTTAAAGGCGATAATCGCTTGACTAGGTTATCAGGAATTCCTAGTAGCTTCCTGCTGTGATAGCCAATTTAATTATATGCTTAGTAAGTAAGTGTTTCAGTAACGGCACAGTTGCAGTGACGGTTGGTCCAGTGGCTGAGCGATTGGCTGCTGCGCTGCGTGTTACGGGCCCGATCCCCGCACGGAACAAATATTTGTATGACCTACAGGTAGTTGTTCCGGGTCTGTCTCTTTGTGTATGTGAGACGATAAGATACCCCATCGTAAGACTGGTTGTCACACTTTCGAGCCGCTGACTACCTCTAGCGACTTTTGACAGTTGCTTTTCAAATGACAGCCGGAACCAACGGACTAACGTGCTTCTCGAGGCACGGAGAAAATTCAGTATGTTATAGATTGCCACCCATCTACAGACCGACCTTGGCATGGGCGGCTTAACCTAGAAGATCGACCATACGGCTGTTATTATTGAGCTTTTAAAATAATCTTAAGAAAAATTTAATTCTGAGTTACACCCTATTTTAATATCAGATAACTGCTTCTAATTTCTATGGCAATATTGACAAAATAATCAGCTGCTGACGTTGACACCCCCTATAATGATTTATGTATGTCATACGATACGTAACGGAACTAAGAATGGGACCCCATATCGTTTATGGGGCCGTTAGTACCCGGAAATTAAGAGAAGGTATCACAGAGGGGCGACAACTACCTGTAGTATGGCAACACCAAAATAATTGTGAAGAAATTCTTACGTTATTCACTTGTTATTTACTTATTTTTTTACAATTTTAAGGTGGATTGAAATAGACGCGCCTTTTATAACAATATAACATTGACGAAATAACTGGTGAAATGTGGGTTTACCAGTAGCGAAGGAACATTTTTGTAAGAGGTAAGCCGGAGTACAAATGTTTAGTGTGACTATATTTTTTGTCTATATAATACTGACTGTGCCATTTTTCAAAGGGTAGGAATCGAGTTGTATGGAACCTTCGCCACTGGGGTGTACTATTAAGTACACCTCTGCCTAACTCTTGTAGGATTACAGGCGTATGATGTTAAACAGGATTACAGGATCATGCCCTAATTACGCCTAGTGTAAGGTAGAAGTGTAGCTAACACTCCCTTAAAGGGTTAGGCAGAGGTGTACCTAATAGTATTAAGTGGCGCTTACCTAGGTTGGCCCGTGGATGGGTGACCACTTACTACGTACCGAGTTTCCTCCGTGCCACGGAAAGCACGTTAAGCCGTTGGTCCCGGCTGTCATTTGTAGATCTTTGACAGTCGTTACACGTAGTCAGTGGCCCAAAACTCTGGGAACCAGTCTTACCAAGGGGTACCGTACTACCCCGTACTAGCTGGGTTGTGGAGGTCAGATAGGCAGTCGCTCCATGTAAAATACTGGTCTTCAGCTGCATCCGGTAAGATTGGAAGCCGACCCCAATAAAGTTGGGGAAAGGCTAGGCAGATGATGATAACTGCCTATCTGACCTCCACAACACAGATGTAGAAAACACGATACTCCTTGGCAAGACATTTTGTCATACGTTCAGACTACTGATTACCCGTAACAACTGCCAATGATCTACGATTGTCTCTCAAAATAATTTTATCTCTAACATAATCCTTATGCCACCGAGAATAAATCTCACTGTACTAGAAAATCATGCATTAGGTACAGTATACAGTATTTATTACATACGTACATAAAGTCACGGATATTTAGCACACAGATAGTTTATAACCTGGATTAACTTATAGGATATTTTTTATCCCATTACTACGATCCCGTGGGTCAGTACCGAACACAACTAGGGCGAAGCTGCGGGCATAAACTAGTAGGATATGTATTGTGAATTACATAAAAAAAATTGAAATTAAAATGGTCATAGACGCAATTGTCACTTTGTGATCATTTTACGAATTGTAACGTAATTTATACTATTATTCTATTAAAAAAGCTAAAGCGGTAATTTTAGATACCCTGGTCAAACACGCACGCCAAATACCGGTATGTAGACAGTATTATACAGGGCGTAAACGGACCCTTCACGAAGCCGTTAACAAGCATTATGAACATCAAACTAAGTAACTCTACGTAAAAATTATTGCTGGGAAACGACTTTTTTTTATTGTGAAAAATCATGTTTTACGGTAGGCCTAAATGTAACTCACTCAAAACATTGTGTTGATGGGTGGATTGAATACTACAGGGGTCGTGGAGGTGTTTAAAGAAAAGCAACAACATTATAAACATGTTTTTAAAAAAAACTTTTGAAAAAGTTGGAACTTTGACCCCCAACATCTTCGTAACTAGAAGATACCCAGGATTGGTCTAGAACAAAAAAAATATCGCATTGACGGAGAGAACAAGCGCCTTTCAGCTTCGTTAAGGGTCTTGTTACACCCTTTATTATAACTATGAGAGGACAGTAGCTCTACTCTCTTCTCGCTAATCGCCAACGGTCGGACGGAAGCCTTATGCAAGATACAATACACTACACGTCGTTCCCTGTTTTATCATAATTCCATAGCGGATATAAGTTTCTGACGTGGATTCCCCACCGCCATGAGCTTCGTGGAAGCCTCTCAATACATGGAGCTAGGTGGTTAAAAAGGTATGTTTGGTACTGAAGCTCAGTGTTAGTTTAGGTATTAGAATATTTGAAGATTCGTATAACATTTTGTATTTGATTATTTAATCTTTGAAATACGTTTGTGTGGGCGGGCTATTATCATTGTATAGCAGGTCAAAGACCTCTGTCAGATAACAAAATACGATTGCTCATTGAATTTGGCTGTTGGTTTTAGCTCATACGTTAGTATTTTAATAAAACACATTTTTCTTTTTATACTAAATGGGCTGCTCTCTGTCTCTCTCTTAACGTTTTAAATAAACACTCCCATTTGTGAAATAATTTTCGGAATCGGATCAGTATAGTTGTGAAGATTACTGCCTACATACAAATTCTACCTCTTTATAAATCTTTACAGGCATTTTTTATATCTTTACTTATTTGTTTAAAAAAAAAACATTTAAAAATAAAAAAAATAGTTTTCTGCCGGTGTCTGGCCTAGGGTCCAAGCTACGGGTGGTGAGGGTTCCAGAGACAGCAGCCTCCTCACAATAAGGACCGTATGCTCCAACCGCCTAGCAATAATTATATGGTTTCCTCAGGATGTTTTGCTTCACCGTATGTCAGGAGTGACAAAAAAAAAACAGAAATAAAACTTTTATCTTAAAAAAATATACTGTTTTAGGGGCCAAATCAGCTCGAGGGTAACAACGTAAAACTATGATCAATTTATTCCAAAAATAGATACCTAAAACCAATAACTAAACATAACTCTACAGTTGTTAAAACAGTCCCATTTAAAACGAGAACACGAACACATTTTCGCATTACTTGCATGAATAGAATACTACGAATACCTTCCATTCAAAATGGCGTCATGTTTATTATGTTGCCCCCACAATGAACTTTCAACCCCTATTGTCTACAACTACTTTACTAACTCGATATTCAACTGTATAAATCATTTAAGTGATAAAATTTACGGTGCACTCTCACACGGCAATTTCATACGTTGTATATCGTGACTATTCCAATTTGTTACTAACAACGGCTATAAATAAACAAAATTTTAGAGAAATTAAGCACTTTATACTGACACACGGTCTTAGAGGGTGACCAAACTCCACGACGGCGACGTACAATCGGCTTGAGCAGCCCCCGTTGCATGACAACCTTAGACAAGGATTTCTTTGACGGAAGAATCGACAAAATGACAGATTGTGTCGACACATTGACAGATTTCTTTGCACTATCTGTCATTTTGTCGATTCTTCCGTCAAAGAACTCCTTGTCTACGGTGGTCATGCTACGGGGGCAGGTTAAAAACAGCTTTATTTCCATACAATAAAAGACACCTTTAGCCCCGTTTCAGTTCGGACCACTCAACTCGACACGCATCGTCTGACGCCGATTCTTACAGAGCGTTTTTCTACGACGCTACGTTGCATCAAGCTTTTCATAATCCATCATCTGCCTTTTGCCAACTATGTTGGGGTCGACTTCTACTCTAACCGGATGCAGATTACATGAAACGACTGCCTGTCTGCCCTCCACAACCCAGTTATAGTAATAGGTAATACGATACCCCTTGGTAAGACTGATCGTCAAGACTTTTTGGACACTGACTACTTGTAACGACTGTCAAAGATTGCAAATGACAGCCGGGACCAATGGCTTAGCGTGCTTTCCGAGGCACGGGGGAAACTTGGTATGTATGGGTAGTAATGGGTGGTCACCTATCCACAGACCAACCTAAGCAAGTGCGGCTTAACCTGAAGATTGACCCGAGCGGCTGTTATTATTTAGCCTCGAGTTCCTCATCATCATCCACAGCCCGACTTCACTCATTGCTTGCTATAGGCCTCTCTGCTTATGCCAGGCTCTTCGTTCATGTTAGCCTCATCCAGGATATACCCATCAAGCTTTTAGGGATCTTCATAACCTTTGTAAAACCATAAACATTTTATAAATACTTACGTTGTTTAATATTATGCCTTAATAAAATACAATCAACCCATATAAAACATAAAAATCACTGTCTTATTTACAGAACCTCAATATAAAGTATAAATTCTGCCTTGCACTGTAAATTATCATGCAATGTTTGTGGTTGCACTGAGCGATAGTGTTTACCTCGAGCATGTTAGGTATAGTCGTACATGTCTAATTAAGTGGTAGGTCAGAGGCTTGAGAGCTGTGGGCGAGTGTGGACGACGTATTCTACAATTCACAGCACCTTTCAACATTGGAGTGTTATTTGAAATTGTAATCTGATATAGTAAATGTGATGCGGAGGAATGAGGAAAATGTCGTGAGGAAAGTTTTGATTAAAGAAAGATTGGTATATGAGTAGAGGAAGACCAAAGAAACGGTGGATGGTGTGTTAAGAATGATATGGCAAGAAAGGAGGTGTCTGATGAGATGACGAGTAATGGAGAAGCATGGAAGAAGAAGACAAGCTACCCCGACCCTAAATGAATTGGGATAAGGGCAAGAGAATGATGATAGTAAATCAGTGTTTTGGATAGAATAGTATAATATATACTTCAGTTATCATCATCATCTGCCTAGCCCTTTCCAACTATGTTGGCGTCGGCTTCCAGTCTAACCGGATACAGTTGAATACTAGTATTTTACATGGAGCGACTGCCTATCTGACCTCCACAACCCAGTTAATACTGGTTAATGTCATACCCCTGGATAAGACCGGAGACCTTAGCTATAATAATTATAGACATCAGTATACAACTGTATATCAAAATTACACACACACAGTACACATTATCCTTTACGATATTGCTAATTTAATGGGTGTAGTAACTAGGTATTACATTGACGAGAATACATTGAAGTCTCATCAATCATTTCCGATAACAATTGACAACTAAAAAGCATATAGCCAATACGTAATAGACTATTTATGGCAGCTGTATATTCGGTATTCAAAAAACATTTTTAAAATATAATTTTCAATCAATCATTTTTTTTCCTAGCCACTCCTGGGTAAAGGCCTGCCTCCACTCTTTCCATTTCTCGTGAACCCACCCGTCCTCCTTCCAGTTCTGACGGAACCTGTCCAGTTCGTCCCGCCATCTCCTTCATGGCCTGCTGCGACCCCGCCTCACTATGTCAGTACACCAGTTTCCTGCTATTTTGGCTCACAGTTTGACTGGCATGCGGCAGACAGGTCCTGCTCAGTCCCATTTGATTTGGGTAGCCTATTGAGCCACGTCAGCTATTTTTGTTTTAGAGCGCCGCGCAGTATTGTGTTTCGAACACGATCCGTTCATCAACTAATTATTCAAATTCTGGAAGAAAAGAAGAGTGAGCATTTGTTTTTGAAGAGGCATTAGTCTAATACATAAGTATTCTTTATTTAAGCATCGTAAGCAAAACCACGGCTAAAAGCAATCGCAAATTCAAAGCAAAAGTTGTACAATTTCTCCACCCGTACACCACAAACTCAACACAGAGATAAACATAGCTATATTTACAGTTCTACAAACTACAGTTGGAATATAAGAGGCGGTTTGCATAATTAAAAACTTGTTATTTTATAATCACGCCGCGTAAATATTGTAAATAAAATGGTTCAGATCCCTCACTGATGGTTTCTGTTATGAGAAATAACATTTCCAAATTAAATATGCTAATAAAGACGTGAGACTCTGAAAATTCTGTTTGTAAAAATACGATTGTGGATCTTTGTGTAGTTGAGTTTTGTGCTCGTGTTATGTAATTTGATTATTTTAAAGGTTAGTTGGTTTTCGGCTTATTGTATCAGTCGGACCAGCTAACATAACATCACGCCTGTAATCCCCGAAGGGTTAGGCAGCGGTGTTCCTAATAGTAGACCCACATTTCGCCAGTTATTTTTAAGGGGGCGAGCCTATTGCCATCAACCGGGCGCAAATCCAGACTCCTTGGCTGCTACTGAGAAACTCCTGATTGCAAAACCCAATAACACTTTCCCCAACTTGGGAATCGAACTCAGGACGCATGCTCAGCAGTCGCGTTGTGACCACTAGGACCAACGAGGCGGCTAATCTAACTATGAATGAATCTATTTATCTATGAAAAAAAAACCACTTTCTTATTTTCTTTCACCTTTGTTATTTACTATATGTAACTCGAACTGACGCAAGATAAACGAAGAATTAAATTGAATTCAAGGAACTACTAACGCTGCGAAAGAAACTATCTATTTTAAAGCAAGCAAATATTATAAAATGATAAATTTCCTGTTTATACTCCACCTTCTGTTTTCTCTCTGCATCACCCTAAGGTAGACTTTTAGAAAATGCCCAAGGCATTAAGTCCGCGGGTGTATAGTTTTTTTTTAAACTTGTGCATAACGTTTTAATAAATAAATGATGTCTATTTTGCAAATGGGCTTATTATAAACACTTTAACGCGTCATTTAAAGAAAAAGAAGATGAGGCCAATGCTTCGTACCTGACTACTCTGAGAGGAAACCGCCGACACAAACTCAGAGGTCTCTTTAAAGGTCCAAACATAATCTTGGTCAACTCACATGAGGACTATAATGCAGATTGGTGTCTGAGATGGTCTGATGAAATGATATACCAATGACCCACGCGTCTTCGTCTGCGTCACTTATGAGAGAGAGGGTTAGAGAGAGTGGGTCGTAGGCACCTATAATACAATTCTAAAGGAGCACATCACACACATCATTCCACGTAATGAAAATGCGCGCGCGGTACTTGATCATTATTTTGCTGCGGAGTTATTTTAAAACTGTGATCTCCTAAGATATTCATTGAAATCATGATGTAAGTCAAGTTCAGCCAAAACAATTTCAGTTAATTGATATAAATTATTGCTATTCAGCACAAGTTATCCATTAGAAATCGTATGCTTCTCATCAGGATCACCTTCTTGCCCTTGTCTCATCCTACTTGGGGTGCGCGCAACACGTTTTCTTTTTCCATTCTCTCCTATCAGACGTCACGGCATCATTTACTCCTTTCTCTTTCATATCATTCCTCGCACAATCCATCCATCGTTTCAAATCGTATGCTTGCCCTGAATCGTAGCAACTGGAAGTCATGGGGAGAGGCCTTTGCCCAGCAGTGGGATGACGCAGGCTAGCAGTATCAGTATCAGTATCTTTTATCATTACGTTAGCTCTTTTTAGGAAACTAGACCCTCATGTCCTTAGATTAGGTTGCAAACTGTAATTCTAACCGTAGTCAGATTCCTAGTTTGCAACCTAATCTGCAAGCTATCTTTGTCGCCTACAGCTCGATAATATCGAACAACAGCACGGGACGTGCGGCCCAGGTGAAAATAACCCTGTCAGTGCTGTCCAGTGACATCTTCTCAAACTGAGCTGTCACCGCATTGGCCGCTGTAGCAGCACTGACGGGTTACCAGTCGGATTAATTTGAACCGGCTCTATTTCGGGAAGATACCTCTTTGGTTGTTACTGGTCAGTTTTGTAGTTGAAGGTTTGACAATCGAATAAGATTTCGATATAAACGAGTATGTAGTTTAGGTAAATACGTTGGATTAGATGTCATCATTTTGCATAAACAAGTACTTACTTGTGTATTTTTTTTTTATTGGACTCATCAACAATTGAATACACTACTACAAAGATATGAGATACATCCAAATGAATGACAGACAAGTGTAGTAACCTCTTACAGGTAACCATATCATGCACTACTTATTAGTCGCTGGGTACCTACTCAAAATGATGACTCAGATGAGTACTTTACTACTCACCGCACACAACTATAGTTTTTAAATACATAATTAAAATTAAATGAAGTGTAGATAATGAGGCCCGGCGATGATCAGTACGATGTTATATTGCCATTTTGGGATCACATAACAGTTTAGTAATGTATTTGTTTTAACCATTGCACAGAGGTATGTTGACGTGTTTGTAATTCCAACTTATTATCGGACTGCTAAAAAAAGAGGAGGTTATGAATTCCACCATCATCTTTTATTTTATTTATTTTAACTCCATGTACAAGAGTGGTACATAGGCGGAGTTTATGCCACTAGTCATTCTCTACCAGTCAACTGTCAGCTCAGTTCTGGGCTGACACATTTTAGATTGCCATCGACACGCCAAGAAGAAGAACCTTTGGGTCAAATAGAACAGCATTGTAACAGAGTACAAAAAAATAAATAAGAAATATCTTTTATGTATGTACGTATAGTCACGAGCACCAATATGTAAACACTTAACAACTTTTAAAAGTGTTTTTCTCCTACTGTTCTGATTCAAATTTCATGTTGTTACGTACATAGTATTCTGGACTCATATTTTTATGAAAAAGATCGTATCTCAAAGTTACAATCGTTATTTCTGGCGAAAATTTATTTTAAATTTAGGAAAGTGTATACATATTGGTGCTCGTGACTGTACACCGATTTCTCTGTGATTACTGGTCCGTTTTTCGTGTTTGACAAAAATGTTCTTACATGAAAATATGGTACTGGATCATCGCTATGTGATTGTTGACCTGAGGAGGTCAGTAATAATCAGCGTAGCCAGATGTCCCGATTTTGGCGTGACGTCCCGATTTTAGCGGGACGTCCCGATTTTTAAATCAAAATTAAGTGTCCCGCGCGGGACAGGCTCAGTCCCGCTTTTCGGGGATAACTCAACCGTTTTTATTTTTTTTACTTCAGAAGACGAATAAGACTCAACTATTTAACGATAGGGTTTACCCTATCGTTAAATATCTGATTTAAAACATTACATTTTTATTAAAATACATTTTCTATGGCTATTTTTGCTATCTTCTATCGTCACGTAAACGTAATTTGAATTCAAATAAAAAGATAAATATTTAAAAACTTCTGATTAATTATATACGTTTTTTTACTATGTCCCGCTTTCGACGAAAGAATCTCGCTTTTTTCACTCAAAAAGTTCCAAAATCCCGACTTGGCAAAAAAAATCTGACAACGTTGGTAATAATATAGATTAAGACTAAGAAGAATCGCTTCGTCACAAAATAAAATATTTTAACACCTTAAACCACCAATGCCGTCATCGCTTACCAAACGATCATTTTCTCTGCTATCACCTCCCTAATTCTGGTGTAAAAACCAGTAATGTTCATGCTCATTGAGAACCACAGTAATACTTAGAGCGTGTTAACTGTTATCATTGCTATGCAAATTGTGAGCCAATTGAAGAAAATGGGTCACGCCTTGCAGTAGAACCTGACATTACAGGAGAGAGATAAGAATCAAGTGGCATTGATAAGAGAATAACTTTATAGAATATTGCATTATGATTATTGGAGCTGTGTTAAATTTTGTAAACGGTTATATGACTTTTTAACACACTTTTAAGAAGACATATAAAAAAACATTAATAAAATAGGTAATAGAGGCCCGCTGGAGTCGGAACTTGGGTCCAAGCTACCGGTGGTAAGGGCTCGACAGACAGGAACCTCCTGACAATGCGAGCCGTATAGAAGAGTACTGCTTTCTGAATCAGGCCCTTGATTTAACCTCCAAGCAAGAACCTCAAAAGATGTTCGTCGAGGCTATTGACTCATTGATAATTGGTTGTGTAAAGAGCAAACGTTTTAGACGTAAAGTGGCTCACGAGAGAAATAACTACAGTGATCTCCAGTAGTTAGTTGATTTTTTTCCCCAAATGGAATGTCAATTTATCATCAAAAACTTTAGTTTCAAAAGTCTGAACGATCTCTCACACTATAGTATGGTTTTTATTCAATAAAAAAGAACTGGCAGTACTAAGTAATTTACTGTTATATTATTTTAAACCAACTTAAAAAAGAAGAGTACAAAATTATTTTTATAAAAATATTTTTGTACATCACCTTTTTGATCACTTAAGATTTTTAATGGCGTAAGGCAACTCGTAAATTAGTTGTGTAATTTAAGAAACTAAAATTCACCGCTTTTTGTGTTACCAAAATAAATATATATATATAGAAACCGGTTGTCAAATAAAAATAAATATAAAGAAATCCTTCATCACACACATAGTTGGGTTCATCATCATAGTTTCAGCCGAAAGACGTCTACTGCTGGATATAGGCCTCCCCCAAGTGTCGCCACATTGACCGGTCCCGTGCGACTCGCATCTAGCGGATCCCTGCAGCCTTCACCAGGTCATCGGTCCACCTAGTGGGAGGCCTTCCAACGCAGCGTCTTCAGGTTCGCGGTCGCCACTCCAGAACTTTTCGGCCCCATCGGCCATCCGTTCTGCGAGCAATGTGCCCTGCTCACTGCCACTTCAGTTTGGCTATTCTTCGGGCTACGTCGGTAACCATGGTTTTCTTGCGGATGTCCTCATTTCTGATTTGATCACATTTTAGTAGGGTTAGACAATAACAAAGCCTTAGAGTAATTATAAAACATTTAAAACTATGATTTAAGCTGATAATCTAATAAGCCCCTGGCTAAACTTTTTGTATGATATTAAGTAACCTGCTTTTAGTTCCTTTTTTTATTTATTTTTCGTTTTTTTTATGCTTTGCTCCACCCTAGGAATTTATCTTGTATCGTGGGTGCGTTTACAAACATTTAAAACTCACATATACAAACAGCCACACCCGGAACAACTACCTGTAGATCATACAAAAATTTGTTCCGTGCGGGGATCGAACCCGCGACACGCAGCGCAGCAGCCAATTGGTCAGCCACTGCGCCAACCATGTCGTTCTTTACCTGTTTATTAATATTTTTGCACAGTGGAATGTAGATATTTAAAGCAGACTTTAATCTTCGGATATAGACATTTTACTTGGAAATCAGACACTTTCAATGTACATGGAAATGTTATAAATTCTCGATCCAATATATAGCTATTGTCAAACATTTTCAGGAAACTCAAATATTTGAATATGATCCGTATTTCAGAATCCAATTTTGGATTTTCCTAGAATAGAATAGAATTATCTTTTATATGTACACCATCATCATCTGCCTAGCCTTTTCCCAACTATGTTGGGGTCGGCTTCCAGTGCGACCGGTCCGGTTCCAACCGGATGCAGCTGAATACCAGTATTTTACATGAAGCGACTGCCTATCTGACCTCGACAACCCATTTAGTACTGGGTAATACGATACCCCTTCTTAAGACTGGTTGTCAGACTTTGTGGGCCACTGACTACCTAACGACTGTCAAAGATCTACAAATGTCAGCCGGGGCCAACGGCCGTTTTTTCCGAGGCACGGAGGAAACTCGGTATGTTATGGGCGGTCACCCATCCACAGACCAACCTAGGCAAGCACGGCTTAACCTAAAGATCGACCCGAGTGGCTGTTATTGTTTAGCCACGAGCTCCTCTTATTATGTACACCATTCAAATGAAATTTATAAAGAGAAAACATTTTACTTAGGGTGATACAAGGAGTATTTATTATCTCCTTTAATAAAGATTTGTGTACAAAAATTCAAAATGTAGTCATTGTTTTTCGAAATAGTCTGAAAGATCAGCTCTTTTTGAATGTCAATTACACCAGACAGTCCCCCGAAACGCCCGACCTTCATTTGCTAATATAGTAAAGCTCTGGCCAATCTGAAACAAATCCGAATGTGAATTAACTGAACATAAGGAGGAGCACATAGTCACATGAGTTCCAGCCTGCGTTATTGACGGTCGCAGTCGCGTCCCACAACCCGCGTTGGCTTCGCTTCAGTCTAACCAGAGCTTAATATCAATTTCGTACAAAAAATTGAATGAACAATATTTTAATATTAACCTACCAACGACCCCAAAAATTCCCTTTCGACCAGTTTCCAATATACTGGAACTATTTTCTAATAAAAGCCTTTAAGGACCATTTCAGGGGTTCGTAAAGAATAACGAGGTGAAAACATTACCCGCACGTGTATTTCAATGCGAAGGTCGATGTTAGAGCGAGATAGATGATGGCTTTAGCTCTAAGAGGAAACGAGATAGGACTAGTTGTATAATTTGGACCTAATTGTGACCAAAACTGCTGGTTCATGCTATGTTGTCTAAATATAGGTCAGCCCATCTTTTGTTTGTGCAATGACACGCAAATATTTGAACGTGAATATAGGATGAACAAAGGCATACTTTAGACCTTAATAGCCAGTTAAAACTAATGAAAATTAAACTATTTTTCCGCAAAATACATTTACGGTCAAACAATAGATTTTACTTAATTTTTTTTGATTCAAAAATAAAAATAAATAAAATAAATATACATTGAAAATGCCTGTAGTTGAAGGCTATGGTTACAAACTTATTAATAATCATATTTTATGCTATGTTTTGAATGTCAGATATTCACATGACTGTCTTTAAACTAACACTTATGATAAGTTGAATTACGTGGGACGCATCGCAGCTAGATAGGTCGATGACCTTAAAACGGTGGCCGGTATGGATTGGATTAGGGTGTGCGGAGAATCAGGGCGTCCTGGCGCAGCTTGGGGGTGCTCTTGGTCAACAGTGGACTGCAGTGGACCGAGTAGATTGATTGAAAAGTGAAATATAATGTGTATTATCCTCGTTTGCGCTTGTATAAATTATTTGTTTTATCGTGTGGTTAGTGCCTAACCTGGTGTCAGAGTTTTTATGACGCCCATAGACTTGGGTTTAAATGCCGTCGAGAAATATCCCTCATGCATGCTGGTTTCCTCACGATCTTTTCCTTCACCGATGCAAGGGATATTTATACAATACGTACATGAATTCAAAAAATCAGAGGTGCGTGTCTTGGGTTCGAACTTGAGACCAATGACTTCGCCGCAGGAGACGCCCCATTCTCCACGCGGGCCTTAAAGAGATCTCAGCAACCATGAAGGGGTCCGCAAGGGCTGATGCCTTTTTTTTTTTAGGATGGGAAATCATCAAATGACCCTCCCCCCGCTCTGCGCGGAGCGGAAGGGAGTGTCAGACTTGTACTGACTAAAACCCAAAAAGCAGTGATAGCCTTGTGGTCTACTGTCAGACTGCCAAGTCGTAGGTTTTTTCTTTTTTTTTTGGATGGGAAATCATCAAATGAAGGTGTCATTTGATGACGCCCGCTCTGGGCGAAGTGGAAGGGAGTGTCAGACTTGTACTGACTAAAACCCATCATGATGCCTGCCGAGTCTGTGGGTCTGTTCGAAAGAGATACCGCGGCCCTGGAACACAAAGGACAAAGAAGAAACATGGATGGGTTTTAGTCAGTACAAATCTGACACTCCCTTCCACTTCGCCCAGAGCGGGCGTCATCAAATGACACCTTCATTTGATGATTTCCCATCCAAAAAAAAAAGAAAAAACCTACGACTTGGCAGTCTGACAGTAGACCAAAAGGCTATCACTGCTTTTTCTGCTTTAAACCTTTACATACCCAACCAGCTTGCAAACAATCCGCACAAAATGATTGTTATTTCCATATTGCAAATACAAGCTGGTAGTGTTTTCGTAATACATAATATCAATACTTTAATACTCATGAAATATCAATGATGAGACTGGAATCGAATGTGAGAATGTATTTCGTCTGATTGTTTGTGCAATGCCAATATTGGAGTATGTATAACGATATTTCGGCGGTTGTGAATGTTTGGGGATGTCCGAGTTTCGTATTTTCGTATTTGGGCCACAGAAGTTTCGGTATAACACCTGGTTGGGGATGATATTTTTATGTTGAGTTAGGCACTCAACTAGTGCCACATTTATTTATTTAATACTTTAAGCACACACAATGTACAGGGGCGGATTTAATGCTAATGGCATTATTATTTACACTAGAAACGGGATATTTACCATGTTTACTGTTTTCTTTGAGTTCCCGATATTTCGGCGCTGTTGCAAGCACCGTGATTACGGACAAACTGAGGTTATTGCGGGTGGGTGTTTATGAGCAATCATGGCACTCTTTACTTTTGGGTGATGCAGAGACAGTAATTGCTTATTTGTCTAGCGGTTGCTAGCGCTCCTGCTGAATATAAGGACCCTGGGGTCGATTCCTAGGACGGGAAGTGTTACAGGGTTTTTTCATCTAAAATTTCTAAATAGTAACCACGGAGTCCGGATCTGTGCCTGGTTGATGGCAATATCTTCGGCCCCTATCACAAGGAGACTTAAACATAACTGGCAAAATGTGGGTAAACTATTAGGTACACCTCTGCCTAACCCTTCGGGGATTACAGGTGAGATGTTGTTAATTATTTTACACTTTCTGTCAAATGTAGCTGTGAAGCTGCCTTTTTTTTAAAAAGAGAAAGAGGTGGAAAGGTTAAATACTAATATTCAGCTGCATCCAGCCAGTCTGCAAGGAAACCCCGACAAAAATAAAAAAGGCTTGGCAAAGAAAGAATATTTAATTCAATGGATAGGGATCTAAAGAGAAAGCATTTATTATAGTGTAGAAAGCTACATGTCAATATTTGGGAGAATCTTCTTGCTGCAATCAAATGTGCGATGCAGTGCAATATACAGGATGTAACAGAAAGGGTATAGTCATATGAATGGATATGCTGTAGACCATCAAACTGAACAACTTTCTCCTTGGATTCAATATCGTAAATGCGAAAAAAATATCAGTTGTCCCATACATTTGGGACAGCTGACCTTTGCCACAGGAAATTAATTCAGCTCGGTTGTCTAATTTATTTCCGCACATGTGCGGAAAAATATTGAAAATCCACGTGTGTAATCTGTGAACCTAATCGTAGTGCGATAAGAACCAGTTTTAGAAAAAGTGTATTGTAATATTTCATTATTAATTTTGATTGTGTTATTGTTATTATCATTTTTGTTTATTCATTTTAAAAACTTATTTTACATATTTTTAAATATTTCATAAAAAAATATAAAAAATAGTGGTCCGCCGGTAGTGGGAGCAGGGTCCAAGCTACCGGTGGTTAGGGCTCCAGAAACAGGAACCTCCTCACAATACGAGCCGTATCGAGGAGTACTGCCTTCTGAATCAGGCCCTTGATCCAACCGCCTAAGGAGAGCCTCGAAAGATGCTCGTCGAGGCTCTTGTCTATAAGGCCATTGGCCGTCACGACGATCGGCACAATGATAGCCGAGTTCACATTCCACATGTCGACAACCTCGTGTGACAAGTCGAGATATTTTATTTGTTTCTCTTTCTCAGCTTTCACGAGGTTCTCGTCATGCGGGATGGTAACATCGACTATCATTACGCGGCGCGCTGATCGGTCTATTACTAAATAGTCCTGTCAGTAATGATAGACCGATCCCAGTACAACGTGACATGGTCTTTCTCGAGAACTGGGTCGGTGGTAGTACGGTACCTCCGATTCCACAAGTTTATATTTCAGAGGCAAGTTACTGGTGAATAATCCTGGCTACTTGGTTGTGCCTGTGCAAGTACTCGCCGTTAGCCAGACGAGACCAACCAGAAATAATAATTATGTCTGATGAACTCACCCGGACGGTGGCATGCCCGACACACGTCAACCGTCCCGTCCCTCATAATATATTTCCGGTAGTTGTTCGTCAACATAACTTCGTCCATAATCGCGCAGACAAAACCTTATTATTATTTTTGTTATTTTTATTAATTACCCCTATGAAATTATAATTAGAATAATTGTACGCCGTTGAATGTAAGACATAGCGCTTATTTTATTAATATTGTCATCTGTACTTTTGTTTACCTGTATTCTACAAATAAAAATATTTGAATTTGATAATCTTTTCGCGTTTACTATATTGGACCCAAAGAGAAAGTTGTTCAGTTCTGTATATGTTTGTTTTGTTTCTGGAAAAATCGATTGATGCCCCATTTGTGACATGTTCAATGAGACGCCGTAATCGAGCGTTTTAGAATGATCTTGATACAGCAGCATGATATTTGGGAAGAAGATTTCTACTTTAAAGTTTTTTATTTATTTTTTTACTAAATAGCGCAAACCGCGCTTGGCCGCAACTCACCTGAGGCTCTAGCACGAGCAACAATACGTTGATTTTTTAATCGAATTAAAAAAATATATAATATAGGATTTTAGTTAAATTGTTTGCAATGATAAATGAATAAACTCTTAAAGTTATGACAATATAGGTGTCCGCTTGTTTCGCAGACAGAAATTTCATAGAATTTCGTTTCGCCGAAAATGTTTCATATAATATTAGGTTCTTGTATTTTTATTTCCAATATAACGACTATTTACTTGAATGAAACATATTTCACAGAAATACAATTCAATGAATTTTATAATCACATTTTTTTGTTTAACAAACTTATCAAACTGTAGAATTATTTTTTAACGAATATTGTTTGTTCGGTGAATTTTTCATGGTATTTTATTTCTACGAAAATGTAAAAGTTGACGTTATGATATTCATAATTTATAAATAAATATACACACAGTCGAATGCGTCTATCGTAGCGGGGCTACCCGTCGACTACGCCTTATTACAACATTTTGACATTTACCTTGACGTAACGTTCAGTTTACTAGGTTAGGTTAGGTTAGAACTGTGACCAATTACGCGCCAGCAGAGCAAGCGAAGCGAGCGGTGCCCCGGCAGCGGCCGGCGAGCGCTACATCGAAATTGGTCGCAGTAATAAAATTAGAGCGCTCCAACAATTATGAACCGCAAAATAAACACAGTACGTAGGTACGTGTACATTAAGTCACTATTAATGAGAATAACAAGATTACCCGTATTGTTTTTGTGAACGAGGTGTTCTTATTTATTGGCGGGCATTTTGTCAAAGGTATGAATTGAAACATTTAGAAACTGTCACTCGATAAAATGTTTTTCTTGGTAATAAGTTTTATATTAACTAAACAGTATGAGTACAAAGAATATTTGATTTGTTATTTTATGATATGAATATCGAAACATAAATTTTATTTGTAACAAATATCTAAGTTTTATTTTTTTTCGAATTAAGTATTTGCGTATTGAGTATTCTATGAAATGATAAAAATTTATGAGAAAATTTTTATATGAAACGAAATTCTATAAAACTTTTGTCTATAAAACAGTGTACAACCGAAAAATGATATGTGAAACGAGTATTTTTAGTTTTAAAATTGACGTATTCACGTTATGTTTACACCGCGCGCTTGTCTAAGACCTCCAATGTGAAGTGATTCACTCGAATCTTGGAGAGCAGATTATAATGATTTGGGAACAGAGAATCTGGTAGTAAATTCCACAGACGGTTCGCACAATATTATAAACTTCAGCTTTTACCTCGTCCATTGTTGATTTTAACTCTTCAAAGTTTTAAGATCTTAATTTTTGAAATTAAGTGAAATTGACTTAACTTGAAAACTATGATCTTACACCGCCACTTAACACTTGATACATCACTCACTGAAGCTCTCAAAACTTCAGCCAAAACAAGGTTAAGAAATTCACGAGCACCCTGTAAAAACTACGCCATCTTAGCTGATAGCACTCAGCACCAAAACAGGCAACTTTTACTGCATTAACTTTTCAAAAAAGGTACATCCCACCCCCTCTCACCCCTCCCTTTCTTCACGCATAACTAAGTTTGAAGAATATGAAAGTTCAAGTCAAAACTGTACCAAAGAAAAATAATGCGACAGTTTTTTTTTTACTGTGGTACAATTTTGAAAATGTAATGAATACCGGCTGGATGCAGAATTTGTTCTTTTTTCAAATTGCTGGACTTGGTTGATAACTTCAATAAGTTTTTGCTGAATTGGACTTTATAAGTGTCGTAACTGTGATTGCAGTTTGCAATGCGTTTTTTGTTTCAAATGAGGACGGGAGCACATTTCGGGGTGTGTGTTTGAGTAGGGATTATCTCTTTGTCTTGTTCTGTGGGTTTTGATACCGTAACAGGTGAATAAAATGTATTAATAAAGGTTCTAGATTGATTACTTAAACAATGCATTTCAACAAAAGTTCTCCTAATCCGGCTCGAAGGACTATTTACCAGCTTTTAATTTGAGCACAAATTAAGTTTTTATTTTAAATAATAGATTGAATAGTAATGGTATATTTTGTATCGTTAGGTAACATAAAATATTTAGACTATAACACTAAATCAAGGAGGAAAAAGTTACCACCCAACCTCATTCAACTTTCGTAAAACTAAAACCCACACGAGAGCGCAAAAATATATTATTAGCACTCAGCAATCACGAAACTCTATGAAACAATATTCCCGTTCAACACTATTAAAAAATTTAACAGAGAACTTTAATATTTATGCCCAGTTTTCGCAAATAAAACCTATTTTTTGCGGGACGCATTGAAACAGAATGTAATCTCCATGGGCAGTTGGGAACTCGCTGGCCTCCACATTTCAGGTCATTGGTTTTATATAAAACGGCTCTTCCTCATATTTGTGGAAAATTCCTAGAAATATCATAAAGGATGGTAGGGAAAACATTTTTCATAGCTTGCGTTCGTGAATAGTTTAGTCTTCTTAACGTACTTCAAAATGGTGGAGTCTTGAAACGTCAACTTGGACTTTTGGAATTTTGTTTGCATATTTTACGGTTTTGGATGATATTGTAAATAAAGGATTTTTAGAATGGTCTCATAATATTTGGAGATAGAAAGTGTAACTTTAATACGAATGTCGATAAACTGCTCGCAATGGTTTAGTTGTAAAAATAAATACTTACTTTAACTAAAGGCGAATAGCTGCAAAGGCATAAAAGTAAAATAATAGTTACAGATACTTTTCCGAGCATGTCTAGTTTTCTATTTTCCAACAAAATACTAAACAATGTGAGGAAACCAAAGCTATGTGATATCTATCAACCCGCACTGACCTATGTGGAGGGCAAAGGCCATTCTCTCTCAACAGAACAGACGATATTTTTGCATAAGCTTTCTAGAAATTGCATGATGGTTGATTAGACAAACACCATCATCTGCCTAGCATTTTCCCAACTATGTCGGCCTGTCGGGGTTGGCTTCCAGTCAAACCGGATACAACTAAATACCAGTATTTTACATGAAGCGACAGTCTATCTGACCTCCACAACCCAGTTAGTACTAGGTAATACGATACTCCTTGATAATACGTAGTCAGACTTTTGGACCAGTGACTACCTGTAACAACTATCAAAAGATCTATAAATGACAGCCGGGACGAACGGCTTAACGTGCTTTCCGAGGCACAAAGGAAACTCGGGATGTAGGTTAATGGTCACATATATGGACCAACTAAGAAAAAAAAAAAAAAGTTGTGAAGGAATTTATGTATAATTTATACATAAATTCTTTCACAACTTATGTTTTTTTTTATATTTAAGAATAATTTATTTAAAAAGTATTTCAAAAAGTGTACATTTAGGCGCAGTAGTATTATTTCTCATACAATAATTATAAGTAAACTATAAATAAAATATATTTGACAGTTGCAAATTATAATAGTCCAATTCAGACGTTAGCGACCTGCCCGATCTAGGTTTATTTCAACCTGTGTTTCAGGCCATCACTTTACCTAGGGCTGCGGGACTGTTCGAAAGAGATACCGCGGCCCTGGAACACAAAGGGCAAAGAAGGAACATTTCCCATCCTAAAAAATAATTTAAAAAAAAATCACTTTACCTAACGCAATTTAATTAGGACAATATCAAACTAATATAACTAAAATCAAATAGGTACAAAAAAAACCACTAAAACTAGCTTAAGTAAATATGTACAAAAACATAATCAAACCACAACTTCTAAAAGTTTTTCTGTGTCTGTGTAATGTAAGTACCGCTAAATGTACACTATGTAAACTGAGCGGATCAAGAACCTGTCCAGCAAATATCAACACCAAATCGAGCTAAGATAATAGACTAGCATGAACCCTTTGACACAGATCTACTAACTAGATGAATTAATCATCTCCGAACAATTAGTCATAAATGATTCATCGCTTAATAATGCTGTGGTAATTACTGATTACCCATGCTAATCATTTTAATGAGATGTATATACATCAGGCGATTGTAAAGGTATTTAGGAGGCTAATTTGTTCAGGGCAAAAATGTGCTGTGGGAGGCCCACAGCGCTGGCTTTCAGTGGTCACCCGTGAAAAATCGTACGGAAGCCAAGACAGCATCCTTTTTTTTATGTAAGGGCTTGATCTTTAGTGATCTGAAAAGACATTCAAAACTTTATGAGCGATAGACGGGACAAGACGAAGAAAATCTTAATCCAATAATTGTTTCTACTTAGTTACAAATCGGTCTGTCTAATATACGTCCGCTTGTCAGGTAGATCATGTTCGGTATTAACTTTTTTGTATGAAAATATTATTCCCGCTCTATAACTCTTATAAATCTCTTTGGTCATCGGCAACACCAGACGTATCTAATGCCAGTTTACTACCACTGGGCTAGACAATGGCCTAATAATAACGCACTGTTAGATTTTGAGCGCTCGGCCCAGTTCAGGGAGTTGAAATTACAACAGTGCAATAGTAGAACGAGAGAAAGATACCAGAGAAAACGGTACAATTACCATATGTGCCTCTTATTATAACAATATCCTTAAACCGGAGAGCAGCAACACTGCTTCGTGGAACATGGTACTTTACGAAGGTTCTTGAGTAAGTACTAAAAGTATACACAACATCACGCCTGGAATGCCCAAAGGTTTAGGCAGAGATGCACTTAATAGAACACCCACATTTCGCCAGTTAGTTTTAAGTTCCATGTAATAAGGGGCAAGCCTTTTGCCATAAATCCAGACTCTGTGGCAGCTAATGAGAAATTCCAAATGAGAAAACACAATAACAATTTGCCCGACCCGAGAATCAAACCCAGGACCTCATGCTCAGCAGTCGCACTTACCACTCAACCAACGAGGATGACGATGATGATACATAATTATTGTATTTAACTTTTTATTTATTTAACACTTCAAGCACAAAAGTACAGACAAAAGAACAGTGGCACGAAATGCCATAGCATAACTTATGTTATTCTTAATTAATCTAGTCGACCCACTGCAGTCAACTGCTGGACTAGGTCTCTCCCAAGCTCTCACTACACCCTGATCTTCCGCCTTCTTAATCCAATCTATCTTAGCCACCTTTTAAAGGTCGTCGACTTATCTAGCTGAGACGCGTCTCACGCAACTCAACTTTTCAAAATAGTTGTTAATAAGTTTGTATTTAAAATAAGTCGCCTCCTATTGCCATCAATGCTGCTATATGCTAAGGTCTAGGGGACTAAGAATGACTTTAGAAAATTCATCCCCTTAAAGATTTCAAATATAGGATGAAATATGTACGAATCGAAAACAAACAGCTTGTATAAAAAATACATACTACCTACTTTAAAAAACTCGCTAAAGTAGAACAATGAACAGCAAACAAAATAAGGCTACAACACTACTTGCATTGCAAGAAAAATGGCCTTATTATGGGTCAAGAAATAAGGTCGCCTGTGTACCAGCATCGGGCACCGGGTAACGGTCTATCACAATTTACAAACTATCGTTCGAAGAGTCAATTCCAATTGTGCTAGTGAAAATTCTTTGCAATTCGGTCGTGATATGGCTACTACGGTTTATGTTTGGTGCAATATTGACTGGATTTTAGTACGAAATGTCGTCGTTAGTTTAGAGTTTTTGAGCTTCGGCCACAAGAAGGGGAAGGCAATTTTTCTACATGTTTGACAAAAATAGATATTTCTTGTTTTGCGACAATAATGGCATAATTATCTCGAAAAATAAGAAATACATGACAGCGTTTTTTAAAGATGAGACTAAATATATTTTTACTGCCAATATTTTTTTGATTAGCAACCTTTTATCAAAAGACGAAAGATTCATTGTACGTATTTCGTTAATTAATTTAATTCTTACTTTCGTTAATTTTATATTAAACTACAAACAAATTTTTTGAGTTATGTCATCCTAATCGCAAACGAGCGATATGTGGACATCGATGTATTTTTTACTGATGTTACGGAACGCCGAGAAGGACATAATTATACTGACATTAATAGTGATGTTCTTTAGAAAGATCAGGTACGTACATACAACTGGATGCATGTATGACCAGATGTATGAATGCGTTCTGTAGTTTTTGCGTACATACCCCCATTAAAAATGTGTGAGTAAATTATAATACATCCGGAAGACGCTGCGTTGGAAGGCCTCCCACTAGGTGGACCGATGATCTGGTAAAGGTTGCAGGGATCCGCTGGATGCGAGTCGCACGGGACCGGTCAATGTGGCGACACTTGGGGGAGGCCTATGTCCAGCAGTGGACGTCATTCGGCTGAAATGATGATGATGATGAAATTATAATAATCGTATAATTTATATGTCAATAGTTTTAAACTATGACATATCTACTACGCAATAAATGCACAAATGACCACAACAATATTTCGCAGAGTTAATATTATTATTATCTCTTCGCGAAATTCTTACGAACGATTAAGTTCATAAATATTAAATTCTCATAATAATTTGTCCTCATAAACAAAACAATGCTGCTTCAACCTATTAAAATCAGCTCGTACATAAAAGCAAATACCATCAAAATACATCTTGTTAGACATAAACCACTACTCACCCTCTCAAAGATAACAAGCTTCACGTCACATAAATTCCTGAACCAACCATTATAAATTCCGTAAGTACACACACAAAGTCGAAAGTGCCGTAAAGGCATTACCCATAATATGGTAGAAACATAAACTAATGAATTTTAACATTAATATCTCGTATCTATGTTAACTATGAACAAGAGACATAAATCAGGAACTACCTTGAGGCACATTAGCAGGGTAATTCGCATAAATTACTCTTCAACATGGCGGGACAAAATTGCAATTAACCTCTTTGGTTATGGGGATTTCAATGGGGTAAGATTCTGATCGGGCTTAAGCACAATTCTCGATTCCCTGAAGGATTTTATAATAATATGTTGAATAGGTCATGGCAAATGATAACAGCTGCTCGGGTCTGTATCTGCGCTTGCCTAGGTTTGGTCCCTGGATGGGTGACCACCCATTACATACCGAGTTTCCTCCGTGCCTCGGAAAGCACGTAAAGCCGTTGGTCCCGGCTGTCATTTGTAGATCTTTGACAGTCTTTACAAGTTCTCAGTGGCCCAAAAGTCTTACCAAGAGGTATCTTATTACCAAGTATTAACTGTGTTGTGGAGGTCAGATAGGCAGTCGCTCCATGTAAAATTCGGGTATTCAGCTGTATCTGGTTAGACTGGAAGCCGACCCCAAAATACTTGGGAAAAACTAGGCAGATGATGATAAAGTGAATAGCGATAAAGCAGCTGTAAGCATTTACTTAATCGAACCTCGAAATCACTTTGAAAACTTCACTAAGATGTTCACAAAACTGTCTAAGTATCAGTTGAACTTATTGGTTCTGTTTGTTACGTACAAGGGACATTCAACCTTAGGGTAGTCAAGTGCGGACCTGTGGACGACGAGTTATGGGCTAGCTCGCCGTCCGGCCGTCTTATGACGACAGGCCGTGTCGACGGCGCGTTCATGTTCCACGCGCGCCTCAAAGATATGTCAGCAACCACGTAGGCGTCCGCATGGGGCGATGCCTGCCGGGGCTGCGGGACTGTTCGAAAGAGATACCGCGGCCCTGGAACACAAAGGGCAAAGAAGGAACATGGATAGGTTTTAGTCAGTATAAGTCTGACACTCGCAAGAAAAAATCTCATGTAGGTGCAGAGTCGAAATCAATTATTTCATCTCTATTTGAGTACTAAAATTAATAATTCCATATAAAAATCTTAACCCATTCTGAAACTTCAAATCGAGATGTACCTATATGTTACTGCTAAATATGTGTGTGAAAATAAACTTAAGATTAGCCGGCTAAACCTAAGTCAATCAATCGAGATGGTTACAGTAACAAAGCTAGGGCTAAAAGGGTTCGGTTAGGTTAAACGAGCGCCATATCCAAATTGGTTGCATCAAATCGCCAGTAACTAAAATTTTATCTAAGGGGTTGCATTTATTTATACATATCATCATTCTTCTGCCCTTATCTCAATTTATTTGGGGGCGATACAGCATGTCTTCTTCTTCCATAGAAGAAGAGATGATGCGCCAACCCCAAATTATTATTATGTTATATAATACATAAACTGCCTTTTTCTTATGAGAGTATGCAGAATCTATAGAACGCTATCTGTAACAATCCTTACTTACTACATACTTTTGCTTCATAGATCTGGTAAAACACGCACGCTGGTTGAGGGTACATGGAATCTGGCCTTTTGAAGAACATCCACTGTAAGGTCAGTGGATGTTCTGAGATAAATGTTATCTTAAAACCATCGAAGCAAAGCAGGTATTCCATTAAAGTAGAGAGAGCTACACGATATTAAGTTTGAAATAGATTTAGAAACCGTCTAGGGACCTTGGTTTTCGAAATAGTCTAGCTAACGAGAATGGCCTAATTTCAACTACTTTGTATAGTTCCATGCTGTTATTTTGAGGTGGTATTTTGATTAGACGTTGCTGATTGATTTATTAATAAAAATGTATTTATCTTGTTTCACAAAGACACGCAAAACGAATAATCGATTCAAGAATTTTACTTTAAGAATAGTTGTCTTGAAAAATTATGTCTATACCTATGTGGAATTATAACATGGGTAGTAAATATATCAAAGGAGTACCCAATTAGCGCAGTTTTTATGTCAATAGTTTTTTTTACGAAAGAGATATTCAAGACTTTTTCAAACTACCTGATAACATTGCCCAAGATCAATTTCCACTGATAGCAGCAGTCGGATCCTTAATCACCTAAGCGAATACTTACACTAACTTAGAAAAAATCCTATCCTATATTATTTAACGAGCGTTTAAGGGAGATGATAGAAACCCTAATTGATCCTCCAACTTACTAGCAGCACTTCTGCAGTTTTTATCACAAGACTATAAGTCTGGAGAGCCATTAATTTTGTTATTAAATCCTCCTTTGTTAAAGGAATTAACAAGGAATTTAATAATGCCGAGTAAAACATTGTTAATAGTTGATCGTGTTTTCTTGGATTATTCCACTCTGTCCTGTCAATTTGACCCACTAGCACGCGCGTAGCATGACGACCGTAGAAACGGGTTTTGTCGACGGAAGAATCGACATAATGACAGATTTCTTTTGTTGATCTGTCATTGACACACTGGAATGTTTTAGATCCACATTACCCCACAAAAAATTTTTGTGGTAATATAAATCATATTATATTATTATTATATCACGGGACCGGTGAATGTGGCGACACTTGAGGAAGGCCTAAGTCCAGCAGTGGACGTCTTTCGGCTGAAATGATGATGATGAAATCATATTAGATCAAGCAAATATTAGATTTAGGAGAATTCGTAAATAATGTAAATTATAAACAATAATTGAAAATTTAAAAAAAAGTCAAAACTAACACCTTTTTTTATTTTACACCGTATACTGATGAATCTCTTAATAAATTGATTAGTGGGACAAAATAGACCCCAAAAGAAACATTTCAATTTTCCCCACAAGTAGAATACATTTTTGGAGCAGAGTGGAATAACCCGTTTTCTTGCTACACTTAGGAATCCTTACTGCAATGTTATGCGCAGCAGGATCTAAGAATACAGTCTTTTTTTCTTGTTTGAAGAAAAAGGATGTTTTTAATTGCAAAAAAAATAATGGATTGTGTAGTTTTTAGATCGTGGAATGTTTTTAATTACATAGCTAACCGGGAGCATCAGACGGAGTTGAAAATATTGTTTTATTGTTTGAAAAATATCGTATTATTCAGATACCTAGCTAAGGCATTCAACTTTTCTTGATAGGATTTCGTCAGTAACGGAAATCCCGCGTGCTTAGGTACTCATGTTTAAAAAAAAAATATTCGACGTAACTTTGGCCTGGTCTGTCAAAAAAAACACACTTTTGATTGTGTAATTTCGAACGATGTGTCGTAATACTTACCAAAAAAAAAACAACAAACTTAAAAACAAAAGAAAGTTGCAAAAAAGTTTTTCTTATGCCTGCCATGGCAAGGTATGTTACGACATATTTGCAATGGTATTTGAAACAATTCATAACATGTTTTTTCCACGAACCAACGCTATTGGGTTAGCTCGAAAAGAAAAGTTGCGGCGTAACCCAAACCGTAGGAATTTGCTAATGAAATAATTTCAACTTGATTTCAGTTGTGGTTAGCGATTTTTTTGGGGAAATTCATTGTTTTATGTCTAGAATGAAGTAAAAAATACTGTAAGTATTGGACGGTAAGGGTGAAGTTACATTTACACGCACAGATGAGCATTTTCTTGCTTTTTTGGTGTGCTGTACATCAGTTGGCAAAAATGGAACCCTTAGGGACACTAGGACTGTTCAGCTTTTGTCCATAGAAAACAACGGTTTTGTATGGAGAGGCGTACGCATCCGTTTAGCTTTTCGCGTCTATTCAGATGCGTACGCATCTACATACACTCTTCATACACTCATCACATCTCCTCACTTTGTTGTCCGTCTGTCTGTCAAAACCCTTTTTCTCAGGAACGCGTGGAGTTTTCAAGCTTAAATTAATATCAAATACTCAAGTCTGCTCGCAGCAGTGAAAAAATCAAACTTGTAAGTCAACGCGATCAAAAGATATGAACGTTTATGTCGCATATTTTGCGATTTCACAAGGGAATCAAACCTAAGGGTACTTCCCGTTGACCTAGAATCATGAAATTTCGCAAGAAGCAATGTCTTACAGCACATATAAAAGAAAAAACCTGAAAACCATAAATTAAAAATTTTTGTTTAATTAAAAATACCTACAAGTTTATAATTACGGAATGCTCGGTGAGGAGTCCATCTCGCACTAGGCCGGTTTTTGTCTGTTCTGTCACTTAGAATTGCAACTCTTAAAGTGAGAGGTCTAACCGCACGTTGAAGTGCTTCCGATAAAATGCTTGCGACCGGACTTCTCCCTCTACCAAATGACGCTTTTACGTGACAAAATGAGATAGAGATACTCGAAAACGCTGATCCGTGCATGTAAATATGATTTCACCCGTAAATACTAGAGGTATTCCACAAAATACTGGAAGTGTTATTGACGCACTAATTGTTACCACTTGTTGTTAATTAAGTGCAGATTCCAAACCGAATGTTGAAATATTTCATTCTGCCATAGTACTATTCGTTTTTAGTTCCCGGCTCTGTGTTTCGGGAACTCAACATGAATTGTAAACATGGTAAATCCTGCTTTAAGCTTTCACGGTTTAAAACTAAACTTATACTGTAACTTACGGGATATCATCCGTGATTATGATATTAAGTAAAAGTATAAGTTGAACATGGTAAATATCCCGTTTTTAGTGTTAATGATAGTGTTCGTGACAATTTCAGTTTAAGAACTTATAATTTTATGGTTTTCAACACTCAGACCAAATAAAAATCAAGACATAGCGCTGCGAACAACACAGTGAAGCATGCGCAAAACACCTCACTGTGTGCATACACGCTCACACGCACACATTTACATCAAACTACAACTAAACTACGCTCAAAACTACGCTCAAGAAGTGCACACATTTTTAAGAAAACGGCTTCACGTCACTGTTGACAGCGCCGTGTCTTGGCTTTTCATTTGGTGTTAGTTCCTACATTATGATCTTGTTTGTACTTCAAAGGAATGACCTTAAGGGCTGTACGCTAAAACTCGCGCGGGTGCTCGGAGCGGGTGCCAGCTAACAAAATATCTTAAGAAAACATGACGCACGTGTCCGCACCCGCACCTGTTTGAGCGACCGCCTTAAGTCATGTTGAGCGGTTTTTGATAAAAATTGTATACATCGAAGATATTTTCGCTAACTCCGAAATCTCACTGGTTCATTGGAACAGTGCGCAAATATTTGTGTAGTATATTATAACTAAAAATAGAAAAATAAAAAAAAACTGTTTTGCATAAAATAAAACAGACTTCAAAACACAAAAAAAGTGAAAAATAACTTAAGCTTCAGAAGGCAAAAAAAAATGAATCAAACAAACATAGGCCACCGACTTCTGCAGCTCAAGTTATTTTTCACTTTTTTTGTGTTTTTGAAGTAGGTTTTATTTTTTGCAAAAGAGTTTTTTCAATAACCTGTGGTAGATTGACAATCTTTACATTACGGTTTAAATAAATACAGGTATAGTATTCCTTTCACTGAAAATAAACCAAACATCTTCGAAGTGAAGGATTATGTGCAGTCAGCTAAATAGATACGTAATCGGTCAAGAAATGTTCGTTATCAACATTATCATCTTCCTGTCCTTGTTCCATATTATTTGGGGTCGACGCAATACGTTTTTTTCTTCCATTCTCCGCTGTCAATCGTCACGCTATCCTTTGCTAATTTTTCCTTCATATCATTCCTCACAGAATCCATCCATCTTTTCTTTGGTCTTCCTCTCCCTTTCCATCCATCAACATTTATATTCATCACTCTTTTAGTCACATGCGATTCGTCCCTCCTCATCACAAGCCCATACTTCGACATTCGATTCCCTTCTCTTATCGGCTCAAAATACACCCTCTGCGATAAATAACGTTTTAAACCTGACATCTAGAGAGATGTCATGTAGAGAGCTACAGGGTGTAAACGGACCCTTCATGAAGCCGTCAACCAAGCATTATGTATATACAACTAAATAACTTTAAGCAAAAATTATTGCTGGGAAACGACTTTTTTGTTGCGGTGAAAAATCACGTTTTACTGTAGAACTCAATGTAACGCACACAAAACATTGTGCTGATGGATGGATTGAATAGTACGGGGGTCGTGGAGGTGTTTAAAATAAAAATCTTACATTACGGAACATGTATTTAAAAAAAAATGTGAAAGTGTTGGAACCTTGACCCCGAGTATCTTCGTAACTAGGAGGTTCCCAGGTATGGTCTAGAATGAAAATGATCGCAATGACGGGGGGAACAAGTGCCTTTCGGCTTCGTTTAGGGTCTCGCTATACTATTTATATAAAAACAATCAAATTACTTATTTAACCGATTAACCCTCAAAATGAAACTCTGAAAAATCGGGGACATACCTACTTACGTTTCAAAAACAGAACCTCCCATTTGAGAATCATTTAAAAACAAGCTGAAATCGGTTGTCTGATTACCAATCTCATTTCCCAACTGTACATTATAAATAGACTAAGCCGAACTAAGAAGAGCTTTACTTCAAAGTAAAGTCAATGACCTTTCAGAACGTTTCCAACATTTCAACAGTTCATTGTCGTTTAACTGCGGACAATGTTATCAATGAATTCATAATGACTTATTCAGCATAATCATTATTAATAGTTATTTTAGGATGTTTTCATTAAACTTCTATTGGATATGGTTATCACTATAGATAAAAGATATAAAAGGATGAACTGTGTGAAGGATGATATCACAAAAAGGAGGTGTCTGATGAGATGACGAGTAATAGAGAAGTATGGAAGAAGAAGACAAGCTGCGCCGACCCCCAATGAATTGGGATGAGGGCAAGAAAATATTGAATTATAATGATAATTCCCTCACACGACACCGCTAGTCCACGATGTCGGGCGGAGGCGGCGAAGATGAATCATGAGGGTGCGCCGCGCGGAGAGACGGTGAGCGCCGCTCGCCCGCGTGGTCTGGCGATGTACGTGTGTTAGGCATGTAAGCCAATGCACTGTAAGATACGCTTCACCACCCGACCGTGCGGACGACCGGTGTCCTGTAAGAATACCGGTCCGAAATTGCGTATAAGAATTTAGCTGTCGACGTTGAGCTAGGTGTTCACTGCGCTAGACATGCACTCTTAATAATGTAACCTAACCCAACTCGGGTTACTAAAGCTTAGCATTTTGTTAAGGAGACAGAGCCAATAATTATTCTTAATCACAAGGTTGTCCAGTCAGGTCCGTCAATTTATTAAACGTCTACATTTTCTTTTTTTTATATTTTTTAATAAATTTTTATTACTATTTTATTTATTTTATTAAAATGATAGAGTATAGTATACCAGTCAACGTCATTTTTACGAAAGTTTCCCCTCTGGAACAACAAATCCATGGTGTTGCTATCCTAAGACGATTTATCTTGTGAAATATTTTTATTTTTGACTATAATTTGTCACAATCATTTCCTTCATTGCTTTGACGTTTTTCCCTTCAGCAGTCATTAGAACAATCATTTAATAATGTTTTCATTCTTTAGTTGTTTCTGTTAGCCTGTTTTATTTTTATGAAACTTTTAATTTAAACTTGAAATTTTAAGGAATTTTTGAAAGCAATTATTTCATCAACATGTCAAGTAAGTGGCCATTTCAGATATCTACGAAAGGTGTAACAAGACCCTTTACGATGCCGAAAGGAACTTGTTCTCCCCGTCATTGCGATATTTTTTTTGTTCTAGATCATACCTGGGGACCTTCTAGTTTCGGAGATATTGGGATCAACGTTTCAACATTTTCTCATTTTTTTTAAACTTGTTTTTACTTTAAACACCTCCAAGATCCCCGTACTATTCAATCTATCCATCAGCACAATGTATTGAGTACGTTACATTAAGTCCTTCCGTAAATCGTAATTTTTCACCCCAAAAAATACAGTCGTTTCCCAGCAATAATTTTTACGTATAGACTTAGTTTGATGTACATAATACTTGTTTGACGGCTTCGTAAAGGGTCCGTTTACACCCTGTATACATATAATAAAATTGTAACAGGCCGATGTACGTATATTGAAGATATTGAATAAAAAAAAAATGTATATGGGGCTTTATTAGAGGAACAGAAGCCAAAACAACAGTTTTTAGAAATTTTGTCTTTCTGTCTGTATGTTTGTACGCGCATCATACAAAAACTACTGCATGGATTTGAACGCAGTTTTCACCACTCTACTAGTAGATGCTTAAGTTAAAAATATAGGCTACATTAGATATAGTTTTGGACCCGATAGGTGGCGCTATGGTAAGCAAGAGCGTGTCGCTAGTAATTGATATTAGTATAAGTTCAGGTTCTTAAAGATCCGATACCAAGTTCACTGACGGTCGACCACTTTTTAACCTTATAACTTAGAGCATAAGGGTGAAAGTCGTAAACCGTCAGTGAACTTATGATAGTTCCTTGAGCAACATGCTCGTGCTGTTGCTTTTCCTATATGAGAAGAGGCTTTTGTCCTGAACCAGGACATCATCAAGCTGGTTTTATAATTCATTTCAGCTCGTGCCTAAATAATAACAGCCGCTCGGATCGATCTTTAGGTTAAGCCGTGCTTACCTAGGTTGGTCTGTGGATGTGTGACCACCCATTACATCCCGAGTTTCCTCCATGCCTCGGAAAGCGGTATCGTATTACCTAGTACTAACTGAGTTGTGGAGGTCAGATAGGCAGTCGCTCCATGTCAAATACTGGTATTCAGCTGCATCCGGTAGGACTGGAAGCCGACGCTAACATAGTTAGGAGAAGGCTAGGCAGATAATGAATCTTTAATTCAATTCCAACGTCTGTGTAAAACAATTTAGGTAAGGCAAAATGGAAAAATCCGTAATATTTTATCAACATTTCGTTGTTTTATAAAAGTTGATAATCACTGCCGCTGACAGGAATAAATTGCAATATCCAGAGTTGATTGCAATCCTTTTAACCAGTTCATATAAACACAGTTAACAGCAAACAAAATCAAAATAATCCATTTTCAACACCCACAAAAGGCGGTTGCCAACGGTTTTTTAATATTTGTGTAAAAAACTTTTTACTTTTTTTTTCAGTTACGACTGACGGATGGTTTCTATTCAGTCTGTGCGCTTTTTAAAAACTGACAGGTTTGCATTCAAGGGAAGTTCGTACTCGAAAATATCGCGAACACGGTTAGATTGATCGGTTTTATAATCGACGATACGCAGACGACACGACAGATAATGTAATCGCCGAAGGCTTACGCAGCCTGTTGTACAACCTTATATTTTTGCCAGATATGTATTGCCATAAACCGGGCATAAATCCAGACTCCGGGTAGCTGCTGAGGAATTCCAGTTGGGAACATACCAACATTTGCTAGACCTGGGAATCGACCGCAAGACCTCAGGCGTGACTTGGTGATCACTAAACCAATGAATGAGGAGGTTAAAATTTTATAATTTCTATGATTGCTTTAATTAGTTTCGTTCACGATAAGGCTGGTGCATGATAGTGCATGAATGGCTAATGAAGACGATGAAAAGTGGCAACTTGCCAGGTCGTTTAACCACTGTGCTTGGTAATCTTAAAAATAAGCCTTAATTACGCTAGTTCTTGCGACTTTTATTTTAATTTTATTCTAGAGTGTTATATTACTTAATCAAAGTCGAAATAATGTTTTGATTTAACTAATTTATTTACATCTTTAAATTACCTATATTTGCACTACCCAAAAAACACGTTTGATTTACCCTAAAAACAAGCAAAAATCATGACGTGAAAAACAAACACTCGCAAGGCAGATTTCGCGGCAAAAAATCTGTCAGCAAAAAAATCGTCACCACTAAAAGCGACGCCAGTTATTTTCTCTTTTATATTTTTTCTATATCTATCGCCAGAATACTGTTTTTTATTCACCGCACTTGCATTTTATCGGTGGCCCGACCTTTTTGTGCGTTGGCCTGGTTCTGCCGATGCCTCACAGTAGATAGATTGATAGCCAATTAAGACTCGGTTGAAAGCTGGAGGAAATTGTGAGGCGCTGTGGCTGAGTGTCTCCGTCTATGTAGCGTATTCCATTATGGTTGTTATGAAGGAGTCGAAGGGGGTCGGAACTTTGTTGATGTCATTGGGGTGCTTATAAATCTGCAAACATAGAATGATTCTAAATAAATATTTAAGATTCTATTTATACATTATTTTACTATTATTTTAGGTATATTTTTACAAATTAAAAAAAAAACTTTTGAAATATAAAAAAGTGGTCAGCCGGTATCGGGAGCAGGGTTCAAGCTACCGGTGGTTAGGACTCCAGACACAGGAACCATCACACAATGCGAGCCGTATCGAGGAGTACTGCCTTTTATCCACTTAGACTTAGCGATAAATAAATATTTGACGGTTATTATTTTTATTTTGTGGTTGCTTACAAAGTGCAACATTCTTAGAACGCCATTTTATGAAGTAGTATTGATATCAAGCCCTGTTTTTCACACTTTCAAATAAAACTGTGAAATAACCGATGTTTTTTCTAAATTAATCTTCATCAGAGGCGCTCAAATCATTTCGTTTCAAGCAGCGTAACTTTAAGTAAGCTTAAGTCAATCTATTTTTTCTTACTTCTCTATGTCGGTTATCGTTGATAGAAAATAAATTTGACTAGTCTAAGTTTTCTTTTAATTGACTGAATTTTAATTGTTTAATTGAATTTTATTTTTATTTTAACAAACAAAACACGGCTTTTAAGGTTTGTGTTAGTTTTTAATGAGTTTTCGATACAATGTAAAAATCTCTACATAGTATAAAACAAAGTCGCTTCCCGCTGTCTGTCTGTCCTTTAGCTTAGATCTTTAAAACTACGCAACGGATTTTGATGCGGTTTCTTTAATAGATAGAGTGATTCAAGAGGAAGGTTTATATGTATATATTGCACCCGTGCGAAGCCGCGGCGGGTTTCTAGTAGTTTATAAAATAAATGAAATGACTTTGCCTAGGTCCCCTGGACTTACAAGTATCTGCTGGAAAACACTTTCGAGCAAACATGTTGATTAATACTCATTCCTGCTCCACACGAGGCGTTTGCCGCACGCTGCGACAATTTACAGGCCATTTTCCTACATGCAAAAACACAGCCTACGTGTCCATAGCACGGCAACTCACAAACAACCCAGGCTCGGACACCATTAACATAAAGTTAGCAACGCTTCATTGCATTTAGTTAAAGACTCGCCACCGCTGAAACTTTCAGATCGTTAGGGCGTTGAGTCGTGAAATTTATGAATATTATCGGCATTTCATGTTTAGGACAATTTGTATAGTTGGCTGTTTTCAAAGTTATGCTGTAGGGTGTTGAGAATGAAGTTAGCGTTTTCGCGTTCTGAAAAAGTTTTATAACTGTTTTATATTGGAAGTGTAGTTGCCAGTAATAAAGTTGATATATTTTCGTCTTGAAGTTACGGATGCCATAAAATTCTTGTACGAAATTATGTGCTTATTGTGTTATAACCAGAGATCGGAATACGTAGTTTCTTTGAATAAACTTCATTGATAATACCTCCCTCTAAGTTTACAGCTTTAGAAATAACGCTGAAAATCTTGGATTTTGGAGGGCGGTATTATATACATGTTCCTTGAACATTATTATTTACACTAGAAACGGGATATTTACCATGTTTACTGTTTTCATTGAGTTCCCAATATTTCGGCGCTGTTGCAAGCACCATGATCACGGGTAAACTGAAGAACACTGATAAACTCCGTGATCATGGTGCCGAAAAATCGGGAACTCAATGAAAACAGTAAACATGGTAAATATCCCGTTTCTAGTGTAAATAATAATGTTAGTGACCATGATAGTTTAAAATCTTATATGTTCCTTGAAGGTTAGGCAAATAAACTGTACCTATTCCGATATTTGGTACCTTTGTAAGACGACTAAAAAGTTGCGGTGTACATGTTAAGGGTGACTGGTAATTAGTGACCGATTTAAACACGTGATTGTACTCATGATAACAAACAAATTTCCCAAAGAAACATTTTTTTAATGCTCTTTCTCTTATCACAATAACACAAAGCGGAGAGACGAGAGGTGAGGAGATGTGTTGTAAACGTCCAATAGAATTTCGTTATTTACGCTTCTCGTGTCCGCTTAGCTTTAGTGGAAACAGTTGAGCAGAGAGGGGAGGAGATGTCTCGTAATTATTTTGGTTAGCAGAGGCGAGAATAGACGTGAGTGGCGTGCGGTGTGCTGTGGGTGGCGAGCCACTTTGCTGCAAATCTCCTCTCAGCACAGCTTCGGTGGATACATCCTCGCTTTTAGGCATCTCCTCTCCTCTCCACTTCGCACATCTCCACTCGTTTCCGCTTTGGTGGAGGACCAGCCTTAGGTTCGCCCCATCCGTAAATTCTTCAAATTTTTTTATTTTTATATTATTGTGATTTTCCTTTTTATATTGAACAATAGCTCACAACACCATTGTCTAAAATTTCCTTCCTCCTACATTCAAGGTAAAGCTAAAAACACCATCATTATAACACCCAAAAACATCGCAGTAACAAAAGGCAAACAATTCGTCAAAACAAAATGAAAATTTAACTCAGTTTACCTTTGGGAAAATTCCCATTGACTACACAACAGATTCCCAGCAGGTACGTACGCAACAGCTTGCTACCTTCTATAACGACCTCTCCAGGGGAAACAACAAAAAGCCACTTCGAATGCTCAATTACCATCCAATTGTGAAGGGAATCGAAATGATAAATTTACAACTACAACGGACAATAAGGCTGGAATGTGAATTAAATGAGACTGTGTGTACAGTGAGTGTTAGCAATTAGCTGACCCACCTTTGCATAAATGGTTGAGATTTTTTAGAAAACGATTTGATATAATTTATATACTTTGCTCAAATAAATAAAATACAAAAGAATTATAAAATTCTATCAATACGTTTTCTAAAAAATCTCAACAATTTAAGCAAAGGTGGGTCAGCTAATTGCCATCAAACATAGTTGTTGTTGAAGGGTTAAGCAGCTCCATAAGGGGTGGAAGGGACACCGACGCGAAAACGGTTACCACGTAATCAGTACATCATTCTGAGCCACATAGAAATTTTTCATCGGTTATTAAAAAAAAACAGCTGTTTTCTACAAAAGTGCAATACATACACGGTGAAAATGTATGATGTACTGAATACATGGTAACCGTTTTCGTGCCGGTGTCCCTTCCATCCTGTATTATGTATAGTGATATTTTTTTCACGACTGCTGAGCATGAGGTCCTGGATTCGATTCCCAGGCCAGGTAAAGTCTTGTTGGGTTTCCATCTGGAATTTCTCAGTAGCAGCCACGGAGTCTGGATTTGTGCCCAGTTAATGGCAATAGGCTCGCCCCCTATTAAATCGGATTTAGACATAACGGGCGAGAAGTGAGTGTACTATTTGGTACACCTATGCCTTACCCATCGGGGATTACAGGCGTGATTATGTATGTTTTTACGAATGCGATTTTGGAATCTTGAGGTATATTTCCACAGGGGAAATTCAGTGCCTCGACTGCCTTCTATGTTACTCTATCAAAACAGGAACATGCGGCAATGTCACCATTTACGGAAACGGTGTCCAAGAAATACATGTGCGTGTAAAACGGCACCCATAACCCTGAAATTGGAATAAACCAACGCTGCAAGCTACAGAGTTATGGTCGTAGTAATTCCCAAGACGAACACTTTAGGACGACCACTAATAAACTAGCAAGACATGTAAACAGAAGTGGCTAAACTGATTTATCCTAGCGATTTAGACGAATTAGCATAGCATAGACTATAGTCCATGGTTAAACGAGAGAGTCCGAAGCGGCGTTAGACGAACTTAGTTTGGCCTAAAATAAACTAGTTATACCAAAACCATACTTGGCAAGTAAGGAGCTTGTGGCTCAATAATAACGTCCGCTCGGGTCGATCTTAAGGTTAAGCCGTGCTTGCCTAGGTTGGACTGTGGATGGGTGACCACCCATTATATAGCGAGTTTCCTCCGTGCCTCGGAAAGCACGTTAAGCCGTTGGTCCCGAAAAGTCTGACAACCAGTATTACCCAATACTAACTGGGTTGTGGAAGTCAGATAGGCAGTCGCTCCATGAGAAATACTGGTATTCAGCTGCATCCGGTTAGACTGGACATACAACATAGTCGAGAAAAGGCTAGGGAGATGATGATGATACTTGGCAAGAAAAGTTACTTAATGAAGTTATTTAAAGGTTCTTGCATAGTTTAAGCCCTATTTAAAATATTATGGGCATCAGCTCATAAATGCCAAGGTAACACAAAAATAAACAAATAAAGCTCCATATTTATAACTACCGAAGTAAATAGGAATAATATCCGTAGGTTAGTTACGACAATCCATTTCTGCCACCATAAAAATCTTGAACCATACATGAACCCATAAAAAATTTACGGTCCATAACATAACTAGGATTCTTTGTTTCTTGGGGTCATTTCAAACATAAATATTAGGCTTATAATAATAACTAGGTCATACTGATTTTCTAGATTTATTTACCTACCCTAATTAAGGCTTCGCGAAGTCGGTTCGTTGAAGATCTTTGGCAGGCGTTACGGGTAGTCAGAATTTCGAAAGTCTTACAACCAATCTTACCAAGGGGTATTGTATAATGGGTTGTAGAGGTCAGATAGTCGCTCCATGTAAAAAAAACTGCATTTGATTAGCTTGGAAGTCGAGGACAGTCGACCAACGAAGTTGGGAAAGGCTACGAAGTTTGATTGGATTTTCCCATTCGGATATTCTTAGTAGTGGCCTGGAGAGTCTGAATTTGTGATAGATCCACCCCCTATTACATGGGACTTGAACGTAACTGGCGAGATTTCAGTGTACTGTAAACCTTCTAGAAAACGATCAGCATAACTATTCACAAACGCTTCGATTTGATTTCGATTCAGAAAATCGTATGTCTATCTCGCTCGCTTTCGCAACGCCAAAAAAAAAAGAAAGACATATGACTTGTCGAATCGAAATCGAATCGAAGCGTTTGTGAATAGCTATGCTGATGACAGTCACTCGTGTAAGTGCAGCATTTGAATGATGAACCCTGGAAGAAGCTGTGCGAAAATGGATATTGGCGACTGGTCTCCTTTTTAGAGAAGATACTCACTCGCACTTGAAGACGATCGCTGAAGAACACATTGTGTATTTGTTTGGCATTGAAAAACTCATCCTTTGTTTAAATGAACTGGAAGTCCAAAGAAACGAAGGATAGATTGTGTAAGGAAAAAGAAAAAGAAAGAAAAAGAAAAAGGAGGAAACGATAGCGTGATGGTTGACAGAGGAGAATGGAAGACAAAAACGTGTTACGCCAACCCCAAGTAACATGGAACAAGGGCAGGAAGATGATGATAAATGAACTGCAGACCTAGGCTTGCGAAGGAAGGCATACCTGAGGAAATTTACAGATGACTCTGTCCTGCAGTGAATACGATGATATTTCACAAACGATGGGACTCATAATCCCGTGTCTTCTTCTATTTAATGAAGGTACTACCACGCTTATTGACGGTCGACCACTTATCGCTCTTATACCCTGAGCATTAAGGTTGAAAAGTCCAAACCGGTAGTTCCAAACTCCTGACAAATTCTGGCCTACTCAATTTGGATCGCAAGCGATACGCTTAAAAAAAGATCGTTTTCATCTTTCTCTATAAGGAAAAAAAAAATAATGAAACGAAACGATTTCCAATCTGCGTTCGTCATGAAAAAACTTGAGGAGCTCGTGGCTAAATGATAACAGCCGCTTGGATCAATCTCCAGGTTAAGCCGCGCTTTCCTTGGTTGGTCTGTGAATGGATGACCACCCATTCCATACAATTTCCTCCTTGCCTCGGAAAGCACGTTAAGCAGTTGGCCACGACTGTCATTTGTAGATCTTTGATAGTAGTAACAGGTAGTCAGTAGCGGGTAATCAAGGGTTTTCCTATTAGTCAGTACTAACTAGGTTGTCGAGGTCAGATAGGCAGTCGCTCCATGGAGTAAACTGGTATTCTGTTAAAATGGTAATTTGAATGTCTTTTTGCGTAATTATAAAGTGTTGTTATTAATTCGAGTCACTAATCAATCCGCACTATTGAACAGTTAAATTATAACTGAAAGCAATGCGTGACTTCAGTTAACAATTGCTGTAATTATGAGTAAATTAAGGAAAATCCTTTTTAACCAATACGTCACACTGTACCCTAGTTAATGTATTAATTAATAATAATATCGTATTTTTAATAAGAATCAAGCACAGTTAACGACACAGCTATTCAGCTACATGCAGTTAGCATGGAAACCGACCCCAACATAGTTGGGAAAAGGGTAGGCTAGATGATTCGTCATGATAAAACTCAACAAAACCAAAATCAACGCTGCGATATACAAATGATGGGTAAGTATCACCCCGGGCGAGTTAATTCCATAAGGCTGCTTACACACTAAATAACAACCGGCCGCGTGCCGCGTCGCCCGCGCCTCGTTAGTGAACTCCGCTCGTAACCCGCCTACATTCCTCTTCCACTGAATATTCCTTTGTTGCCAAACGGTATTGTTAATAAATGCCCTGTTTTAACAGTAATTGCATAGTTGCTGGTATTTATCGCATCATTCAAGTGAAATTTCGGATTATTTGTTGAGATCAATTGTGAAAATTGACCTTAACATCAAATATTGGGGGTTGAAGTATGAAATTGCCGATTTGGATGGTCCATTGCGTGAAGGGTGATATTTCCATACTAACATTTTTTTTTTTTTTTTTCTTTGAAACGTCTGAACCGGTTATGTATGATTGCAAACTATAGTTAGAGTGAAAAAAGCTGCGCTGCATTGCGTATCTTAAATTCTCTATTCACAGTCTATGACAAAAATATACCTACTTGAAGTAGTGAAACCAACGGCACATTGAAACAGGTGTTTCGACACACTACCCTATGAGGTAATATGCAACTACTAGTACAGTTTTTAAACTCTAAACGGTCACAACAACAATTATGATTCCAATAAAAAAATAATTAGGAAAAATATAACTATATGACAAAGTTACAAACAGAACAAAATTTGAGAAAAAAACGGCAATTTCATAGTTAGAGACCTATCATTTAGCGCAGCCAAAATACAGGCACTGATGATCATGACCTGCATTTTAGTAACAGTTATTGATTATTATTAGGGACACTTCCGTCAACCTCTTCGAGGATTACAGGAGTGATATTATGTATAAAGACAAACAGTTGCTGTTGTTTATAATCTTATTATAATATAGCATTTAGCTATACAAGGTGTAACATAATAAATGCAAAACCTCCCGTGTGGTCTCTCAGACCATGAAACTAGACAGCTTTTGTTCTATGACTTTTGGAAATTCATAACTTTTTTTTTAGTTTTACCGTACATGTTGATCAGCGGATCGCGTCAATTCCTATAGAAAATCCAATTTTTTTTTTGCGAATTTTTAGAACTCGTAGAATAAAAGTTGTTCAGTTTCATGGTCCGAAAGACCACACGCGAGGTTTTGGATTTATTATGTTACACCTTGTATATATAAGGTCCCACTACAATTAAATAGATATACAAACTTTTAGAAATCATTCAGACCACCAAAATCAGGAAAACGCATTAGACACTTACAAGAAAAAAATCTGCTAACGAAAATACACTAAAATGTCGGTTACCCAATGATTTTAGGTCAAAATAAAATCACTTTAATCTGTGTTTTTTTTGCTTGGATGTCTTTGGTTAAACGTACTGAACGCTGTGTTATTTGTCCATCTATTTTAATGGGACCTTATACAGTCAGTAAGTACATGAAAGTTTGAAGATTCACATCTATGAACTCAAGCTTATACATCGTTCGATCGGCAGGTCAGCAGAGATCGATGCTTTTAGCTGATTATTTCGTTCCATCACCTAATGACACTGTCTTCTCTTGACTGATGATCTGTCTCGACATTTTATATTCCGATAATAAAAAACCAACCTTATCTACCATAACACAGAGTTAATATTTCAGTGAGGGTTTGGCTTGGACTTTTATGGTAATGACAAGCTAATTTAAGTCGTATTGTTTTATTTATAAAGTCGAGAATAAGTTTCCTGTACATCGTTGTTCTCCCATTTTTTTTTTGTTTTACTCCAATTAATTCAGTACGGAGAATTGTAACTGAATATTAATTTATGTAAAATATTTATTTTGTGATTGTTTATTTTATTTAAAGGATAATGGACAATTTAAAGGACATTTTGAGTAATATCGTAAGTATGTATTTTTGATACTGAAATAATGAGGATTTCATCGGAAGTGGTATTAAAATGCTTCAATGAATATTAATGATCTGTTTTCATAATGTTTTTTGGCCTTTGTAGTCGGACACATAGAGTTTACAGTTCGCTGAAATCGGAGTGCTGAGTGGTGTGGATTACATTATACCACACTTGTAATTCCTCTATGGAACAGAATACATAATAGTACAAGTACTTATGGGCAAGCAGAGGCTTTAATAACTTCCAGTCTGCGAGCGTAATTTCAGTGGCCGAAGTTTCAAGTTGGAGACCGAACCAAGCACCTTCCTCGCAGCATTCATGCTTGTGAACAATACAAGACACAGAAAACATCATCTTCTGCCTAGCCTTTTCCCAACTATGTTGGGGTCGGCTTCCAATCTAACCGGATGCAGCTGAAGACCAGTATTTTACATGGAGCGACTGCCTATCTGACCTCCGCAACCCATATAGTACTGGGTAATACGATACCCTTTTATAAGACTGGTTGTCAGACCTTCGGGCCACTGACTACCTGTAACGACTGTCAAAGATCTACAAATGACAGCCGGGACCAACGGCTAAACGTGCTTTCCGAGGCACGGAGGAAACTCGATATGTAATGGGTGGTCACCCAACCACAGACCAACCTAGGCAAGCGCGGCTTAAGCTAAAGATCGACCCGAGCGGCTGTTATTAATTAGCCATGAGCTCCGGTACGTCCACGTCCACGTCTAACAAGAGACTGAAAATAAAAAAATGTATCAATAGGTACTTCTATTCTTTTTACCTTCTTTTGCCTAGGTTGGTCTGTGAATGGGTGACCACCCATTACATACCGAGTTTCCTCCGTGCCTCGGAAAGCACGTTAAGCCGTTGGTCCCGGCTGTCATTTGTAGACCTTTAACAGTCGTTAGGTAGTCCAGTGGCCCAAAAAGTCTGACAACCAGTCTTACTAAGGGGTGTCTATGACCCAGTACTAACTGAGTTGTGGAGGTCAGATAGGCAGTCGCTCCATGTAAAATACTGGTATTCAGCTGCATTCGGTCAGACTGGAACCCGACCCCAACATATTTGGGAAAAGGCTAGGCAGATGATGAGGTAGGTATCTAAAGTTCATTCAGTTTGATATTTTTGGTTGGCTGTAAACTTGTAGCAAAGTTCTGACACTATCATAATACAATATTTTGCCTCAGTAAAACTTATGAAATAAACCTGCATTTGATAGCTAGTTTAATAAAACACTAGCTGATGCCGGCGACTTTCGTTCGCGTGAATTTATAATAAAAAAATATTAGTTCCTTTGTTGACTCGGTTTGTTACCAATTTCAAACGTTTTATTTTATTTTTGCACGGAACTCTAATCATTTTTTTTAAATAATCGTAGCCTGAGTTACTGCTTATAACGTCTATCTGCCAGTAAAAGTCACGTCTAAATCGGAGATTAGCTGGTACAAAACAAAAATTTAAAAAAGTTTTTTTGCAAAAGTGCCGTATATATTTTCAAATGCATTCAGTAAAAAGCTTTTATTTTGATATTACAAACAGACGCTTTGATTTTATTTATAGCTAGCTAGATAGGTCATTCACCCGGCGACACACACTTCATTTACCAATTCGCAGACTCATCCACTACACTCAAAGACTCATTTCTACGTTACTCATGAGTTATTGAACTTTCTCAACTATTGAAACTTGGTATATTTCAGATATAAAAATATGAATTATATAGAATGCCTCGTTAGTCTAGAGATCCCAATCGCGCCTGCTGAGCATGACGGCCTGGGTTTGATTCCCGGATCGGGCAAATTGTTATTGGGTTCCATCAGAAATTTCTCTGTAGCAGACACGGAGTCTGGATTTATGCCCAGTTGACGGCAACAGACTCGCCCCCTATTACATGGGACTTAAACAGAACTGGCGAAATGTGGGTGTACTATTAGGTACACCGCTGCTTAACCCTTCGGGGATTACAGGCGTGATGTTATGTATTATATACAGGCTGTAAGGGACAGCCCTCCACAAACTGATGGAGTGAATTCAGTATATCATACTGAGATGACCGGAAATATCAAGAAAATATTTCAGGAATGTTATGGGAATCCAATAAATTTGATTTGTTTTATTTCAATGTATCGTTACTGTGGCAAAAAGCACGTAGTGAACGGCATGCGCGACGACTAGTTCGATGAACTCTGTAGCAAGGCAGGAAGGGAACAGCTGATTTTACGCGTCGTTCGTTAGAGTATTTCAACATCCACTGTGGGATTTTTGATTTTAGCCGTCTTATTTATATAAATGGAGTGCTGCGTACAGGGAATGTAATTTTACATTGAAATAAAGGAATATTAACGGAAAAAAAATCCTGTGGAATATGATTCAAAATAAGGAGCTGAATACACCCTGTCAGTTTGTGCAGGGCTGTCCCTTACACCCTGTATTTTGGTGCTATCCTAAATTCGCCATCTTTTTTACGTAATACGTTTTCAAAAAACAATTTTATTAATGTGTACCAACAGCAACAGCTCACTCCTGTCAATGTCATTTGATTGTCAAAAGATTCTTGTAGCACTTTACCGCTGAATTGGTACATCCTTTGACTCTCCTCAATGATGCTTTGTCCTTCCCTTTGTTAAATTTATTTGGGGCTGACGCAGCATATCTTCTTCTTTCATACTTCTCTATTACTCGTCATCTCAGTGGTCACCTATTTTTTGCAGACCTCATTGCTCACACCTTCCTTGCTTCATTACTTTGGTCTTCCTCTACTCTTATAGCCATCCACATTCATACTCAAAACTTTCCTCTTTTTGCTATCACATGCACATACCATGATTACTACACAATTTTTCAGTAAACAAAAACATGCCTCAAAATTTACAAAAACTAGACAAGTGCGAATTGAACTCGCGTATTGAGGGTTCCGTATAAACTTATAGGTATTTTGTTATTAAACTACATGTTTTCGGTTTTCAGACTTTTTCCTTTACATGTGTAAGACTTGCTTCTTACCGAATTTCATAATTGTAGGTCAACGGGAAGTTTGATTCGCTTGTGAAATCGCAAAATATGCGACATAAACGGTCATATCTTTTGATTGCGTTCACTTACAAGTTTGTTTCTTCATTGCTCCAAGGGGTAGCAGACTTGGGTATTTAATTTTAATTTCAACTCAATATCTCCACGCGTTCTTGAGAAAAAGGGTCTTGACAGACAGACAACAAAGCGATCCTATAAGGTTTCCGTTTAAGCCGACTGAGGTACGGGACCCTAAAAACGGTAATTATATACAGATAGAACGCCTTTAGGCAACTATTACTGCTGGTTACCCGCCTAATACAATATAGAAAGGCTTCATAAATTTATAGGGGTCCAATAGGGATCGCAATTAAAGTGATTAGACCGCTCTACGACCCGACATGAATAATTCAATAATTGCTCGATAATTCGATTTGTCGATAATAAAAGTACATGGAGTTTGATGGTGGGACATCCCTATTTAGGGTATTAATGGTTTAAACTATGATTAATCTAATAAGATTGATCTAAGTTACTTTAATATGTTTGTTGGGAAAAACAAATGGCCAGAAAATTATTGAATTATTATAGACATACATACATTTCACGCCCTCTAATCTATACCATATATCTTACGCTTTTTCTCAAGAGTGTAAGCAGAAAAATAATAACGCCACCTGCCACGATCCTTATATAGGGTCCAAACAGACCCTTCACGAAGCCGTCAACCAAGCATTCTGTACATCAAACTAAGTAACTTTACACAAAAACTATTGCTGGTAAACGACGTTTTTTGTTGGGGTGAAAAATCACGTTTTACGGTAGGACTCGCTGGAAAGCACTCAAAGCATTGTGCTGATGGATGGATTGAATAGTACAGGGGCCGTGCTTAAAGTAAAAATCTAACACTAAAAACTTGTATTTAAAAAAAAAGAAAATGAAAAAGTTGGAACTTTGACCAACATATCTCCGTAACTAAAAGGTTCCCAGGTATGGTCTAGAAGAAAAAAAATATCGCAAGGACGGGGAGAACGAGTGCCTTTCGGTTTCGTTAAGAGTCTATTTACACCCTTTATGCGTATAAAGGGTGTAAATAGACCCTTTTGTCTCGTCCACGTTCATACATCTGGTCATACACGCACGCCGGTTGCGAGTACTACACACCTGACCTTTCTGAAGAACCTCACCAAATTGAATTATTAACACTCATAATTTATTTAAATGATATCCAAAACTTTACATTAGCGTCATTAGCCCATCGATTTAGAGATTTTTTGATCATGACTGGAATCATGAAAATAATATTCTTACACTCGTAACTTGTGGGCACTTATTATTACAGTTCCCGAGAGTAAATGATCGAACAAAAAATAAATAATAATCAGTTTTTTTTTTATATGTTTTTTTTTTTGTTTACCCTGACTACCTTGTTGGTCTAGTGGTAGCAAGCGCTACTGCTGAGCATGAGGGTTCGATTCCCGGGTCGGACAAAGTGATATTGGGTTTTTCCATCAGAAATTTGTCAGCAGCCATGGTATCTGGATTTATGCCTGGTTGATGGCAATAGCCTCGCCGCCTATTACATGGGCTCAAAAACATAACTGGTGAAATGTGGGTTACTATTAGGTTCACCTCTGCCTAACCCTTCGGGGATTACGAGCGTGATGTTATGTTGTTTATCCTGTTGTAATATCGATAGCTGCCTTATCAGTGTAGTCTCGCTAGTTAATTAAGTCTGACCCTGTATCAATAACGTAACATAAACAACATGACGTCACATCTTCGCAAATCGTTTAAAAGGAAAAAAACCAAACTATATCTGGACTAGGCTGAGTTTCACTCGACCTTATCCTCTAGGTATTATTTTAGGTGGAACCTAAATAAATACTGAAAGCAATAAGGCTGAATTTTGAATAACAGTGCTGAGAATCAGGGCGGAACCTTACACGTGGCCTTAATAAGCTAAATAAATACTACTCCTGCTTATTATTTCTAATTACTTTTAGCGTTTTTTTTTTCTGTTTTCGGTTTGTTTTTTACACCAAGTGGTAATTAACCGTATTGCCAAGTAATTAGAACCAATCTATTTTTGTAATCTGTTGCTTAATTGGCAAGTAAGGTATTATTGAGACTGATAAGTATAGCAAGCCGTCCGCCCAGTATAAGCTGGTCTTACATTCTAATGAAACTCCGTTGTACGCTAGGCCAGCTCTAGTTCAAAGTGTTATCAGCGACATGCAGTCTAAGATACTGTACTATAGACTCAACGTACACAGATCACTGAAGGATGATCTGGACATAAGCCTCTTCCAAGTTAAGCTTCAGCATTCGGTCTACCGCCATCCACGACATCCACCAGCACGGTGGATTACGACCTATCCTACAGAGAGTAGGTTCATGTTTCAGAAAGAAAGAAAGAAAGAAAACATGTTTATTTTATGCCACAAAAACACAATAACAGAATATGCAATAACAAAAAACTTAAATCCGAACAAAAAAAAAAATAGAAAATATTTTGTGTCTCACGGCTGCGCCAAATAGGCCCAGTTCAGTACTAGGAACATTAAAAGATGCTTAATCTAAACATATATTTCAACTATGACTAAAGAGCTGGCAATATACAGACGCCAACACATCAAGCTACTATAATCTGTCAAATTTCTTTAATAGATTTCCAACTTTATCGCTAAAGCATTAGGTTCAAGGTTGATTGGGAAAATTTGACAATTTCGGGTAGCTTGATATGGTCTGCACATATCTACAATCCCGAACTCCTTTATTGAAAGGTCTTTAAAATAGATGATCTAAAACAGGGAACAAAATTATTTAGATAGTGAAATTCTTTCTTTTTCGTGTAGTTAGTGCCTAATCTTGTGTCAGAGTTTTTATGCCGACAATGAGCCTCTGACTTGGCTTGACATACCGTCAAGAAATATCTCTCAAGCATGCTGGTTTCCTCACGAAGTAAGTGATAATTATGCAATATACACATGAGTCCGAAAAATCAGACGTGCGTGAATTGGGTTCGAACTCGAGACCTATGACGTGGCAGTCCGACGGTCACACCACTAGGCTATCATTGCTATAGTATCAATAAAATCTTGGTTGTTTAATCTCTAAAATAGATGGTCTAAAACAGCGAACAAGATTATTCAGCCAGTGAAATGATATCATTATATCACTTCACACCATTCATTATTCAAGAGACATAATGTCACCATAAACAAAGTTTCCAATAAATACCCATAAAGTCATTACAGTATTAGTGCTGTAACCTTGCTTCCAACGATTAGTGTCAACGGCCCCTAAACCACTAGGGATGTGCCATCAAATATCGATCAATTCGACATTACGGTTTTAGTTTTCTGTTGTATCGATTGCCTTGTTGAGTTAATGTTCGCAAGCGCGACTTCTGGGTATGAGGGTCTAGGTTCGATTCCCAGATCGAGCAAAGTGTTATTCGGTTTTTCCGTGAGGAATTTCTCAGTAGCAGCCACGGAGTCTGGATTTGCGCCCGGTTGATGGCAATAGGCTCGCCCCCTATTACATGGGACTTAGGTTCTAATATCGATTCCCCAAGTCGAGTAGTGTTAATTGGTTTTTCCATTAAAAAAATCTCAATAACAATCAATGAGTCTGAAAGTAGTCTTGCCCCCTATTACATCACATGGGACTTAAACATAACTGGCGCATTGTGGGTGAATAATCGCCTTCGGGGATTATTAGCATGATGTTATGTTTCCTATTGTTAGTCGATTTTGTATAGCTGTACAGAAATTAAGGTATTTTTATATATGAATAGAAAGGATAAGCTAGGCTTCAGAAACCGTAAAAGGTATTTTCTTTTGTGTTATTTCTATTTCGTATTATATTATTATAATAATTGGTAGAACGACCTTCGCTAACCTTATGAAATCCTGGTTTAAAGGATTTTTTATTTTTATTCTTATTCGCTGACTTACTTGACTTAATGTCTTATGTCCCCTAGATAGGCAGAGGGCGTCCACAGATGTCCTCCATCGCGATCGGTCTTGAGCTTCACGCTTCACCTCGCTTCACGTCATTTCGATGCTCGCGGCTTCTGCCAACACGTTGCGACGCCAGGTTTTACGGGAAAGGCCAGACTTTCTTTTCCCTTTGTTTGGGTATGTGGTCGGTATCCCTTCGGAGCTTGTGGTCAATCCATCTCCAGTTACGACGCTTGATCTAGCTTATTAACGGTTTAGATATTTTAATTTCATCATTAACAGAGGTTTTTCTGAAAGATCATAACGATCATATTTACATTAATCTAAATTTTGATATGTATTTATAGTATTTTATATATCCTTGTAGCTAATCTTAGTATTAATTAAAATTATTTTCAGATATACACCTACCACTGCTTGTCGCTGCGTGACCCGAAAGTTAACTGGTAGAAAATGCCTATGGCATTAAGTCCGCCTCTGTGCTTTTGTGCTTGAAGTGTTAAATAAATAAATAAATTTTATTTATTTATTAAATAAAGGTCAAAATACTGAAAAGTGGGTAACTATTATAACACTTTTATTTCAGATTCAAAATTATTAATAGCACTTGCATACTTAATTAATAAAAATAAAAATCATAATAATTAGGTAAATAAATAATCGGTGGGCTACTATTTTCATATTTAAAATGTTTTTTGTGTAATTTTTGTTGATAAAAATATTTAAAAATGTAATTAGTAAGTAATAAAAATGAATAAACGGAATAAATAAATAAAAAAAAAAACAAAAAATCATAACAAATATAATTCTTAATTTATATCTAATCGAGGTACAAAATAAATAACAAGACATTCACATAACAAAAATTTATAATGATAAATCAATTAATCGGCGAGCCAGACACGTCACCATCATCTCTGTAAGGGTTCACCTAGACCACACCACTCCTGCGCTAGTTTGCCGACATCTAACGTTCCGACATAAAATTCATCCATAATAATGCATATAGAATATTTCTTAACTGCCTTGTTGATCTAGCCGTGACTGCTGAGAATAAAGTTCTGGATTCGATTTACGGGTCGCCCAAATTGTCATTGGGTTTTACCATCAAGAATTTCTCAGTAGCAGCCACGGAGTCTGGATTGGAACCCAGCTGATGGCAATAGGCTCGCCCCCTATAACATGGGACTTAAACATAACTGGCGCAATGTGGATGTACTATTAAGTACACTTTTGACCAACTGTCCTGGTATTACAGGTTTGATGTTTTGTAATATTTCTTAAGTCAAACCTACTGGAAAATGATTTGAATATCAGTCCCCGTAATATACATCCATAAATTCACGACTTTTTTCCATTAGTTTAGGGAAAACTACAGAACTTGTACATACTCCCGCCGACTGCTGCTACGCAGTGCTATTTGGTAATAATGCGTTTACGAATAAAAAACCGGACAAATACGAGTTCGACTCGCATGGAGAGGGTTCCGTACGTTCATTTAGGCAGCAGATTTCTTATAGGTTTTCCTGTAATCTTTAGGTAAGGAACTATTTTTTGTATTTTTTTCAAAGGTTTCGGAGTTAGGGGAATGGTCAATATTCGCCTATTTTCTTAAATAACTTCAAAACCATTTATTTTAAAATTATAAAAAAAAAATATTTCAGATGCTCACAATGAGTCCTTTCATTTGATTAACACGATATAGTTTGTATAACTTTTTTTTTCATTATATAATTTACCCCACAAAAGTGGCCCCCATGTTTAAAATTCAATCATTTATGTTACACGTCCGTCTTTGGGTCACCGACTTACATATATAAAATTTCAACTCAATCGGTACAGTAGTTTCGGAGTGAATTGGCTGTGACAGACGGAGAGACAGAGACGCGAGTGATCCTATAAGGGCCGGCGCTCACTGACGGCGTGGCACGGCATGGCATGGCAGGTTGTGCTGCGGCATCCCGCGGCGTTCCGTTTCATCCCGTGGCATCCTGCTGAAAGCCCAGCTACTCTGGCATCAACCAGTTTTGCTCCGCGCGGATACGAAGTTGGAAGTTAGGACCTTATTTCAAATTAGCTTAGCAATCATAATGCCTCGACACAAAGTGACCCATACGTCTCAGGGTCAGCGCAGACAGAACGGAGCGCAGCGGAGAGGATTTTATTAACGCACTTGAAAATAAACTTTAAAATTACTACAATAAAGTGCATAAATGCTTGAAGCTGACAAAAAATGCTCGCGCGTCCTCGAAGATACGCGGGAATCATACGCGATCCGTAAAGAAAAAGCCCGAGACCGCGCGGGGATTATTCCTCTCTGTCTGCGCTGAACCTCACGGGATACAATAGCGCGCCGCGGCAACCCGTTTAATGAAACGGCATGACACGTCATGCCGCAGTATCCCGCGGCACGTCGCGTCATTACACGGCATCGTGGTATCGAAATAAAGTAACATGAATTCTAAATCATTGAAATAAGATTCAAAATAACTAGATAAGTAATAAAATCCTTTGAGATGACACGCAGTGCCCTTAGCGTTCTGTTTTTTCGGTAGGTACGGAACCCCAAAAAAGTGTATGACCAGTAAAATGAAACTTTTTCTTATAAGGCAGTATTGATGCGTTCATCATCTACCTAGCCTTTTCCCAACTATGTTGGGGTCGGCTTCCTGTCTAAACGGATGCAGCTGAATACCAGTATTTTCCGTGGAGCAACTGCCTATCTGATCTCCACAATCCAATCCAAAGGCTATCGTATTACCAAGTACTAACTAGTACTGGGTAATACGATACCCTTTAGTAAAACTGGTTGTCTGTATTGATGCGTTGCAGTCCCCATAAAAGCCCATTGATTCGAAAACGATACAAGAAATAGTACTTTCATAAAAGCATCACAAATCGACATAAAAATTCAGAAAATAACCAAAATCGGAAACCTAAAATAGTTCTGGACATATTATGGGTTATTTTTGTCCGTTTTCCAAACCACGACTTGTTTTATTCATCCCTTAACTTAATTGTTTAACATATATCCGATTTTTAATATACTCTCAAATCATTTTGAATAAAAATACCCCATCCCAAACCATTTTAAATTACAGAGAGATCCCAGCAAACTAGTTTAACGATTCCTGTTAAACTAGACCATCTCTTGCTTGTTACTAAAGTTTCTATATCCGGATGGTCGGCAGAATAACCGGATGACCGTCACACAGCCGGATCAATCCCGTTTGCGTGCCTAATGGGATAAGTTTGCCAGTATTACCAAGTTATTGGCAAGTTTTTGCCGTAACCGTCTGTGACGGCGATCCGGTCGGAATGATTACGTGGTTAGCTCGTGTTTATTTCAGTAAAATGGACTTTATTTCAGACTAGCTTTTGTCCATGGCTCCACTTGCGTCAATTACGAGCACAAACACTACCACGATACAGGAGCAATTCCTAGTGTGGGGCAATGTTTTGCATTCGCAATCAATCCGGGTTATACTCTGCTTGTAATACTATAATTCAATCTTGATTCGAAAGACACGTGGCGCCATCTATTATCATAAGAACGTTATTGTTGTTTTCCTCGGGAACAGTACTTTTTTTCGAGATGAAATGTACCCTATGTCCGTTTCTGTACATCTGACAACGTATTTGCAAAATTTCAGGATGATCGGTTCAGTGGTTTAGACGTGAAAAGGTAATAAACAAACAAACTTACTTTCGCATTTATAATAGTAGTAAGGATATTTTTGGTTATTTTATTGGTGATAATGAAGATAGAAGCATTATAAATGTAGCGGACTGCACATAAGGTATATCAACCCAGTTAAAAAGTGCTGAGGAAATACGAAACGCGTTGAAAGATATTGTCGCTAATGTCGACTTCTGGGTCATTTTATACTTGAGTAAAGAGAAAGTGAGCTCTATTGTCCTTAACACTCGTCTTTTCAGGTGGCTACCTCAAAGACAGTGATATTTATTCGTAGGATACGGGAGGCACAAAATTTATAAATAGAATAGCGTAGTTCAGGACATATCCGTTGCTGGACACATCAATTGGATATTTACATTGATTACACTTAATATCACTAAAATATCAACACTTATCCTAATTTTCAATTTAAATTTATAACTCACATAATACTAGAAAGAAAGAAAGAAAACATATTTATTTGGCACATGCTACAAGTGCACACAGTATAAAAAAATAACAAATAAAAAACAAAATAATTAAAAAACTTAAATCTAATAAACAACAAAAAAACATAGAATAGTGTGACACCGTGTGCCTCAATCACCTAAATATAAATAAATATATCTAAATTCTAAATTTTCACTCGAATAAAACAAAAAAAAAAAACAAAACTAAAGAGTGCAAACTCTATAATATAACAAAACATTAAAATCAATAAAAAAAAAATTATCAAGTGCCTTAATTAACAAACAAACAAAGTAACTTTCGCATTTATCATATTCAAGTATGGATTTGGGTTGAATGTCCCTCTTGGTCGTTTTGTTAGTGTTTGGTTACTATTAGTTTTCCTTTTAAATTGTAATTGGTTTAGCAGTGGACGTCTTTCGGCAGAAATGATGATGACGATGATTATGGTATACTTTTACCCAGTATCTGAGTTGTGGATTTTAAATAAGCAACTCACTCAGTAAACGATTCTTAAAGAAACTAAAGCAAAATCTGTTCATCTGTTTCAGAGCTACAATGCCACAGAAAAACACACAGAAACACACTTTAATCTTATAACAACCCTCTTTTATTAAAAAAAAACTTACTCTGATAAAAACACTAGTATTCAACCGCATCAAGGCAGATGAGGATGGCTCGTTCTCATTAAAATAATAAAAAGCATCTGTATCTAAAACGATGTTGCAATTTGCACCACTTTGCACCAAGTTAAATACCTAGATATAGCTTTATATAGAACAGTAATATTCTTTAAACTGTGCCAGCATCTGACCTAATTGTAATGTTAGGTTTCACGCTTTTAAAGGTATAATGTACTTTTCGGTTTTCCTAGAATTTTCACTATGTACATAATGTACCTGTAAGTAGAACATGGACTAAATTTGCCAGATTCATAGGGAATTTTAAAGGATTAGGTATACATGATAGGTAATTGTTAATGGCGCTCCGCCTCTGATTGGCACCGTATTACGACTCGATAAAACATCGAGATTGCTCTATACTTAATAATATGCAAGTTTAATTTTTGTCGAATTGTCATGATTTATTCCGTTAAGCTTGTACATCATGTGGGCAGAAGATGGGTTTCGTGTAGCGAAAATACACTGGGTGCGATACACTATTTCTAAATTACTTGAAATTACAATTTAACACAATCGGGTACAGTTCCATGACGGCTCAACTCCGATGCGATCAAATATTGAATGTCGTCCTCGCCTCGAGCTTTAAACATCAGGGCTCTGTAGAAGCACGCTGTGGTGTGATTACACTTGTAAGTAGGTTTCGTGATGTCACCACTAGCCGGCTAATGACCGGATTCGACATATTAATGTATTATACAAACTTCGTTAATGATGGTGAAAAACGTCTCAAAATTCGTGTTATGAAAAACGAATGTGTTTAATACCATGTATAGAGTAAGTTGTATTTAAAATTAATCTAATATTAACCAAAATTATCAGGTACTAACTAATGCTAAAAGCTATCTAACGAACTATCAACATTCTTCTGCTTTTCCCAAATATGCTGGATTCGGCTTCCAGTCTAACAGAATATAGCTGAATGCCAGTATTTTATATGGAGCGACTGCCTATCTGACCTCCACAACCCAGTTAGTACTGCGTAATACAATACCCCTTGGCAAGACTGGTTGTCAAACTTTTGGGCCACTGACTAACTGTAACGACTGTCAAAGATCTATAAATGACAGCGGGGTTACCGTGCTTTTTTCTATTGTTAAATAAATTGTATCATTATTTAATACAAAATTTATAACGCCGAAATCAAAATAAATTTCAATCCAAACACCTTTCACTTCAATTTCAATCAGGTGGAAAATCCCAGAAAATTAAAACATACACGTGTCGCCCCCCCCTCTCGCCCCATTCCCTCAATACCTCAACCACATGTGTTTCACAGTAAACTCGACGAATTTTCATAACAAAGTTTAAATACTTAAACATCTTTGTCCTGAAAGTTGTGAAACTCGACAGACTCTGAGGAATGTTTGTCATTTTGAATTAGGTTGATATGAGACATTCTTACGCAAATACTATTCATAAGTAAATCATAAGTAATTTATTTCGAAACAATACAACATTATTTTTAGTATAAGTGAAACCTGAATATAGTTTGTTCAGAATAAGTAACTGAATCGATTCCAATAATTTTTAAACCATGTTATATTTTTTCCCGAAAATATTTAAAAAAGTTAAAAGTTGGATACCGAGCGACTTTGAGTACCTATCGCAATAATTTAGGTACCTACTGCCAAATTATTATTACCAATGAGCTCAAGACGACGCTGGAGGCGCGCGCTGCGTGGTGACCGCATTTTTGTGCGGACAACCAGGTAACAGAACAAGCTTATAACTATGTGATTTTTCATGATACAGTTTTGAAATTTTGTACATAAATCCTTTACATAAAAATACTAGTCACGTGTTGGTTTCGCATATACTAAAATTAATGTTGTATATGTACTCGAACATTGTGTAGAAATGTTAAATAAAACAGTATCATTAAAGCATTACAATCGAAAAACATGTCAAAGATAATAATACTTGATTTAGCACACGAGGTTGTCGACATGTAGGACGTGGACTCTGCAATTATTGTACCGATAGTCGTACGGTTAACGGACTAATAGCAGAGAGCCTCGACCAACACTTTAGGAAGCTCTCATTCGCGGCTGGGTCAAGGGCTTGATTCAGAAAGCAGTACTCCTGGACACGGCACGCATAGTGAGGCGGTTCCTGTTTTTGGAGCCCTTACCACCGGCAGCCTGGACCTTGTTCTTGATGCCGATGGGCCATCAATTTTTTATATTTTTAAATGTTTAGTTTACTTTTGTTTTTTAAAGGAAATAATACTTACTTAGCGGTACTCCTGGGCACGGCGCGTATTGTTAAGAGGTTCCTCTAGCCCTGACCGCCAGTAGCTTGGACCCTGTTCCCGATACCGATGGGCTACTATTTTTTACATTATTAAATGCTTTTTTTTTGTGTGATTGAAATATTTCAAAATAAACAACAAACAAAACAAAAAAACACAACACAAAACACAACGAACAAATACAAAACAAAACGACACAAATTACAAATTCAAAACGATTCAAATTCAGAAAGACGACTTCAGAAACCTGAAAGTATCGTCTACTTTCAGGTTTTTGAAGTATTGGGCGCTGGTTCGTTGAACTATCCTTTGGTTTATTTTGGTATGTTTAAAACTATAGATTACAGGTAGACATTCCATGAAGAAACCTACAAATTGTTTCACGATTTTTTTTTACTTTGCTTTATTTCTACGCTACCTGAGGTCGGAAATTGAACAAGATAGACAAAAACTAAAAATAAACGTACCTATTCAGTTGACACACTAAACACGAATTTAGTTATATTTTACTATATTATCCAACTGTAAGAATAGAATATACAAACACGACGCTTTAAAAAATATCGAACATCTAACAGGTATATAAGGTCTAACTATTCATACACGAAATATTTTCAGGGATTCATCTAACGGCTATAACGAAGCCATTTCAAGAGATTTTTTTTTATCGGAGTATATTTTTATAAAAATAAATTATTTAAAATTACTTGACCCACAAAATAAATACTAGCTCCTTATTTTTGAACATCCATTACGCTAGTTTACTACGTCGTATTTACCTAGTGTCATTGTTAAAATATGGGAGTAAAGATTTTATGCAAAAAGCCTCAAAAATTTTTAGAATTATAATAATTTCTTAAAAAAAAACACTCAGATAATTTTATTTTTCGTTGCTATGGCGACTTTACGACTTATAGAAGTTACTCTTAAAATATTTCGTGTATGAATAGTTAGACCTTATATTGTTATCACTGAACGGGGTTTTTAATTTAGCGTCATGTTTTGTCTTAAAAAGTGATGCAGGTCGATGACTCGTTGTGTTAATACATAAGAAAATCTTTCTATTTTATACAGGGTGGGTAAAAACCCAAACCAAAAAAACGGTTTAAACCGACTACCTACCTAAGCCCTGAGGTACCACTAGTAAAAACTAATACCCTACACGCGGAATAACTAATAAACTTAATTAAAATGCAATACATTTTTCCTTCAGGCACAGCTCATCATAATATTAACCCCTCTTGCATTTTAAACAGCTGTATTCCTAACATAATATTTCATCGCCCTGTAATGAAAAATTAACCAACCGTGGAACTTAGTAACGAAGAATCCTGTCAATGGTTTGATGTCACGATACTTTTAAAAGTGTTGCAAGTTTTAAAGTGCATAGAATAGTAAAATTTTAGAGAGGCGATCGTGTTATTTCACTAAATTATACATTAGAATATTACCGTATGATTTAGTATATGTATATGTATGTATGTGCTGTGGGTGAACCTTAAGTAAAAAAATAAATAAATTTGATACAAAAAAAATTGAAAATTGTCTTATTTTTTTTTTATTCACTTTGGGAAACTTTCAAATGGGGAGTGTGGGATTTCTACCTCACTAAAACCAGCCCGGTGGTCACCATCCGCACATGAGAGGAGGCACCGGAGACTTTGTTAGTTAATACATTATATTTAATAACATTTTGCATATGTACAACTCTGCTCCCCAAGATACAGACTAACGTCTAGTTTGGGGATCATCGTTCAAATTGCTATGTATAATGTACATGATTATTAATACATAATTTAATAGTTCATTTAATAATACCTACCGTCTTTGTGTAAAAATTCATTAGAAATAAAACATCTGCCTAGCCTTTTCCAAACTACGTTGGGGTCGGCTTCCAGTCTAACCGGATGCAGCTGAATACCAGTATTTTACATGGAGCGACTGCCTATCTGACGTCCACAACTAAGTTAGTACTGGGTAACATGATACCCCTTGGTAAGACTGGTTGTCAGACTTTCGGGCCACTAACTACCTGTAACGACTGTCTAAAATCTACAAATGACAGCCGGGACCAACGGCTTAACGTGCTTTCTGAGGCACGAAGGAAACCCGGTATGCCACAGACCAACCTAGGCAAGCGTGGCTTAACCTCAAGATCGATGAAATAATTTAGAGACAATCGCGATAAACTGATTTTTGTGACCTTGAATAACTTAGGACGCAGGTACTAAATTTTATGAGACTTTTGTGACAACTTTTAGAACACCAAAATGAAGATGTAAGTATATGAATTTACAGCGTTATCTCTCATTCCAAGGTGAAACCCCTAATATGACTGCACTATAAGCTAGTGTGATATTTTTTATTCTATGTACTGACCCAGTCATCCTTTTAGTACCATTAAAGTTGGTGGTAAACTCGAAAATATGACAGGACAGCCTGTGCCCTTTCGTAAAAAGTTGGTTGTAATAAAGTTTATTTTTTTAATGCAACCGTGACTACGCACTTTTACTGCGGTGGGTCGTGAATGTATTGCGTTCCTGAGGGTACATTTTTGCACAATTTTCAAGTTTTGTCGGGTAAATGTTTTTCAGTGTTGACTAAGTAAAATTTTATTAATTTATCCCGTGGTTTTGAGAGTTAAAAAATGCATAAAGATTTCTACATTTTTAATCAAGTGAAAGTTGTAATTAGCCAGGAAACACAGAGTTGGAGATTAAACGGTTCAGTGAATAAAAGAATATTGTAGGAAATAATACCTTTTCTTAATTATAATCAGTCTTACCTTACATCTACAATAATTATGAAGTTACAAGTCACTGCCAAACTACGAAGTTAAAAGTTCTGAACAACCAATAGGATAACACTCTAGTTATTTAAATTACTTTACAAGTAGCACTGACGCACATTACGCTGGTTAGGCTAAAATGATCTTTTGAAACACCGTTTTAAGCTTTCACGGTTTACAACTAAACTTATGCTGTCATTGACGGGATATCTTCGTTCATTAAACCACCAAACCCACAAAACCACAAAACCTGGTGATACTGCGAGTGTGTTTTGCCGTGACTTGTTGTCGAGTTCCAGTAGTGCGCGTTGCAAAAGACAAAGAAAGAGGGTAGATAGATTTGTCTGCTCTTAACAATTTATTTTCCATCCACCCGCATGCTCCAGTCAAACCGCGATCATGGTGCTTGCAACAGCGCCGAAATATCGGGTGCTCAAAATAATGAACAATCACGGAAGATATCCCGTAAGTGACAGTATACGTTTATAATATCTTTTGAGTTGAAATTGCCAGATGACGCCTGAACTGTTAGAAAAATAGTCAAAGAACTCATGAAAACTGAACAGCAATTTTAGCCATGTTTCGGTAAAAGAAATCATAAGTCAGTTGAAAGTCATCTACCGCTGGAAGTAGGTAGTCTTCTTTCTTCTTGCCAACGGGTCTTGTTCATCTTGCACCCAGCGTGTTTCCATGGCTGTCCTCTGAACTTTGACCTCTCGGAAGTTTTCCAACACTGCGGCTTCAATTGCGTGGTCGCACCACTCTAGAACCTTCCTGCCTTATTGTTCATTCATTCTGCAAGCAATTATTATTATTATTATTTATTTGCATCAGACACAACGATCCATACTTCAAAAGTACACTTGAAAATAATGTACGTTTTAGAAGTTTCAAAATAATCAGAGATAATATACACAGCACACAATAATATTATAACTAAGTTGTACACAAAATAAAATTTAAATTAAATTAACACAATCTTTTTTCGTCAAATAAAAATATACAATGTAAAAAGTTGATAATCAAATTTAAAAATAAAATAAGTTAATGTTATTAATCAAACTATCATTATAAAATAAAATACGTTAAAATTCAATACACAATTGAATAAAATTGAGATAAATAAAATTATATAAGATAAAAAAACAATGTGTCCATGCCACAGCAACCCAAGTTTAGCAGTTCTTCAGGCAATGTCGGTTATCTTAACTATCTTCTAAATATCTTCTTTATATAGCGCAGGGAATTCAAAGCATAACCCTATCCATTGGTCTTTGAGTATCATTTCACCTAATAATGGACTCCGTTCTAATTTGAGTAAATTAAGTACTACTAATTATAATACTATATATACTACTACACTACTACTACTATTATACTAGCAACTGCCGAATTCCATTAAAATGTGATAGAGTAATGATATGCGGTTAACTGAATTCGCTATTTTGAAACACTACTGAATAAAAATAAAATAAAAATCTGTAATTTTGTAATAGATACAAATCTGAGCTAATCGTCATTCTATGGAAGTAGACCACAAAACATCTGATTCGCTGTTCCCCAACAATGTTGAGGTCGGTTTTCAGTGTTGCAGCTGAATACCAGTATTTTACATGGAGTGACTGCCTATCTGACCTCCACAACCCAGTTAGTACTGGGTAATACGATGCCCCTTGGTAAGACTGTTTGTCAGACTTTCGGGCCACCGACTACCTGTAACGACTGCCAAAGATCTACAAATAACAGCCGGGACCAACGCTGAATGTGATTTCCGAGGCACGGAGGAAACTCGGCATGTAATGGGAAACTATCCATGGACCAAACTAGGACCGTGCAGGTTACTATTTTCCTAAAAGCTCGTTAATTAGTGTGTTTCGCAGATTATATTTATAAGATTTTACTCATATATACCCATGAGTGGAACTTATTGCACTAGTCACAAAACAAAAACAACCATATAGTAGTCATCACACGTACAGTACAGTACATCACACGCTCGAAGTCCCTCTGGTATCGTTTCCTAACTGGAACAAGACTAACCAACAGTCATCTCGCAATAACTTAGCGCTATTCAAATGATCCCGTCTCATGTGCAATCGAAACAGAACTGCACGATCAAGTCACATAACTCTGGTTATGTTTACATACACAACTACATAATTCACGAGCTCAAACAGCCAGTGTATTGCTGACAAAGGACTACACATCAGTGCAGTTCCCATGGTTAAATGGTCTCTAAGGGGGTGTTTAGACGGGCCACACTGACGCCACACTATGGCGACAAAATATTGGAGGGCAGTGGCTTTATACGGGGTTAGTCATATTGAGAAACAACTTTATACCATGAATTAGCACCTACATGGTTCTAGACAGACCAGCACGCGTAGCATGACCACCGTAGACAAGGATTTCTTTGACGGAAGAATCGACAAAATGACAGAGAGTGCAAAGAAATCTGTCATTGTGGCGACACACTACGCGTGCTGCCCGCACGCGTAGCATGACCGCCGAAGAGACGGGTTTTGTCGGCGAAAGAATCGACAAAATGACAGATCAACAAAATCAATCTGTCATTTTGTCGTTTTGACGGTGTCATGCTACTCGTGCAGCATTAATTTTTTTCGTCGGGTTCAAAATTATGTTTTCTATGCAAATGATTTTTTTTTTAAATTTCCTGATACTTCCATATCATCATCATTTCAGCCGAAAGTCGTCCACTGCTGGACATAGGCCTCCCCCAAGTGTCGCCACACTGACCGGTCCTGTGCGTCTCGGATCCAGCGGATCCCCGCAACCTTTACCAGGTCATCGGTCCACCAAGTGGGGAGCCTTACAACGCAACGTCTTCCGGTTCGCGATGTTTCCATAATTATAGAACATTCAATAAATACTCACACACGTTAAGTGTAAATTCTGAGAACTAGTCTTAGCAAGGGGTCCTTATTACCCAGTACTAACTGGTTAACGGAGGTCAGATTGGCAGTCGCTCCATGTAAAATACTGGTGTGCAATTGCATCCAGTAATACTTATTATAACATCCTTTTGTAATGAAACCTACATTTACGAATAAATTTGATTTGATTTTGATTTGATTCGATTTGAAATACTGGAAGCCGACCCCAACATAGTTGGGAAAAGGCTAGGCAGATGATGATGTTTTTTGTTTCTTGTGCTGTCTTACCGGATGCAGCTGAATACCATTTACCAACTTTATTGGGGTCGGCTTGAAAGTTGGGAAATGACTTGGGGTCGTAGTTATGGCCCGTCTGAACAAACCCTAACCATAGACTCACGCCTACTCGGCTATAAACTCGCAGACTGAACACAAACACAGATACAATGGATCGATCATTTATCTCTTCAGTATTATGATTGATTCGATCCCTGCATTACGTTTGAATAATCATGATTTATGTCGCCTTCAGAACTTGATATGTCTTTATATTTCAGTTTTGTAGATATATTTGAGACTTTTATGTGAATAGAGATATCTATTAATGAAGGCTAAATAGCGTGAGTTGAAGGGACTAATGAGGTCCTGGATTCGATTTCCCGGTCGGCCAAAGTGGTATTGGTTTTTTACATCGGAATCTGGATTCGGTTGACGGCAATAGGTTCGCCCCATATTACATGGGGCTTAAACATAACAGGCGATATATGGGTGTGCAGTGTGTGAGGTACACCTCTGCCTAACCCTTCGGGAGTTAAAGACGTGATGTTATGTTATTTCAAATAACTACTATCTTTACAACTCATCATCGGCCTAACCTTTTCCTAACTATGTTGGGGTCAGCTTCCAGTCTGTCCATATGGAGCTGAATACCAGTATCTTTACTATATTTATAATATTATGACCAGGAGGTTTATTTACAAACGTTGCTCACTGACTGACTCTTTGGTCTAGTGGTAGTAGCTACCAACTACTGAGGTCCTGGGTTTAAGTCCCAGCTTGGGCAGTGTGATTCGGTTTCTCCATCACGAATTTCTCAGTAGCAGTACAGAGCCTGGAGGTTGATGACAGTCGTCCCCATAGAACTCAAAAATAACTGTCAAAATCGGGATGTACTTTTGTCACTCCTCTGCCCATCTTCTGTTCTTTAAAATTACGATACTTTTATACGTCAAAATATTTTTTTTTCAAAAAAAATAAAAAAATTATTCAAATAAAAAGAAAAAAAAAAATCTGTATCTATCAACATTAAACGCGTAAACCTACAAAGTTTCGTATCCGTGCTATTAACCGTCGAGGAGTTCTCTCGTGAGGAGGTCATCAAGTTACGCTTGTCATAAAAATATATTGTCACCAGATCCAAAGGTGTGTGCAAAATTTCAGCTCAATCCGTTCGGAGGAACTGGTTTGAAAATCAATTGCAAGATTTGACCAATACATACTAACTAACAAGGCAAATTAAAAAAAAGCGTTTAAAAACGTTGGATTAAGCAAACGTTTATCTTCACTTGTCTTAAAGAAACGTTTATAAATAAACCCCTCCGGGTACAAACGTGAATGAAGCAAAAGGAGTACAATAATATCGTAGCACGTGGATTTGTGGAATATTGTAATTTGGCTTGCCTCGTGGGAAATAGTCTTACGTCCTTGTCGGTAGGAAGAGGCACATTAATTACAGTTTTCCGGTTAGGTAAATCGTCGGCACAAGTATAATTATACTATAGGGTTCCCAATGCTGGGACACAGGCCTCCTCTCTATTAGTGTACCACGCTGGTCTAGCGTGGGTTGGTGGATGTCTCATTTCTTCATTTCTTTCTGGGTCTAGGATGTGCTGATTTCCTCACGATGTTTTCTTCGTAATTTTGAGAGCAGAGGTGATTAATAAATTACACAATGTACAGACGCCAGCACATCAAGCCACTAGGATCTGTCAAATTTCTTTAATAGATTTTCAACTTTATCGCTAAAGCAACAGGTTCAAGGTTGATTGGGAAAATTTGACAGTTTCGGGTAGCTTGATGTGTACCTAACTGGGATCTACTTACGACATATTCATAGATGAAACACGTTTAATATAAGTTTATATTCTCATTGATATAATGTTTACGGGCTATTATACCTTGGTAATTATCTTGATTTTGCAGCTGGCACAGGAGCGTGGTGCAGAGAGCAGTAGGAGTGTATTCAAGCTATGGCTGATGATGACGAATTATCTTGGCAATAAAAAAATATTATCAAAAGTCACTTCACGTTTTTCCGAACGTGATTTGCCCCTTCGATGCGTATCCAAACGAGCAAAATGTCAAAAGAAAAAAAATAGTCGTGTTTAATCAACGAACAGATTTTTTGGTACTTTTTTGTTAGGTTTGTTAGCTACTATTTCACTACATATATAGGGTGACTGCTATTAGTCACCGAAACTTAAACCCGTGATTGTACTCATGATAACAAACACCTTTCCCAAAGAATAATTTTTTTCAATGTTCATTAAATATTATCACAATAACACAACAGCGGGCCGTATGAAATTCGCGCGCGCGCGCCTGTGACCTATCAATTGTAAGCCGCATGACGCCGTTCTGTCTCATTACTATCGTACCGTGCAACAGTGGATTGGCAGAGCACATGCACAGCTCGCAAGCCCACTCCGTAATGCTCCGTTGTTGTGTTATTGTGATAAAAGTAAATGAGTATTAAAAAAAAATGTTTCTTTGGGAAAGTTGTTTGTTATCATGAGTACAATCACGTGTTTAAGTATCGGTCACTAATTACCAGTCACCCTATACAGGGTATAAACAGACCCTTTACATAGCCGTCAACCAAGCATTCTGTACATCAAACTAAGTAACTTTACGCAATGCTGGGAATCGACTTTTTTTTTCGGTGAAAAATCACGTTTTACGGTAGGACTCGATGGAAAGCACTCAACGCATTGTGCTGATGGATGGATTGAATAGAACGGGGGTCGTGGAGGTGTGTAAAGTCAAAATCTTACATTAAAACCGTGTATTTAAAAAAAAAAACTTGTGGATAAAGTTGGAACTTTGACCCCCAATATCTCCGTAACTAGAAGGTCCCAGGTATGGTGTAGAACAAAAAAATGATCGCAAAGACGGGGAGAACAAGTGCCTTTATTTTATGTTAAGGGTCTATTTACACCCTTTATAGAACCAGAGTGACACCTAGTTACGCCAACACTGAAAAATAACACACTGCTTGGACTGAACAAGCGCGTTAAAACAATAAACATTAAAGAGTTTGAGTAAAATATTAAAGAGATCAAGTTATGAATCAGCATTGATATAATTATCTTCATAATTTCGGACCTTGGTTATTAGGCCAAACTAGATTTCATCATCATCATCATTTCAGCCGAAAGACGTCCACTGCTGGACATAGGCCTCCCCCAAGTGTCGCTACATTGACCGGTCCCGTGCGACTCGCATCCAGCGGATCTCTGCAGCCTTCACCAGGTCATCGGTCCACCTAATTCCATCTTTCCGCTGCGTTGGAAACTAGATTTAAGTTAATTTAAATCTGGAAAAGCAGAAAACCATCGTGATATCCTTACTAAAAATGGGTAACAAATGAAGTGGGGTACACTGGAACAGGCGAGGGAGTTAAAACACAATGTTAGGAACCTGCGACATTTACATAAGGCGTCCCAAGACGTAAAGGTGCTCCGTGCTTCGCTTACTGAGTGGATACCTGATGAAATTTTGAATCAGATTCCGGTTGATGGTTCAGTTCATTTTTTGTTAGTGGGTGGATGTGGGTGCCGTAGCAGGGATTATGGCTGGAGGATGGAGAGGATTCGCTACTGCTGCATTTATTTGTTAGTCCGTTAGTCAATTTTAGAGGTTGTTTGTGTAATATTTGTAGGTAACTCAAGTTTAACACGCGTTCGAAGAAGTGAAGAAATTGCTGGTCTTATTAATCAACTCAAATCTAATTGAGTTGTAGCTCATAAAGATTAGCTACTTACTAAAAAAATGAATTTGAGTTCAAGTATTTAATTTGTATTTTTTTATTTTTTTTCGGATGGAAAATCATCAAATGACCCCCCCCGCTCTGGGTGCAGTGGAAGGGAGTGTCAGACTTCTACTGACTAAAACCATCCATGTTCCTTCTTTGCCCTTTATGTTCCAGGGTCACAGTATCTCTTTCGAACAGTCCCGCAGCCCTGGATAAGTAGCTACAGTACATCGCACTTTAACTGAATACAAGGCCATCTTAAAGTATCCATACACGCTAGGTTATGCATGACAGTTTCAAATGCACATGCAAAACCGAGTTTCATTACAAGGATAACTGTACAGTTTTCTCTTACACACGTTCATGCATGTTCTGTACAGTTACAGACAAAACTGCACATGGATAACATATCGTGTTTGGCCGGCTTTTAATGTTTTTGTTATCACTGACGTGTCTGCACGAGTATAAACATAGGTCTTAAAGAAACCGCTTTATATAAAATTAGTCTACCGTCACTTTTAAGAAACACATTATATTTTTAAACACAAAACAATCCGGGGGGCATCTATAAAAATAAACACTCACACAACACAATACAATACAATATTCCTTAACAACATCGGTAGTAGGACTCTTCCAGACGGCTTACTTACTACCGAGTCGTCTGACTAAGCCGGCAGTCAGTCAGCCATACTAGCTTATGTGTTCCTGAACGGATATACCTGGAAATTACAGAAATAAATGGATATTAAGTTTGTTTGGAGGCTGATTTTATTTATTGAGGCAATATGGGGGCGTTGGGAACATACAAAGAAAGAATAACTTTCTTTCTTGTAGATTTAAAGTTTTAAAAATCTAGGATTGAGTACAGAATTAAGACCAATAAACGTCACTTTAAACCACTCTTCGACTGAAGCTACTTACGTCATTTTGCGTTGAGCTTCTGCGTCAAAGATTTATGCCCATTTTACTTTATGCTATGGCCACGCTATTATTTACCAGGTTCGGGGCGTATAATACGCCTTGTTTCACAAAAAAGCTATACTTTTTGTAATGCCCCATTCAAGATTTCACTCCCCATTCGACTTTCGTTGAGCTTTGTAGTCACTCAAGTCATGCTCTAAGCTATGTCCCTCATACATTTTCTCCGCAGTCATTGTGGTAAGATGTGTGTGGCTTGGGCAGATAGCTCGTGGCCAAGCTATTAAAATATCTAGGTTTAGCAAATATAATTAATTCCTATCTAACACCGATTGAAAACTAAAATTTATCAAAACACGATTCAATTCCCAAAAAAAAAAAATACACGATTGAATTTTTATCATTACAGCACGGTTTAAAAAGAGCAAACATAACCGAAACGGATTGATAGGTGTTCCGTAGAATTCCAAAGTAGGATCATCATCATCATCATAACCATCTTCTTGTCCTTGTCCCATTCTACTTGGGGTCGGTGCAAAACGTTTTCTTCTTCCATTCTCCCCTGACGTCACAGCATGATTTACTCCTTTTTCTTTCATATAATTCCTCACACAATCCATCCATATTTTCATTGCCCTTCCTACAATTCCAAAGTAGGATCTTTAGCCATTAATACTCACCAAATACATAATTTAATAAATGCGATCAGTTGCAACACAGATCGGTTGTTTCAGTGTGGTAACACACCGATACACGTGTCTAGTATTTTTATGTAAAGAATCATGTACAAAATTTCAAAACTGTATCATGAAAAATCACAAAGTTATAAGCTTGTTCTGTTATCTAGTTGTCCACACAAAATCGTGGTCACTACGCAGCGCGCCCCTCCAGCGTCGTCTTGAGCTCATTGACAATAATAATTTGGCACTAAGTACCTAGATTATTGCGCTCGGTATCCAACTTTTAACTGTTTTTAATATTTTTGGGAAAAAATATAACATGGTTCAAAAATTATTGGAATCGATTCAGTTACTTATTCTGAACAAACTATATTCAGGTTTCGCATATACTAAAAATAATGTTGTATATGTATGTCTATCTTTTTTGGCGTTACGAAAGCGAGCGAGATAGACATGCGACTTTCCCAATCGAAATCGAATCGAAGCGTTTGTGAATAGCTATGCGAATGTTAATAATATGACACTATCTAAATTAAAATCAAATTCGATATCTGAACGATTTCGTTGTCATGCTGTTATGTGGGTAAATTAACTAACAAAACATCATTAATGCAAACATTAAGGTCCAAAATTCCACAGTCAATCATAAGTCAGAGCATAAGGTATTCAATACATTACACAACTTCATGTTCCATTTCCATTCTAACAACCCGCATACGGTACCTCAAAAACTACAAAGCGTTAGAAATCTGATTTTAGATTTCGCATTGAATTTTCACGAATAACATTTGGGAGTTTGAACGCGACACAAAATTCTGTTTGACGTATAAAATCAATTTCCGCCAGTTTTTCCAATTAGTTGCTGTTTTGACTGTAGAAACGTGAATTTTGTGTATTTACGCAAAGAAATCCAGTTTGAATTCGGCGAATAATCGTTGTCTAATATTTTCGCTGGCTGTTCCATTGATCTCGTGCCCACGTCCAAACTCACAGGTTTTGGACATATTTTTAAGTACCACCACGTAGTCGGATATTATATCACCTTCCTTCTGCTTTCCATGCCTGAATTTACACTTCTCGGCAAGCTCGCTGGGTATCAGCTGTAAATATTTATATCACCGTAAAATTGTAAAAACCGTTAGATTATAATCTATCTCGCGAGATTGTAATCTGTCGAAAGATCGTGAACCGTAACATACTGCTTACAATTTAACGCATTACTTTTCGGTAGATTATAATCTATCGAAGTGAAACCGTCAAATTGTGAAATGGCTTGCGACGGAACTCACCTCGCGCGCTGATTGGTTGAACGTAGTGTGCCCCGCGCCGCCATATTTGTTTCAAATTCAGAATCATCGTTCGACACATAGTTTCCAATCGTCTTTGTGCACATTAAACTCTGCAATTTTTCCGATGGACATCTTAAACTTTTATAAAATCACACGTGAAATGTTCAATATTCTTTGCCACTGAAGAATATAGAGGTACGTGGTGGGTACCGGGAGTGAAAGCAAACGACATCGACTTGGTATCACAGCGTATAGTCGCAGACTGGCGCCTTGAGAATCATGACCGATATTATATTTGGTGCTCCCACCCGCTATAAACTAATTATTAACACATACTACACACTATACTTTCTTTAATATGTTGACAGAATTTTTAGGAAAAACAGATTGGGGTGATGTTTCTGGAAAGATCTGTATGATGTGACGTTGTTTTTGATGCTAAATTAATAATCTTATACGAGTTCTTTCTTAGAAGACGCACAAATACGACGTCGAGCTTCGTGATAAATGACAAATGCTTGCACTGACTGGACAGGTCCACTCAAATCTGCGTGATTTCTTTAAAAAACCATCTCAGACACTAATCACCATAGTTGAACTAGATTATGTCTGGACCTTAAATGAGACTATGATCTCTGAGTTTGTTTCGGCAGTTTCTTCTCAGAGTAATCAGGTACGAAACACCGACCCCACCTAGTTTAAAAAAAATACGTGTTTGTAAAAACCTATTTGCAAAATAAACATCATTTATCATTTAATGCCTAAAACGAAGTATTGGTGACGATTTAGGTCTGTAAAGGAATTTTATCATTCTATCCATCAATAATTTGATTCAATTCCAAGTTTTATTATGACCATGTAAGTGCTAAAAGAATCTAATTGAATATAACTTGAACCTTATGTACTCAAAACCCCTATATTACAGACACAACCTTTCTCATTGTGGATCAAAAACTTGAATTACTGCAAGATTAGCTTAGCTTGTCATTAAAAGAACTACTGCTTCATGTTAAGCTACACAACGCACATGCTACGCATCTGTTTAGCCTTTTCCCAACTATGTTTGGGTCGGCTTTCAGTGTAACCAGATGCAGCTACAGCAGGACCAATTGCCTATCTGACCTCCACAACTCAGGCACTAGGGATCACGATACTCCTTGGAAAGACTGGTCAGACTTACGGATTTCTGAATACCCGTCTGACTGTCAAAGATCTACTAATAAAGGCGGAGATCAAATTCTCATCGTAGTTTCGTAGACAGAATAAAATCTACTTAGTTGGAAACTTTATTATAGTCAGTGGTAGGAAATAATTTGTCTACCACTACAGATATCACGAGTTACATACATATAACAAACGAGCTACAAATAAATCGGAAGCGTAACACCGAACAACGATATTTTCTAGTCTGTCGCGCAGTAGCGAGCCTAGCGCAATTGGGTGTTTCGGCCTGGAATTATTGCAAACTATGAAACAACAAGATTAATTACACTATCAAGCACTGTTTTGGTCTTTCGGTACATAATACCTAAAATGACAGCGTGCTTGCAATCAAAAATACGTTTAGTAAAACTTTACATGTAACATTAAATGCTGGCCAAATTGACAACACTGACAATTTTCGTTTTTAAAGATGGCTTTAAACTCTCGCCGTGCGTCTTTGAATTTCGAAGGAATCATCTTATTTACCCACTGGCACTTCGCTCGCAATTGTGATAGCTTGGCTAGTATGCATTATACAAAATATATAATTTACAGACAATAATACCCACGAAAAATGTGACTTTCTACCAGTGAATTTTTGTTTAGTATTGGATCATTAGTTCCGGAGATTACCCCCTACATACAAACTTATTTTAAACAAATTTTACCTCTTTGATTAATAATTTTAGTGTAGGACATACCGCTGAGGTACAACGGTTCTCAATTTCAGAAACCATTTTTTAATATAGCCATATCGTAATGTCACTGTCTTTACTTATAGCTAATCGTAAACACTGCCTATTAGTACTTATTTAATTATTATTCATATGCTGTTACAGTCGTGTCTTATAATAATTTCACTCATATCAAGCCAATTTCTTTTAATCATCATCATCATCATCATCATTTCAGCCGAAAGACGTCCACTGCTGGACATAGGCCTCCCCCAAGTGTCGCCTAATTGACCGGTCCCGTGCGACTCGCATCCAGCGGAACCCTGCAACCTTCATCAAGTCATCGGTCCACCTAGTGGGAGGCCTTCTTCCGGTTCGCGGTTGCAACTCCAAAACTTTTCGGCCCCGTCGGCCATCCGTTCTGCGAGCAATGTACCGATGTGTATGTGCGAGTTTTGTAGGATGTATATTTCATAAAAAAAATACAATTACGCGACATCAGTTGTCTCTCTGAAATTGAGTTTTCATGTTATGGTTCAATCTGGAATGAAATCAGTCCGTTTAGATACCAGTATAGTCGTACTAACGTAGTTTACAAAAATTTTATCGGTTTGTCTGCCGCGTTGGTCTAGTCGTCACAAGCGCTACTACTGAGCATAGAGGTTTTGGATTTTATTCCCAGGTTGGGCAAAGGGTTGTTGGATTTTCCATCTGGGATTTGCCAGTAGCAGCTGGAAGACTGAATTTGAGCCCGGTTAATGGCAATAGCATAAGCATGCTTATTAGCCTATAAAGTTCCCACTACTGGGACACAGGCCTCCTCTCTATGAGAGGGAATGGGCTGTATCCGCCACTCGGGTCTAGTACGGGTTGGTTGATATAATATGTCTTTGAATTTTTGTTTGTTTGTTTTTTTTTTGTTCGTCACATACGTTCGTTTCCTCACGATATTTTCCTTCACCGTTTTGAGAGCAGTGGTGATGAAATAAATTACATAAATTCCTGCCTGGGTTCGAACCCATGCCTTTTTGCTCGTAAGTCGGGGCCGCCACCACTGGACCACCGCTGCTCTCTCCAAAAAATAGGCGCGCCCTATTGCATGGGTCTTAAATATAGCTGGACAAATTGCGCGTGTACTATAGCTACGTCTCTGCCTTACTCTTTGGAGATTACAGGCAAAATTTTTGATATTTTAGTTTTTTCAATCCATTTACAGTGAGTAAAAACAATGAGAGATATACCTAACAACGTCAATCATAAGCGATGACAGTTACATAGACACAAACGAATATTTCGCGGAACCAATGGATAGATATTTTTTCTGCAAAATGTTTGTTGAAAATTCGAAGAGGATTTTCGACGAATCGTTTACTGAAATATCGAAAAAACTTTCGATAAAAATCATTGATATTGGCACAAAGTTATTTTATGAGTAGACTGGAACGTTATCATCGTCTCATCAAGAGTTTCAAATTAAGTTATTTTACTTTGAGAACAAATCATATCTTTAGAGTCTGATGTCCATATTCTGTAATGCCTAAAGGATAGCTTAATGCTAGATTTTCTTAAACGCTCGTCTCAGCCTTGAACCTAGCTTAATTGTGTGACCGTCGGACTGCCAAGTCATCAATCAATATTTTGTTAAACATAGGTACGGTTACAGATAGTATATTGTCTAAAATATGTGCACTATGTTTTGCCAATATATGGCGTACAACATTAACATAAACAAGCAATTACAATTAAGATGGCATGTCAATAGATTACATTAAGAAAATTATGTCATAGAAGTCAAGTTCGAACCCAAGACACGCATCTCTGATTTTTCGGATTCACGTGAGTATTGTATAATTATCACTTTCTTCGGTGAAGGAAAAACATCGTGAGGAAACCAGCATGCCTGAAAGATATTTCTCGACGGCATGTAACAAGTCAGATTTCCATGGGTGGCATAAAACTGACACCAAGTTAAGCACTAACCACACGACAAAGAAGAAGCTGCGAAAGTTGAAAAACCAACAGCAATTATTTTTAAGAATTTACACAGATCCCGCTTAGTGTCAGTGGAAACGAGCACAGCCCCCGTAGCATGACCACCGTAGACAAGGATTTCTTTGACGGAAGAATCGACAAAATGACAGATAGAGCAAAGAAATCTGTCATTGTGTCGACACAATCTGTCATTTTGTCGACACAATCTGTCATTTTGTCGATTCTTCCGTAGACAGGACATGGATTTTAGTGCCTACTTAAACAAAGGGAAGTTAATAGGAGAGAAAAACAAGTTTTATGTGATGTTGATTCCTCCATCCATTTAATGTCAACACTCAACCATTTACGGCACTGACCAGGAAGAAATAAAAAGCCCTTTTCTTTTCCTACATACAGTTATAATTTGTGGAAATTATATGCCACTACAAATGAGAAATCTGTTTTATTACGCTACTAGAGACGCGCCCTGGCTTCAGACATGAATTTTGGTTGAAAAAAAAACAAACATCAAGTTTTTTTGAATAAACGGAATATTAATAAACATTTCAGTATACTTATATCTCTAAATAATGGTGAAAATTTAATGAAAATTCGGTGCATAGTTTAGAATAACAACGCGGACACACCAATGTCACACCAATAGTGACATTTTATCTTAAAAAGCGAAAGTTTATGAGGATGGATGGATCGATGGATGCGTGGATGGATGGATCCGTGGATAGATGGATGGATGGATGGATGGACGGATGCGTGGATAGATGGATGGATGTGTGGATGGATGGTTGGATGATTGTTACTCTTTCGTTTTTTTTTTTCTTTTGTTTTTTTTTTGTTTCTCTTTCTTTTGTATTGTTTGTTATTTTGTGTGATGCACGTCATGTACCTGCGGCAAATAAATATATTTTCTTTCTCTCTTTTCTTTCTTTCTTTCACGAAAAAACTACGAAACGGATTTGTACACTGTATTAACACATAGAATACTTTTTATCCCGTTAATACGATACCGTGTGACAATTACCGAACTCCACGCGGGCGAAGCCGCGGGTATAAACTAGTTATTCATATTATAACGTTTATAGTTATAAGTGTGACCCATTTTTATAGTGTCCCAGGTAGAATATATAGCAACGCTGTTAATTTCCGGGATAATTGCCTAGTTCCCCATAAAATTAATGTCATATTCAAAGTAATAGTGGTTTTGTTTGCCGCTAAGTTGTGATTTATTGACGTAATCTGGGTTTACTTCCGGCCCAGTGGCAGATATTCTTTTATGTTATATTTTTATCGTATGTTTATCATTAGACATTATTTTTCTTGCAGTGTTTGAGGGAACTATATTTGTAGCCCTGATCCAGTCTTTTCAAGAGACGTCGTCGGGTTCTGAAGATGGCCCGTCTCTTATTCTAAATAATTCAGCTGCAATCGGTTTTTTTTTTTTAAACGTTGTTCCACACTACTAATTTCTCCTGTATTGTGGGTACATTTAAACTACATACACCAACACCCAGTACCTGTAGGTCATAAACATATTTGTTCCGTGCTGGGATCGAACCATCGAACAGCAGTCAATCGCTCAGCTACTGCACCAACCGTGTCTTGAAAACGAGTGTCATGTCGTGGTTTGACTCAAAGCCGACTACAACTAATTTTGGGGAAAAGTTAGTTGTGATGGATCCCTCCTAGTCTTTTGTTTCACAGAGCTAGAAGGCGGCACGGACGGTAGACCTCGTAGAAGATGGTGGGATTAGCTTTGCAGTACAAACGACCAACGGTCCACATTAGCCCTGGATCGCAAGAACTGGAAGTTAAGGGGAGGAGTTCTTTTCCAGCAGCAGGATGATACAGGCTGACAGTAGCTCTAGGCTCCAAACGCTCAGGTTGTCTCAAGTCACAGACCTTCAGTTCGAAACCAAGACACGCACCTCTGATTTCGGTTTCATGTGCGTATTGTATAATCATCCCTTGCTTCGGTGAAGGAAAACATCGTGAGGAAACCAAACCAGCATGCCTGAGAGATATTTCTCGACGGCATGTAAAGCCAAGTCAGAGGCTAAAAAAGACCAGGTTAGGCACTAACACCACGATAAAGAAAGAAAGAAAGAAGAGTAGCTCTAGAATTATACTCGAGGTCCATACCTACCCTTTAGTAAAATAAACTATCACGGTCCTTTAGGACACTAACTTGTTTTGATCCTCAAAAAAAAATAAACTGTCTATGTCAAACCTAAAAAACATGCATATCAAACATAAAAATGTTTATACAGCCTGTACTTGCATATTCTCTCATAAAATCACCCTGTAGCATAAAAAAGTACGAACCACCCCATCACTTTCGCGGCCGCGACTGTAAACACATGATTAGGTTGGCACACAAAACTCCCCCATTTTTTATGACGCTGCACCCCACGTCATGATTAGCTAAGTTATTACAATCTTTCATAAGCTTGCATCACATCATAATAATATTTTTTAGCATTGGTATGAAGAGGAAATTTTCTGGCTGTAAAAAACATCGTAAAAATGTTCTCAGTAAAAATGCATAGCTAGCTAAAGGCCCTCGTATAGCTGCATCTCTTTCTCACACTGATTTAAATAATACTGCTGTAAGAGGCCGTGGCAGGCCTCCTTGTAGACAGTTCAAGGAATTTGGGTACACTTTGGGTATACTATGTTAAATTATGAGATACACAACACACAATATACGGAGCCTTCTGTCTTTTTGAAATCTTGTAATATGCCTGTTAACTATATAAACATTGCCGCAGAGTGAAACTAGTACTTTTTTGAATTTTGATACAGTTTTCACTGATATTAAATATTCCAAAAGATTTTTCTACAACAACTTTTTACGCGTTAACATAATCATCTGCCTATCCTTTTCCCAAGTATATTGGGGTCGGCTTCCGGTCTAACCGGATGCAGCTGAATACCAGTATTTTACATGGAGCGACTGCCTATTTGAGAGCAGCGGTGGCCCAGTGGTGGCGATCCCGACTTACGAGCAGTAAGTCGTGGGTTCGAACCCCGGCAGGCGCATTACTTTGTGTAATTTATTTGATCACCACTGCTCTCAAAACGGTGAAGGAAAACATCGTGAGGAAACCGGCATGTCCTAGAACCAAAAATTCGAAGACATGTGACATCTACCAACCCGCACTGGGCCCGCGTGGTGGATTATAGCCCATTCCCTCTCATAGAGAGGAGGCCTGTGTCCCAGCAGTGGGAACATTATAGGCTGATTATGACTGCCTATTTGACATTCACAACCCAGTTAGTACTGGGTAATACGATACGCCTTGGTAAGACTGGTTGTCACACTTTTTGGGCCACTGACTACCTAACGATTGTCAAAGATCTACAAATGACACCCGGGACCAACGGTTTAACGTGCTTTCCGAGACACGAAGGGAACTGGGTATGTAATGGGTGGTCACCCATCCACAGAGCAACCTAGGCAAGCACGGCTTAACCTAAAGATCGACCCGAGTGGCTGCTTTTATTTAGCCATGAACTCCTCTCTTCTTTTTACGCCTTAACAACTGGATGAATTTCGATGAAATTTGACACAGCTAAACCATGACCTGGGTAAGGGCAGAATACTTCTTCTAGGTACTTTTATCCTGGTAGTACCTTTGTCTCTATGTGATCATGTATTTCTTCCACGCAGGCGAGGCCGTAAAAAAAACGTAGTTCTCTGTAATCCTCTTCCAAACTTGATACATAACTCATCATTCTCTTGCCCTTATCCCAATTCATTTGGGGTCGGCGCAGCATGTCTTCTTCTTCCATACTTCTCTATTACTCGTCATCTCATCAGACACCTCAGTTCTAGCCATATCATTCTTTATACAGTCCATTCATCGTTTCTTTGGTCTTCTTCTACTCTTATACCTATCCACATTCACACTCAGAACTTTCCTCACGACTATTTCCTCATTCCTCCGCATCACATGCCCATACCACGACAACCGATTACCACACAACATTTTAACACCGGCGCCACTTTCAGACTTCCTCTTGTGTACTCATTTCTTATTTTATCCATTCGCGTAACACCACACATCTCCCTTAGCATTCTCATCTCAACCACATGCAAATGCCTTTCATTCATCCCTTTTGTGGCCCAAAATTCTGATTCATACAAGACAAACTTGATACAAAACTACTTAAGAAAAATGAAAACTTAAAAGAACCTAATTGAAAGCACTTAGTTTTAAACCCTAATCAATATCAGTACATTTTCTGCTGTAATTAATTAATGAGCTCAACAGCTCGACCTACATTCCTTCTTCGCAATACCACAGATTTAGAATTTGTAATTAAACGCCACAATTTGTATGCTATTCGAGTACAGACTTCGTATAAACAACTACTGTAATTCTGAGTTAGATGGTGTGATTTCCATCGGAGAATAAAAGGGGTAACTAACTAAGGTCAAAGACAATGGAGGAGACGAAGGAGTTTGATGATTTTTCACTGATTGGCACTGATACGAAACCAACATCGCCGTCAAACAAATCTTCTTTTTTGCGTGTCGAATATAAAACTCAAAACTCGAAACATTTATATGAATTAGACCATTACAGGTACTTTTGAATGTCAAAAAAAAAACAAAAAAAAGCGAAGCTACAGTCACACTCACAAGGCTTTTATCTTGTGAGAGTACTGAAGTTGCCCATTTCAAAGCGTAGATCTGCGGTTGCAAGTACTAAACACCTGACCTTTCCACAGAACATCACCAGTAAGGTCAGTAAGACATAGTCCTACATAATAAAAGCAATTAACCAGCCCAGTTACCACAGTAACTGTGTCATCTTTTACATTTGCATACCATACCCAGCTTTTGAATCTCGGGCTCACAATCTACGTCTCGTTAAGACGTTCCGAGGAAATTCAAGATCAATGAGGATTACGTGACCAGGTTACAAGAGCTACATGTAACAACAGGAAGGAATATTGAGCAAGATAGAAGGTACTGTAACAATAAAATTGTAGCGTAATACAGGTTTACTTTTATGGGAACATTGCTTTAAGAGGTACCTTCTACTACTAACATTTAGAGCCTCTTAAAACTGGTATTAAGAGATAAAATGAACACAAAAAGTCTTGTAATAAAACAACAAGGAATAAACATCAATATATTGTACCCACAACAAGGCTCAAGAAAATAGGTGGATCATTTAGATGCCAATGTATACGCTTTTATAATAAACTACCAGGCCACATTCATGAACTAAGCCTTAATAAATTCAAAATTTTTATAAAACGTAAACTTTGCCAGAAAGCCTTCTATTCTGTTAAGGATTATATCGAGGACAAAAAAGCTTGGGATTGAACTGCTCCAATTGAAATCGATATTAAACTGAATTGTACCCATTTTATTTTATTTTTATTACTGTTTGACATTTTTTATTTTTATTAATTATTGTTCGATTTAGTTGACATTATTTACTTTTTCAAGTACCTGTGGTATTATTTTTTTTTTTTTCTTGACTTTATTTTACTTTTTCAAGTGTCGTATTATGTATTTTTTTTGTTTATTACTGTGAATATGAGGACTACGTGGGTCATCATACTATTATTGTTATTTTTTAGTTAAGTTAGTTTCACGATTGTCTGGCAGTTTGAGTACTTTATGCGGCCTACCCAAATGTCCTTTCTTTGGTATTGTTCGTCGTGTCGTTGAGCTCCTTGGATTACAAGTCGAGCTACACGATCAAATGCTTGCACTGTCTGGACAGGTCCACTCAAATCTGTGTGGTTATTTCTTCAAAATACCATCTCAGACATTAATCTACATGGTCCTCATATGACTTGAGCAATGTCTGGGCTTTAAAAGAGACCTCTGAGTTTGTTTCGGATGTTTCTTCTCAGAGTAGTCAGGTACGAAACACCGGCCCCATCTAGTTTTAAAACAACATGTTGTGACATGTAAAAGAGTTTTGTAAACCAATTTACAGAAATAAATATGATTTATGATTTAGCACCCAGTAGCCAACTAACTCATCAAATTGCTGATGTTCATTTTTTTGAAGATGTGCTATTCTCAAGTGCACTACGTAAGGTCGACAAACGGATGTACGATTAACGCTTGGGCGACGAAACTGTACTGCAACTCACCATAGTTTGAATGCACGGAAGTGCGACAAACTGAAGATCGATATCTTAATGCGACAAAGAAGCTCGAAATCACGCTAGTGCGACATACTGAAGTTTGACATCACGCTAGTGCGACCAACTGTAGCTCGACATCACGCTAGTGCTAAAAACTGAAGCTCGACATCACGCTAGTGCAACAAACTGAAGCTTGAGATCACACTACTGCGACAAACTGAAGTTTGACATCACGCTAGTACGACAAACTGTAGCTCGACATCACGTTATTGCGACAAACTTAAGCTCGACATCAAGTTAATGCGTTAAACTGAAGCTCGACATCATGCTAGTGCGACAAACTGTAGCTTGACATCACGCTAGTGCGACAAATGCTTGTGGGCCAGTAGTTTGACAATACCTAAGTGCGACTAACGCTTATGCGACGCTGCTGACTATACAGGGAGTAAAAGGGCCCATTACATGCCGTCAACGTAGCATTCTGTACCTCAAACTAAGTAACATTGCGCAACACTTGGTTACGCATGGGAACAAAATTGTTAAGTTAGAGGTGGACTGCCAATTTATTCGACCACTAATAACAGCAAAATTCAAAATCCTGCACAAAGAAGTGCAAAAAATGCAGATATCCTCGTTAAAACGTAAAAAACAGTAATAAACGCCAGTTAGAGGCGCTAACTTCAGATATATATAATGGTTGTCGGCTGCGGTTCAGTGATCTATTGGTCGGGGAAACAATAAAACATGGCCGGGGAAAATATTCGGATATATCTGGTGCAGTCGCAAGGGACTTTGTTTGTAACATACGATGATGGTTGTATTCGTTAGCGTATGCCGTACATAGATCACTCCTTTTCGTTGTTTAGTGTGGTTTCCAGGAAAAAATATGGTCCCTTTTCTAGCGCTATTGGTAGTTTGCTTGGTAATTTAATAAATGGAACTAATGGATATACGTAGACATCCTTAGTATCGGCAAAATATGGAGAACAATGAATAAAAATGTATTACGTGTTCCTATTTCACTTATTACTTAACAGATTGTAAAGGAATATATGATTTGACTTTCTTGCTTTTGTCGGCTTTACTAGAGAGTAGAGATGGAAAATAATTTACGTATTCGTTTTCTAAAGAATCGAAGCCTAAGCCGCGCTTGCCTAGGTTGTTCCGTGGATGGGCGACCACCCATTACATACCGAGTTTCCTCCGTGCCTCGGAAAGCACGTTAAGCCGTTGGTCCCGGCTGTTAATTGTAGATCTTTGACAGTCGTAAGTGTAGAGGTAGTAAGTGACCCGAAAGTCTGATAACCAGTCTTATATAAGGGTATCGTATTACCCAGTACTATATGGGTTTTGGGGGTCAGATAGGTAGTCGCTGCATGTAAAATACTGGTATTCAGCTGCATCCAGTTGAACTGGAAGCAGACCTCAACACAATTGGAAAAGGCTACACAAATGATGTTTTCTAAAGAATCGATAACCAGATCGGTTTATGAAGAGTAGGCAGGCTAAAGGTATAGCATCACACCATTATGCTCTCCGTGATACTAAATTTATTACCGAATTAGAATGCTTTTTACTAATCGAATCAAATCATTTTTTAATTAGCAAACAAGGGATTGGATGTTTTTTTTTTTAAATAATACAGTCCATATTTCACCGTCGCATGAGCAAATAGTATTCAATTCCAAAATTAAAGAGACATGAAAAAAACATGAAGCTAGCAATTTTACACACACAAATCATGGTTTTAAATCAGTACCACGCAGGTAGTAATCGCTTAATTTAGCGCACTAGTTAGTCTAATTACACTAGTTCCTAAATTTCTATTTAATTTGAGATTTGCTTAATAAGATGATTGGGTAATTAATTTTGGTTGTATTTTATACCATGCAAGACGAAGATAAACAGAGGCCCAAGCACGTAGTGACGTAAATAATAGGTCTTTAACTATGAAATTGCCGTTTTTTTCTCACATTTTGTTCTGTTTGTAACTTTGTAGTATAGTTATATTTTTTCCTAATTCCATTTTTATCACATTAATTGTTAAATTACGTACCTTTTAGAGTTAAAAAATCGTACTAGTATGTGCGTATTACCTCATAGGGTAGTGTGTCAAACCCCTGTTTCAATGTGCCGTCGGTTTCACTACTTCAAGTAGGTATACTTTTATCATAGACTGTGTTCTTAGAATGTAAGATACGCAGTGCAGCGCAGCATTTTTTACTCTAACTATAATTTGCAATTGCATCTTACTCGGTTCAGACGTTTTCAAGAAAAATTAAAAAAATGTTAATATGGAAATATCACTTTTCACGAAATCGTCCATACAAATCGGCAATTTCATACTTTGAACCCTAATGCGTAGATTTTTTAATCGAAAATACAATAAGCCTATAGCATTTTAGTTAAATTGATTGCAACAAACTTAATCAGATTCATATCATTCATAGACATGTTTTTAAGTTGTGAAAATATTACACGTGGAACGAGTATTTTTAATTTTAAAATCGACGTATTTACGTTACGTTTAAAAAACGCGCGCACGCGCTCGTGCTAGGCCCTCAGTTTGTTTTGTGTGTGTCATATAAGTAGAGTTCAGTAATAACCCTATTTTCAGATCCCGGTAATCTGTATGATGAAGCATATTCGTGCCGCCTTCTACCTAATATTCAAAAACCCAAAAATACATTAGCATAAAGGTTGTGTCCTTTATATATTTTTATATAAAAACCTTATTTAACATTTCAAAAAAGGGTCGCCATGATAACTGATGACTTGCAGAGTCCCTTTAAGCCGGGATTAGGGGACGCACTCTGCTTGACAGTTTCATCCTTTCACTACATAGCTTTTTATAAAACTTGTCCAAACCGGATAAGACCGGAAAAAAGGAAAATGTCCAGTTGTTTACGATTTCCGAAGATTTCTTTTAAGATTCACTTATCGTAGTAAACAGATTAGTGAAGGGCCGGAATCTTCGTCAATTTGGAATACCATCGTAGCGTACTAAGGAGGGAAGAACGGGGGACCCCAGCGTTTAAGTTAATTATTTACTCATTCAAGGACAAACAACATTGCAACCTTAAGTATTATGGTAGTTTTTAACATTATTTTGATAATTTTCCAATAGTATATGGGCGATTGGAATTACTTTATATAGTGTGTTGATTATTATTATTTTGAATTTTTTATACTTAACATTGATATAATATATATTTTTTTTATTGTATTCCTCATGGATTATTAAATGACAAATTATTTCTAGTAATAATTATAAATTTTATTTTTGACATTCCATTTTTTTACTATTGTATTTTAAAATTAGATGACATACTATTAGTGATATTTTTATAAGAACTTGTTTTGACAATCCATTTTTTATAATTATTTTTTGTTTACTATTATTCACAGAAATTAGATGACATATTATTAATTATTTTAAATTGAATGTGGATTATTACTGTTTTGAATTTGTTATTCCATCTTTGACATGTTTTTCGATTGTAATGATTTAATGGTACTTTTTATTTTATATATTTTTACTAAATTTCTATACAATGTATGTTGTTCTGAAATAAATGACTTATGACTTATGATTTTGAAAGACAGGGCAAGGCAGGTTACTTGTATACCATCTGATTATATTTGTTACGGCTAATAGTCGAAGTGCAGCTACATCTAGTTTTAGCCGGCTAAACCTAGGTGCGGCCGGTTAAACTTAGATGTATCCTACTTATCTTCGGTTAGAACATGCAATCAATTTGGATGTAGCGCTCGCCGGCCGCTGCTTGATCACATTTCTAACCTAACCTAATCCATTTTGTCGGTGTGTCCTGGCAATAAAAATGAGATAACTTTTACCGGCCGCACCTAGGTTTAGCCGGCTAGAACTAGGTCTAGCGGCATTTCGGCTTTTAGTCGTAACATATTCACCAATCAGCGGAGTAATTGCTTCATTGCATTATTTATAACCAATTCGAGCAGACAATGTTTTCAATAAAATAATCAATGTTTTTTTAATCTTCATCATAGAAAGTGTGTATGGTACCCAACTGAGGTGCTGAAGTTGTTTTGGCACAATGACATACAACTTTCTGGCATACATTTGTGCATGTCACAGGCGTTCAAGCGTTTCGCAGCTAGATTCACTTGTAAGACAACAATAATAATAAATTGCTCCACAACTTCCAACAATTCTACGTCACCTAAATCCAGGCTCACGCTCGTATGAGAAGCAACTGGTACCCTATGTTATACTTTAATTCCCCAACCAGATTGAGCCGGATATAACCGGATAAAAGCAGAACAAACCGGACCGGGAGAAGAGGACGGCGGTAAATATCTATTCACTGCACATTATTTTTAGTTTAGCTTCTAGATGTATTTATTTTTAGCGTAATGTAATATTTTTCATGCTCATCGTGCCGCGGAACAGGTTTTTTGTTTTTGTAAGTGGGTAGTGTTGTGGAAGTTGGCGGGTTTTGCATTAAAATATCGTTTGTACTGCAAAATTTAATTGGTTTTTCCAATGTTTGCGTCCGCGATTGTTGAGCGTGCGTTCTTTATTTTATCTATTTGGCTTCTTTTAGGACATGTTATCTCCGAAGGATTAGACAGAGGTGTGTTTTAGTATAGTACACCCAAATTTCGCCAGTTATGTTGTAAGTCCCATGTAATAGGGGGCGAGCCTATTGTGGAAAACCGGACACTTTAGACTTCGGGTTAATACTGAGAAATTCGTAATGGCAATATCTAACCCTATTTACTACCGTGTTGGTAATCGTCGATAAGCCGCTTACCAGAGCATATTGGCTGCAAACAGTAACTATCATGCATCGAACATGGCCCTATTATCAATGGCGGCAAACACAGATTAGCGTGGTGTGCGATCACTAATCAATTTAGTCGATGCACCTATATTATTTAGGTACGGTCAGAAAAACTGTTAAGCATTAATATATTCGTAACAGACTTTTCGTAAAATCATTTTGTTTTAAACTAACTGTTGTAAACCCCGCGACTTCGTTTGCGTGGAATTTTTTTTTGTACATATGTGTGAGAAAGAAAGAAACCTATGTGCTATTCCAGACTATAATCTATCTCTGTGCCAAACTTCATCCAGATCCGTTCAGCCGTGCTGGCGTGATTTAGTAACAAACATCCATCTATCTAAATTTTCGCATTTATAATAGTAGTAAGTAATATACATGTCGGATATGTCAGAATTTATTCCGTTAGGCTCGTACATCATGTGGGCAGACGATGTGTTTCGTGATATGAAAACTCACTGGGTGCGATACACTGTTTCTAGCAAAACTAAAGAATTACTTGAGATTACAACTTAACACAATAACACGAGACACAATGAATCAGGTACAGTTCCAAGACGTCTCAACCCCGCCGCGATCAGACATTGACTGTTCCCCTCGCCTTGAGCTGAACATCAGGGCTCTGTAGAAGCACATCGTGGTGTGGGTAGACTTGTAAGTAGGTCGCGTGATGTCACCACGGGCGCACTTGCGATTCATTTTATGTCCTAATGACTGGATCCGAAATACATAATTTACGCCTACCTATTTAAATAGGTAGGCGTAAATAAATAAAATTGAAGCGTCTGTTTGTAATTTCAAAACATTAGTGTGTGTGTTTTGAATTAAACAAACACAGACACTTCAATTTTTATTTATTTGAATGGTTAAAGTTAAAAGTGACATAAAAGGGTCATAGTTTAATAATATTCTGAACGAGTATTAACCAATATTAAAACTAAGTAACATTACTCTGCCTCTCATATTAAATTATATTCAAAGAGAAATTGCATGTAATTACATTTATTATCTTTTATATTAAACTTAATTACTCTGAAACTCTCCGAGGACTTTAGGAATGTAATATGTAAAGTAATGGCATGATACTATATAATGCAAATGCTATTAACGTATTAGCAAAACTAGCATTAAACAGACTTTAAAAAAATCACAACGATCAACAAGCGGTTTATTTCACAATTAAATTTCACAGTAAAAACTAGAAAACTAAATAAACAGAAGTAGGCAAAATTGGAACCAAACAGGCAGAGATTCCTCGTAGCATGTTGACTCTATTGAAAAAAGGGCTGAAATGAGTCGTGCAGCGGCTTATATAGCCGCGTGGTGGCTGCTATCTATCTGTCTGACATCCCCTCCGTGCAATGGCTTGACTATAACTTTTCTGCTAACACTTACTTATAAATGGTGAAGGAGCGGCGCATCGCTCATTGTACTTCTTGATTATTTGTATTGTATTTCTGCCACTTTTTTTCTTTTTTAAACTGATCGTCTTGCAGTTTAAGTACCTTTTTGCGGCTAACCCAAATTGCCCGACCGATTTTAATGAAATTTCATACGCGTAAGCAGGATACATAGGTCTAAAACGTAATCAAAGAACATTTTCGAGTCCGACCGTCTTATGACGACAGGCCGTGTCGACGGCGCGTTCGTGTTCCACGCGCGCCTCAAAGAGATGTCAGCAACCACGTAGGGGTCCGCATGGGCCGATGCCTGCCAGGGCTGCGGGACTGTTCGAAAGAGCTACCGCGGCCCTGGATCACAAAGGGCAAAGAAGGAACATGGATGGGTTTTAGTCAGTATAAGTCTGACACTCCCTCGGGTAGTCTTTAAAAAAAAAAAAAATTCGTAAAATAAAATTCTCCATAGAAACAGAAATTTCCAATTACTCTCTGATAACTTTTTAGACTTATGTATCCTGCTTATGCATAAGAAGTTTCATTAAAATCTTTTCAGTCATTTCGAAAAAAAGGACTTGAAAGTTTGTATGAAATGCCATAAGTCGTTAACGCTCTTAATATAAGTTGGAAATCACCAACCAGCCTTGAGAAAGCATGGCGATCCATGCTCCATGCTCAGTGCTTTCTATGAATGAGACGAGCCCTTTGCTCTTCAGGTGGCCAGTAATAGGCTATGGTTTTATACGGTGTGTTCCCATTGACCCCACCGCCCGTGGCAATGTTTAATATGTATACCACCTGGAGCTCATGCCAGCTTGGTCACTGGCAACAAACGGAAAAAAATTTCCCGTTTGTCACCAGGGACAATATACAAGCCGTGATCAGAGCTGTCGTACTGTATGGATCGGAATGTCTATTAATTCCCACTGACATAATTAAGGTTTGTTTCATTCCTTCATTTTTCTAATCTCTAATTAGTGGGGCCAACGAAACGACGGTTTTGATTTTTCCCGTTGGCCCCACCATTGGGGCCATGGCAGTGGGGACAATGGGAATATACCTACTTTTCTCTCCCTCTACTATATTTTCTCTCTATATTAAATAAATAATTTCAAAACATAAAATCATTTGTAAGCTAGCCGTACCAACGTAACGTGGCGACTAGTTTGAAACACGGGCTATCCCGGGACTGCTTCCAAAGCAATATTAAATCTGATCATTAGTCATGGACGCTTTTGCAGGATAATCCGCTTCGATCGGGCACCTATTACGCACACTCAGCGATTTGGGAATGGTGACCATGGGTTTTGCGAAAAATGGAACTGTCCTATAACATAACATAACATCACGCCTGTAATCCACGAAGGGTTAGGGGGAGGTGTACCTAATAGTACACCCACATTTCGGCAGTTATGTTTTTAAGTCCCATTTAATAGGGGTAAGCCATCACAGGCACAAATCCGCACTCTGTGGCTGCTACTGACAAATTCGTAATGGAAAAACCCAATAATATTTTGGCCAACTTGGGAATCGAATCCAGGACCTCATGCTTAGCAGTCGCGTTTGCGACCACTAGCCACTTAGCCTGGATCAATGTTGTGATTTGTTTTTTTTTGATAAAATGTAAATAGTGTGTTCTTGAGCGGAAACCGCGAATTGACAAGCGTAAGGAGGAACGCACTCAATCTAGGTGTACTGAAGCTCTTCGCAAGGCTGGTAGCAGCTGGAGCAGAGTTGCCAACAATCGAGTTGAATGGCGTGTGATTCGACACTTCTGTGTATGTCCATCAGTGGATGATGATGATGATTTTCCAAGAGATAATAATTTCACAGAAAAGGTAATGATGTAGAATGTGGCGGTTTAATAATAACTAAAACAAATACACACTAAATGTGTCTAATTAATTACTAATTAAGCGCCCTTGACGTTTTATGGATCTTATTTCATCATCATCGTCATTTTCGTCATTCTCCTGCCCTTATTTCAATTCATTTTTAGTCGGCGCAGCATGTCTTATTCTTCCATACTTCTCTGTAAATTGTTATCTCATCAGACACCTCCTTTCTTGTCATATCTTCCTTCACACAGTCCATACATCGCTTCTTTGGTCTTCCTCTTTCTCCTTCACTCTTTTTTGGTCTTTATATCCATCCACATTCATACTCAAAACTTTCCTTATTCCTCCGCATCACATACCCATTGCTCATGGATATTATTTATAAAGAAAAAATTAAATTTCTAGAGATCACAAAATTTCAAACAAAATAAAACCCCAACAAAAATAGAATGTTTTAACAATTAATTATTACATTTTAATAAATAGTTACATAAGTACATATTCCTTAAAATATTTTTGCACAATAATTATGTTCCTATCGAACGATATAAATACCGCCCACGTGAAAAATATTCATAGACTATTCTGAACTGAATAGATATGAATAAAATATTAGGTATCGGAAAAGCTGAATTTTAGGTATTGAAAATGGTTTTGATGAGATTTTAATTGCTTAGTACAGCTACTGTAAATAAAATGAGAGACCCTATATTTCTATTTAATGTTTTAAATTCCGAAGCTAATATTTATTTAATTATATCAACACTGGTCAATTTAATTCTCTTTGAGTACATATTAGTAAAACTCTATTTTCACAGTGTTTTTGTTTGATATTATGTTAATTAAAATATGTAAAACATAATAAATTAAACATGCTTCGTTGAAACTTGATAAATAAACTTTATTATTGTTAGTAAAGCCAAAAGTGTGTTTAAAATATTCTGAAGGTCACGGTTTTGTATTATTGGACAATTTCAACCAACACTCTAATATCCGATATGGTCTAGTGGCTAGGATACCTGGCTCTCACCCAGGAGGCTCGGGTTCGATTCCCGGTATCGGAATTACTTTTTGAATATTTTTTAATTGTTTATGTTCTTTGGCCTTGTTAATATTGACTAAGTAGTTTAAGGCTTTCAAAAATACTTAGTGGTATTTTTTTTTACCACCAAGCGTCTTCTCTCGCCCTATTCACATTTGGTAGATAAAAATATCGATTAAGTACTACTAAAGTCGAAACCATACTATGGATTAAAATACTTCACCACAACGATAAAAACATTATCTCACAAACCAATAAAAAACTTAAAAATCAATAGCTCTACTAGTTACAGCATAACAGAGCCAACAATTGGCACTAAAAAGAAAAAGGTCGCGTAATTAATTCAAGCTAATTAGCGTTGCTGGCAGGTTGCCGGCGAGCCAACCCGGGTTCTGTTACTAGTTTATTTAGATCTGCTGCTGTATGTTTATTTTGAAAAGTTAATTTGAGTTGGCTGTTTTTTTTTCGGGATTTTTTTATTGTGTTTAATTTATTTTGTCTCACATATTTAGGTTTGTATTTACGAGTACTTATTTTAGTTTTTATGTAGAGTAAAACTATCTAATTATTCTGCTTTCTACTAATATTATTTAGTAGCTGTTTGTGTATGTGATTTTAAATGTTTGTAAACGCACCCACGATACAGGAGAAATTCCTAGCGTGAAAAAATAATTAATTAGAAAATAATTAAGTTTAATAAAAATGTAAACATATACCAATCAACAATAATATGGTTCAGTTTCTGAATATTAAATTTTTAATTATAAATACTAGGAACAACATTTTTTTTTTCAACCTTGATTGAATATGACTCTATTAGCTGTGATAAAACTTGTTCATTCATTATTTATCATTCTCCTGGCCTTCATCTTCATTCTCCTGCCCTTATCCCAATCAATTTGGGGTCGGCGCAGCACGTTTTATTCTTCCATACTTCTCTATTACTCGTCATCTCATCAGATACCTCCATTCTTTCCATATCACTTTATTTAATTGGAAACAATGTCTTTTCATTAGTTTTCATTTAGATTACAACTACATTTTTTTCTGTGAATAAAAAGCACCTAGTTACCAGGTAAAAATGGTCAGAATTAAAACAGATTTCATTGTCCTACTAACCTCATTACAAAATACATTTAGCAAAAGAAAATTTTATGAATATTCTCCAAGCTAAATTCTCTTAGGCATAGAGTTTATAGTCCACATTAATCTTATCTGAATATTAGTTAGATTTATGCTTTAGGCCGTAAATAATAAGCTAATAGGGTTTTGGGCTATCTTATCTAAATTATGTAGTAATATTATGTGTGGATATCAGGAATTTTATGTTGTTATCCATAATATTTATGTTGAGGGTAAAGTGCTGGCGTAGGTATTACATACGGCCAAGACATTTAAATATCTAGGTAGGTTCATAATCTAGGTACTTGTCAATTTTGTAACACAATATCCCGCCAGAGGTGTACCCTAATAGTATACCCACATTTCATCAGTTATGTTTAAGTCCCATGTAATAGGGTGGGAGCCTATTGCCATCCACCGGGAACAAATCCAAATTCCGTGTCTGCTATTAAGATATTCTTGAAAGAAAAACCCAATAACACTTTGCCAGACCTGGTAATCGAACCATGGACCTCATGCTCAGTAATCGCGCTTGCAATCACTAGCCAACGAGGCAAAAAAACAATTGTGTATTTTAAAGTGTCCTAATATTTCAGATTGCATGGTGACCCTGTCCATACAGTTGATCCGATTTGTAATGGACTGATGTAAAGGTACCCACGAGAACTGGCTGTAAGCTGCGTTTTGTTATTTCTACGATAATGATCCACAGTTAACTGTGTGCTCTTTTAATTCTTTTATCCGCGTTTTTAGTCCGTAGTTAAAAATATCAGCTATTAACTTCTTGTTCGACTTCTGTTTTGCGACATATTTTAAGAAAATTGCTCCCATGATCTCAATTAGCAGTACTTACATAAAATATTTTGAAATGTTCATTCATACACACATAAAATACAAACTCACGCCTTTCACATGGGAATAGACAGAAACTACAATCCTTACATACTCCTTTGGCTTCGTCAACTTGTCTACACTTGGTCATCTTGTGGTCTACATAGTTCTCTGTTCTTGTTACATGATTATTATTTATTGTATATATTTGTCGAATATGTCTCAACTCCACCGCAATCAGACATTGACTTAAATGTGCCCTGGCGGTTAAGAGTATGTCATGCTCACTCAAATGTCTCGCTCATGGTGGCGTGTGTGTCGGATCATTTAGTTCCCTTCAAAATGATTGATTTGAATAGTGCCGATACATGCGTCATGTTCGTGAACGGGCGCTGTCAGTTGTGACTGGTCATCTCTCGGTTGCCACGGCTTATTTGAATTAATTATTTTATTCTTGAATTATTTTTGCTATGGACACTTTTAACGTATCTTGCTACATCGTTCTCACATAATGTACCATCAAAAGTATTCTGATTTAAAAGAGTGTCCATGGATTTTCTTGCCCGTTCTTCTCCATAGAGATCTACGTTAGGGAATGGGCAACTACAGTACTTTCACAGTTTTATGCCTTGTGACTGGGACTGTAGCTACTTTTCGTTGTTGTCTTTGTTTCGACAATTCAAAAGTGCCTGTAACCGGCCTATTTGAAATAAATGCTTTGATTTTGATTTTGTCGCCCTCGCCTCGAGCTGGACATCAGGGCTCTGTAAAGCTCGCTGTGTTGTGACTGGTAAGTAGGTCGCGTGATGTTACCACTGCACACAGGCACGCTTTCCAATTCATTTTATGGATCCGACATTCTTATATTTATTTTTATATGCTTTATGTATTTATATTGATATGTAATTGGTACACCACAGACTACTTGCAGTACTGTCTCTCCCTGTTTCTGTAATCCATTCAAAGGTCGTTGAAAAGATCGCTTTAGCCTTGTGGTGTGACCGTCGGACAGCCACGGCATGGGTCTCGAGTTCGAACCAAAGACACGCACCTCTGATTTTTCGGTTTTTTTTATCACTTGCTTCGGTGAAGGAAAAAAATCGTGAAGAAACCAGCATGCCTGAGAGATTTTCTTGGCGTCATGTAAAGCCAAGTCAGAGGCCCCATAATAACTCTGACACCAGGTTAGTCACTAACCACACGATAAAGAAAAAGACTTGAATGGTGTACATAATATAGATTATTATATTTTATTATATTCTACATATTTTGGTTGATACAAGTCCAATTAGCCGCCAAAACAAACAGAATAACCTTCCCTCAAAATCAATGGACCGGTGGCACCAACCAAATCGAAAACCACAATTTAACTATACCTTCCCTTAATCCATCTCAAGACATTGACAAACTAAACTAAGATTAAGATAAACTTTCCAAATAGACTTAAAGTCTGTACTGGAGACTGTAACATAAGCAATTTGTTTAACCGACGTTAATTTTGAATAGTTAACGGGGTGATTAATCATTGTAAAGTTAATTAAAGCTAAAGTTTTAGTTTGAACGCAGATGGGGCATGCTAAAGCTTTATACAGGGTGATGTGAGATGGGATAAAGAATATTAAGTTTGCTTTGTTATAATGTGATGTTGTATCTGTCGGAAGTTGTTAGTTTAATAGATAACATAACATCACGCCTGTAATACCCGAAGGGTTAGGCAGAGGTGTAATAGTACACCCACATTGCGCCAGGTATGTTTTTTAAGTCACATGAAATTGGGGGTGAGCCTATTTCCATCAACCGGATACAAATCCAGACTCCGTGGCTGCTACTGCGAAATGAATCATGGAAATACCCAATAACACTTTGCCCGACTCGGGAATCGAACCCGAGGCCTCGTGCTCAGCAGTCGTTTGCGACCACTGGACCAACGAGTTCACTTACATCCGATATGGTCTAGTACAGCCATACTCAACATTTTCTTTATAGGGGCCACAAACACGTTTCAGTCATGGTCACACCATGACTGAAGCGTGTTTGAAACGTGCTTGCAACAATTATTTAGGTGTTAATAAAAAAGTAATTCAAAATTAACAATTTATTATTATTGTTAAAAAAAAAGAAAATGTGGTTGAAAAGCCACATGCGATATAGACCATATTTTCAACGAGCTTTCACAAACAATAACTAAGTTTTAACAAAGATCTTTATCATAAATTGTTTTAACGAGATTTTTGATGCTGTGAACACTTTTTAAAAAGTTTAATTGTTTTCTGTACAATATCTGTAGCTGCATTGTTTTTGTTAGGAAATAATTTTAAAATGGTTTACAATAAATTTAACTACAGTTGGGTCAATCACAAAGGCCCGGCGAGCCGCAGGTTGAGTATAGCTGGTCTAGTAGCTTGGATACCTGGCTCTCACCCAGGAGGCTCGGGTTCGATTCCCGGTATCGGAATAACTTTTGTACCACCAGAAAAACAATTAAGAAATTATCTGTTTTCAGTAATACTTTATAAGTATTCATTAATAATAATAGAAATAATTTAATATTATAATTTATTTATTTTTATTTATTTTTTAATTTAATATTTTATAAAAAAAAAAAATTGTATTTAGTAGTATTTATTAATTTTATCTGTTCCTCTGTGGAATACTATAAAAGTATTCCTGAAAACAGTTAATTGTTGAACAATCAGACGTATTTAACGGTAAAATTATTTTTATAATTGAAAACTTAATCACAACGGCTTTTCAAAGTCGGTATAAATTATTTTCATTTAAAGGTAATCCATTTACGTGTTTCATTAGCGTAGTTTTTATTTGACTAAAATACTGTACTTATATTTATATCATTAGATATGAAAAAAAAAAAATAAGTAATATATGTGTGTCTGTGTCTGTTTTTGTGCATATGTGTGTTTGTATGTTGTATGTGTATGTATGTATGTGTGTGTATATATTTCAATTATAAAAATCTACAAGATAATTCAATAGAAATTAAAAAAAAAAGAAACTAGGACATCGATCCACCTTATGGCACTACGCATTTCTATAGAAAAGCGACGACGAAGTCGTTATTTTTAAACATAACTGGCGAAATGTTGGTGCTCTACAGATTCACCTATTCCAAAACCTTCGTCGGAGGTTACAGGCGTGATGTTAATGTATATCTATATTGGATGACAGAAAATTACTCGCGATTACCTATGGCAATGGCGTATCTGCGTATTTTTAAACTATACAAATAAATAAAATTGAAGTTCTGTTTCTAATCTGTTTGTAATATCAAAATAACAGCTTTTTATTGAATGCATTTGAATATAATATAAGGTCTAACTATTCATACACGAAATATTTTAAGAGTAACTTCTATAAGTCGTAAAGTCGCCATAGCAACGAAAAAAAAAATATCTGAGTGTAAAAACTCTCAGATTTTTTTTTTTACGAAATTATTATAATACTAAAATTTTTTGATACTTTTTGCATAAAATCTTTACTCCCATATTTTAACAATGACACTAGGTAAATACGACGTAGTAAACTAGCGTAATGGATGTTCAAAAATAAGAAGATAGTATTTATTTTGTGGGTCAAGTAATTTTAAATTATTTATTTTTTATAAAAATATACTCAGTAAAAAAAAAATCCATTGAAATGGCTTCGTTATAGCCGTTAGATGATTCCCTGAAAATATTTCGTGTATGAATAGTTAGACCTTATATATAGGTACGGCACTTAAAACAATTTTTTTTTTCATTTTTTTGTCTGTTCTGTTCCGGCTAATCTCCGAAACGGCTAGACCGATTTTGACGGAACTTTTACTGCCAGATAGCGGATGTTATAAGGTCTAACATAAGTGACTTTTATTTCAGAAAAATAATTAGGGTTCCGTAGAAAAAAAAAACTTCGATTAAAAAATGGAAGTCATATTTTTTTATAATAATTTCACGGGAACGAGGGTCGCGGATAACAGCTAGTTCTATTAATAAAACCTTATCATTATCAACTCAATCTTTAATAGTTTCGTTATTGCAGCAATCATATTAAACCAACCCAACTTTAACTGAAAATGCTATCATTATTAAAACAAAAAGCGATAAAAATAGGTATAAAACATATTTGTTTGGACACTAATAGCCTATAGCGCTTTCCAAATGCCTAGGTTTACCTGTAATACCTAGGTATTACTTGGCGACGGTTTAGGCAAATAGTGTGATGAGGAATTATTTATGACTTGTTTGCTTCAGGTATTAAGAGCCTCTAATATTAATAATTTTGGTGGAATTAGGTACTTGTATGAATATTTGTTTACGTAAAAGTATTTTTGGATGGTTAGAGGTCAAGTATACTATATTATGTCAATTAATATGTATAATTATGGTCTTCTAGGATAGTTAGATATCTATTAACCAAACTACGATTTGGAAAAATCGATACATAACCAAAAATGCTGTATTGTTTACAGTGGTGAAGCATTTTTTTTATAAGTATATAAAAAATGTTGCCCCACACTAAGAACAACTTCGTAAAGGCCATACAAATACTTGTTCCGTGCGGGAATTGAACCCGCGAATGCAACGCATTAGCCAATCACTCTGCCACTGCGCCAACCGAGCGGTCAAATCCAAATCCCTATTGAATGTTGATGGTGCATAACAGCACAGGGTGTAAACGGACCCTTCACGAAGTCGTCAACCAACTTGTTTTTTTGGGGTGAAAAATCAAGTAGGACTCAATGTAACGCACTCAAAACATTGTGCTGATGGATGGACTGAATAGTACGAGGGTCGTGGAAGTGTTTAAAGTAAAAATCTTTCATTAAAAACAAGTATTAAAAAAAATTACTTGTGAAAAAGTTGGAACTTTGACCTCCAATATCTCCGTAACTAGAAGGTTCCCAGGTATGGTCTAGAACAAAAAAAATATCGCAATGACGGGGAGAACTTGTCTTGAGAAACATCTTGTTATACCCTTTATCTGTCAAAGCAACCGCGACCGACTTTTCATAATAACCAATCGTTCTTACATGTAATAAGGTAGAAAAAGTGTCAGCTTTCATATAATGACGTAGGTTTGGCGTTCACGGGAACTTTTGGTCACATCATGAAACTAATCAAGTTTGAGCTGGGAACAGAGGTTCTGGCATGTTACACATATCCGATATGGTCTAGTGGCTAGGATACCTGGCTCTCACCCAGGAGGCTCGGGTTCGATTCCCGGTATCGGAAATAGTTTTTGTACAATTCAAGTTTGTCAATAGTTTTTTAGAATAAAATTCAGCTGCAAAATATAAAGTAAGGGCTAAAAGCTGCCAGCGTTATCATTATTAGAGAACATTGACTCTGACAGCTCTTGAACGCGGATTAAATGAGGTGATCGCGTTCAGTTTTACTAGTAAAAAGTGACCTTAATGTTGTCTAGCAGTGTACTGAAAAGTATGTCATCTTTGAATGATTTGATTTATAATATTGTCGATTTTCGTTAGGACCAATTGCCTGATGGCGAAGAGCCTCGATCAACATCTCTCGAGGCTCTCGCTTTGAGGTTGAATCAAGGCGCTGATTCGGAAGGCAGTATTCGTCGACACGGCTCGCAATTTGAGGAGGTTCCTGTCTCTGGAGCGTTTTCAACCGATAGCGGACCCTGCTTCTGACATCGGCGGACCGATATTCACATAGACTAAAGAAATATATAAAGAATAAGCTGTTGCCCGCGATCTTCGTCCGCGTAAAAATATTACATAAATATTACTTCCCTGTTTGAATCGGATTTTGTTAAGGTTAGGTTAGGTTTTAATATTTTAGCACGGAACCCTATTATGTAAAATAAAAGTAACCTAAGTTACAATTGACACCCTATTCATCAAAATCGGATGAATAGTTTAGGCGCTACGGAGGAACATACGTAAATACAAACATAGACTATTAAAATCACAACCCTTCCTGTTGGCTTCGCCTTAGTCGGGTGAAAAGAGATGTTATGAATATGGCAGCACCCTACAGCATAGCGCTTCAGTGCTTAAAACGTAGGAAATTCCTCAAACGAAGCAAATAACACTGATTTATTTTACTGTGGCAATGTTACTGTCAGCCAAAGGTCTGGGACTTTAATAAGAACAGCAATATTTCGTCATAATTGAACCCAATATCTCAGCCAACAAACCGGAAAATTATACATAAGGAATCCTTAACATTTTTATGCCTAATTTTAGTTCTTATGTATGACAAACATTCAATTACATAAAGAAAACGTATTGCCATTGAAATGTGGGCTTTATTGCTACAAAATTAAGTACCGTTTTATCTCAAATTATGTCATCATTAACGGCAAATGTGGTGTAAGGAAATGTAAGCTGTGTGACACGGTTCTTGGATGGGGCCATGAAATCAGCGGTGATAGAATGGCCCTGCGTTGACAATAGGCTACACTGGACATTCTAAGGGCGTAATACTCCAAGAAACTGAACGCGATCACCTGCGTTCAAAAGCCGTCAGTGTCATCATTCGTTGTGGAAATTTTGAACACAATTTGAATAATTGACCATTCGTAAAATTCGCACTTCATTTCTAATTTAGTACTTACTTACTTACTAAGAACTTTTTTACACAAAAAATAAAAAAATATAAGGAAAAGTCAGTCACAAAGGAAGCAAGTCATTTGATGTTGTTTGAAAATTGCCTTCACGAAAATAATTTCATTTTATTGTAGAAATTAATCCCTTAAGGGCATTACATTGCTCGATGACCTTGATGATTTGATCTCTGTACTGGTTTTTGTTGACTTGCCCCGCACATTTCGCAAAATTTCGGTTTATATTTATTATTTAAAAATATTAAAAGAAATAACAGAAAAAAAACAATACAGATTGTTAAGTATATCATTACCTACGTATTTGTTATTACAAAATTCATGCCGATCTATTCAGCCGTTACAGAGATAATTTACAATTAAGGTTGAAAAAGGACCTATTTTCTACGATTAACCAAAAAAAATTGAGAAGGTTTATTAAAATTTTAAACAATACAATTTATTTGTGATGAACTGAACTATAACATACTTTTTTTACACGGAAAACGCACGAAGGGATTCATCAACAAATTTCTTTGAACATACGCTGTTTTTGGGATTTGAGCCATGTAATGCCCTTAAGAAATATTTGCGACAGAATAGTAGTTACTTAATCATACTCAATCCTAGAAACAAATGCTAACAATACAAAACAATCGGAGCCATTTCGTAAGTATCTTACACTGTAGGTTATCTTCATTTCTCAATCTTTACACATCATTTTCGCTTAAAAAGCGTTACTAAAACTCTTCGAAATCCCCGTCTCAACTCCCAAATTCCACATAACAGACTCAAACTCATACTAGACCCTATCACTTTTCCATTATTAATCCACTTCTACCCATAACAGGCACTTAGTTACTCAGCCACTCACTCGCTGTTCCCGGGGCCCGAATATCACGAGAAATCTTTCTCTCGTAAATTAATTACATGTCAGTGAGGAGAGGATGAAAATGTTTGAAAAGGTACGTCTAAGTTAAGCACATTATTTTGTTCGGAAGCTCATCATGACGTGTGTGTGTGTGTGTGTGTGTTGAGCTTAACAGTCACTAATTGATGAGCTAAATGAAGATTTTGGGGAAGTTTGGGAAAGTGTTCCGGGTGGATGGAATGAGAGATTTCGTATATAGGTAACTGTACTGAAAAGCTACGAGTGGACATTGGCAAGGATATAAGGTCAAAGTAAATTACCTAGCGGGAATCGTTATCTCAATAATTTGATATAAAAAAGGTCTACCAAAAAACTTCTTTCAAATAGCCTGCGTTCATTGACCCCTCAAAAAATCACGAACTTCTCACTCTCTAAATATCATAATTACTATGGAATAGTGACACTGGCAGTTCTTGATCGCCGTAGGACACTTAGGTTTTTGCTAACATACCACTACAATCAAACGACAAGCCCCAAAACGGTGGTGATTATGTAACCTTGCCCAAGCAATTGAGATCGACAAAATAATAACACCAATATGTCTCAAAGGACATTGAACTGTAATCAAACCCAGTAAATATAATATTGTTTACGATTGTGTGTGTACTTGTGTGAGTACGCGCGCCATCTTTCGCGTCTGTGTGAGTTTGCTATTACAATTCAATCAGGCGTTAGCGATTTGACATTTTCTCTCACAAGACGATATTAAGAATCTTATCCAGAATGATTCTGAAAAAACATCGAAGTTATTACTTCACATTTGACGTCTGTTTTCTGGCATTCCGATAATATCTATTAAACATGAGGAATCTTAGTAATTTTTTCGACATCGATAAAATCTAATGTTATTACCGTACTTTTGCTGTGGGCAATAAAAAAATACGGAGGGAGGAATTTATTCAGAGAAGACGGCAGGTAAGGTACCTCTGTTACTTAGTATGGGAGTACTCGGGGGATGAGCTTATGACGTCACATATACGAGCCTAGTTACGTCGTAAGTATTTACGTAAGTATATTTTGAGCAATCTTATGATTGTCTGTACGCAATGAACCTGGATTTTTGTGAGAGAAATGGCGTTTTAAGTCGCACATCTGTGAGGGTATTCTTAAAGATTTAAGCTAAGGATTCTTGGTACGATTTCATTGCTTTAGTATACCTAACAATACACTATAATACCTTCAGTCTTACTTAATCACTTTAATGCTATTGTCTGTCCACTAAACCCGAGCAGATTGTGTCAAAATTATCTATTGTCTTAGTACTTAATACCGTAAGCTGCTCATTAATATTATTGTTCTTAGCTAATTAAATATTAGGCTGTCAGCTAATTTACTTAGGTCTGATTGTAATATGATGTACCTAATCATAATGATGTTAGACATAAAGGAGATATTCTGTGGAGCTTGTATGAGATCAATGGGAATTGTTTTCCGCTTAATATTGATTTTCTGTCATCATCGTGATCTGAAGGACTTATTAGTAGATTAAGGCTGCCTCGTAGGTCGCAATCGCGACTGCTGAGCATGAGGTCCTGGGTTCAAATCCCGGGTTGGGCAAGTTGTTATTTGGTTTTTCCATCAGGAATTTCTCAGTAGCAGCCACGGAGTCTGGATTTGTGCCCGGTTGATGGCAATAGGCTCGCCTCCAGTTACATGGGACTTAAACATAACTGGCGAAATGTGGGTGTACTATTAGGTACACCTCTGCCTAATCCTTCGGGGATTACAGGCGTGATGTTATGAAAAGATACATATTGTCGGCGATAATATATAGCTTCCAATTCTAATGTTACTTTATTTATTTTTTGTCGTTTTATTGACATTTATAATTGAATTTAATAATAGAATTTTCTGACATTTTAAAATTAATTTTTTGACATTTTGTAGTTTAATTGATTGAGTTATTGACATTTCGTTTTATTTAAAAAAAAAATAATAATAATTTTTGACATTTGTAATTTTATTTTCTGCCATTTTTAATTAAATTGATTAAAGTTTTTATAGTTTAAGTTATGGACATTTTTTATTTATTTCGTTAATTTGTATTATTGGCATTGTGCTTAATTCCGAATGTCTTAATATGAGTATTTTTAATAATGTTTTTGTAATAATGATTTTGTTTGTTTACAGAATGTTTAATGTTAAATAAATAATTTTGCATGCCGTACGGCAAAATGTATCGGGACTCTCATAAAAATTACCATCATATCTATATACCTACATTATTGGCAAATAAATGATTTGATTTGATTTGATAATGATGATGTAATAGTCAAAAATGTGTTGCGATTTACCAAACCTACCGAAAGTATGTCAATCCTGTTGCCAGTAGTTAGTGAAATACAGAGGGCTTTGAAAGCAAATGACGCTTACCTAGGTCCTTGATTAAGATCATAACCATAGACCTGATATTACTCCATAAAATATTCATGGAGTCATAGACTGTAGCGAATTACTAGGCAAGCTACATATGAACGCGCCATCTCGCCTGCCGCGCAGAAGCAGCTACGAGTTATTTATGTCTCGGTTTCCAAAACGAATCTAGGACATTTCGTAGCTCTCCCAAGTCTCTGTAGGCAATACAACTAATTGTCAAAGAAAGTCGGTTCGATTTATTAGCTCAGTTTCTCATAGTTTGTCTTCGAATCCTCTGAAATCGAAATCAAAATACGTAGAGTTTTAAACACTGTTTTAAGCTTTCACGGTTTACGACTAAACTTGTGCTGAAACAACAATGAACAATCACGGAAGATATCCCGTAAGTGACAGCACACGTAGAGTTTTACACCTAAAATAAATGCCTCATAAATGTTCTATTGTACCAAATTCAGCTCGAAAAACAAACAAAATACTGTATTTTGCAGACAAAACAATACATCTTATGATGTAGGTTTCCGACAGTAGGGTATCAGCACCTGTTATTAGTAGGCACCGGACTGAAAAAAAACACAAAGAGGTTCTTCCCACTAATCTATACTTTATTTAGACGTGAAGAAAGTAATTGATGGTCTTTGCAGACACGACTACAGGGCAGACCACAATAGCGTGTTTGTATACTATTTATATTGTTTACTGGCCAGTTGATTAATTGCATTGTCTTGACAAGCTGAATTCACTGGACTGTGTCGAAATAATCTATAGTTTGGAGTTAGTAGGGTAATCTGCGAAGCCTTTGGACTAGAACCAGTTTAGGTTGGTATAAAATTATTTTTAAGGTACGACTTCGTAGCCGACTGCAAACAGCAGCAGCAGACGATGTGAGGTTGCGACATGTCGGAGCGAAACGTCGTAGCGTCATGTCTTTGAAGTCATGATTCCGAACCCAACCGCAGATGGACGCTCCAACGTCGATGGCACTACTGATCTGCGGTTGGGCGACACGTCGTCTGCGATCGTGCGACGTGTCGCTAGCTGCTGAAGGTATTTCATAGAAACACATAGAAACCAGTGGTGTCGGAGCGACACGTCGTCTGCTGCTGCTGTGTGCAGACGGCTACGAATTCGTACCTTTAAACCTTAAAGTTATGTGCTACGACCGTGCTAGACCCTAATATGGGACCATATAATATCGATATGTCGGATATGTCAGGATTTATTTCGTTAGGCTCTAACATCATGTCGGCAGATGTATTACGTGCAATAAAAATACACTGGGTGCGATACACTGTTTCTATCAAACAAACAAATTACTTGAAATTACAATTTAACACGGGGCACAATGAGTCGGGTACAGTACTACAGTTCCAGGACGTCTCAATTCCTCTACGATTAGACGATCAATGTCGTCCTCGCCTCAATCTGTAAACATCAGGGTTCTGTAGAAGCACGCTGTGGTGTGGGTAAACTTGTCAGTAGGTCTCGAGATGTCACCACTGGGGCGCTTGCGATCATTTAATGCCCGTATCAATGACCGTTCCGACAGATATAAGGCCCTCTCAAGCTCCGGCTCAGACCTATGGGATACGACATTTTTCATGCGACACACGCATGTTTCACCTGTATCTGTCCCTTCAAAAGTCGCGCACTTTGTCTTCATCTCTTTTTATCTACTCTTCTTTCGCAGGTACGCTGGAAGATAATTCTTTAGAAATAATCATTATCACCTTTGTACTTATTTTATAATTTTTTATTTAGTATGTATTCAAATCTAGCAACTGAATTTCAAACTAGTTCCCCTGAACCGATTAAGCTGTAATTTTGCACACACGTTTGGTTCTGGTGACAATACATTTTTATGACAGACATGACTTGATCTTGCAGTCAGGATCACCTCCTCACGAAAGAACTCCTCAACGGTTAATAGCATGGATACAAAACTTTGTATACGCGTTCAATGTTGATAGCTAAACCTATTTTTTTATCTTTTCATTTCATTAAAAGCTTGTTTTTTTTTCAAAGTTTAAATTATTTCTGACCCTTTCTCCTTGTCTGTATTTACTTGTGTTACATATAAATTGTTTAATTATTTCCTAGATGGAGGCTCATGGCAAGCCGTAAATAGGTTCTTTCATTTATTATCGCAAGACATGTATCGTTTGCTCGTCACGTTCGCTCGTGGCCTAGTCGAGGTAAGGCTAGCTTAATTTTGCATTTTCGTGAAATGGACGCTATTAACCCAATTAGGTTCCCGAAAAGAGAATCATCTTTTGTGTGGGTACGAGCAAATGGATTTCGCTGAGCACATACGTATACCATGACCTGGGCAAGGACTTTGGGTACTTTTTATCCCGTTAAAATATTCTCGAGGTACCATGTACCTACTCCATACGGGCGATACCGCGGGAAAATCTAGTAATTTGTAATGAATAAATCGAAGTTGAAATCTTCCCAAAAACTATTTTATCAACTCTCCCAAGGTGAAGGAACGTTCTAGAGGTTAAAATACACAAATTTTGATGTCATTATCAACATCCGATATGGTCTAGTGGCTTGGATACCTGGCTCTCACCCAGGAGGCTCGGGTTCGATTCCTGGTATCGGAATGACTTATTGAATACATTTTTTTCACTAAGGATATTTTTCAAAGACAATCTCACTTGTTATTTCTTTAGTATCTATATATTACACTTGTCTTTTAGTATTTTTGTAACTGCCAAGTCTATTCAAATATTTATTTTAAGAAGTCCGTCCACTTTTGTGTAGGTTAGCAGAAACGCTGCGATGACAAAATAAAAGACATTTAAATAGATAAATTTTCTTTTAAGAGCCAACTGGCCATTAGTGTAGTATTGTGTGTCAAAATTGCGATTAATTCAAATACAAAATCATTTATTTCAGTCCATTAAAGATAGTAATATTATACATACATTTGAAACAAAAAGTAACAATTATAATCAATTAAATAATATATAAATTAAAATTCTGAAATTATAATGAATGTGACTAAATTAACAAAAAAAATCAGATTATAAAATAATAAACAACAACACAAAACAAAGCATTAACACTAATTTAATTTAACTTTATAGTGTTATTTAACATTTGTTAATCTTTGAATGCAGATTTATTTCTATTTTTATAAAAAGGAATGTTAGCTTTGAGCAAACTCCCTCCCTCCCTTCTATCTCCTGTATTTAGAGTACTTTCCCTCCAGGTGGCGTTGAAAAATTCTAACCTGTATATTAGCAGTCGCGGCCATTGCTAGAAAATGACCAAAAATAAAATCTAACGTTATCACGTCATGAGTTTTATAGGATTTATCAGCCCCGTTTGACGGTTCTTCACATTAAGTTCTGGTTATCTCATAAAATAAAAACGCTATAACTTTACTACGTTTTAAAGGTTTTTTTACAGGGAAAGTTATGAGGTCCCTTGGGCACATATGGCCGAATAGGACCATATTGTATGGTGAATGAGGATATTATTTTGACGTACGTACTTATGTAAGGATACTGAATATCGTCTTTAAGATTCCCTTTGGCGATAAGAAAACCAGGATTTTACTTCGTTATTTTATCAGGTAAAAAGATACAAGAAAGACAATTTTTAATGTGTGAACCTTAAAATACTCAGATTCATTGAAATTATTGCGTGAATTTTAACCTGTGAATCTTCCATGGGTCATCATCTTCTAGGTAGGTAATGTACGAGGTAGGTCAGGGCTTTATTAATAGTTTATGCGGTTATAGTACAATGACCAGTACAGTCACGACCAATGAAATGTATATGTGGTGACTGGTAACTAGTGACCGATGCTTAAACACGTGATTGTACTCATGATAACAAACAACTTTCCCAAAGAAACATTTTTTTTTTGTACTCATTCACTTTAATCACAATAACACAACATCCGTATGAAATTCGATGATACCGTGTAACAGCTAGAGCTGTGACTACCTATCACTGTTCATCATCATCATCATCCACAGCCCGAACTCACCCACAGCTGGGTATAGGCCTCTCTTTTCTCGTGCCAATCCTCACGGTCCTGTGCCAGCCTCATCCAGGTTTTTCCCCCGATGGCAACTATGTCATCGGCCTATCTCGTCGCCGGACGACCCACGTTTCTTTTGCCAGTTCGTTTCGTGCACTGTTGCACGGTATATACTTAGCTAAATTCGAATTAGATTTTCCCGTGGAATAGCGGTTTCTACTGTGAGATAAACCATATTCCGTAATATTAGCTACGGCTTCTAAAATACTATATTAGTGAAAACGTATAATGTTAATCGATACAGTAGAGGAAAATCATTTTTAAAGTTGCTGGGTGTATACATTTCATTGCTCGTGGCTGTAAGTCTACCATAATTATTTGCAGGATAGATGACGTGCAAAACAGGTCAAGGTGACAGTTAACTTTATCGTTTAAACGGTAAAAAATCACAAAACATTGATTATACCCATTCGTTTTTAAACTGACATGGTCACTAAAACTAAAATTAGCACCAATTTTTACAAGGAATTCGAAACAACTAATAAACATGGTAATTATGTGCTGATTATAGTACAATCGCATAGATGGAGACTGGAGCTAGTCTGAATATTACCTAGGTACTGGCTTGGCTTACCTAAGTAGATAAGCAGATGATTATCACTTACGTCCTCAATATTGGAGGAATTCAAGCGCACACAGCATACACCATTACATTCACAGATAACACCAGGCGAAATGCAAGACCGTCCATGCAAGCGGAGCTATCCATTACAATGGTAATAACAACTCAAGTCACAAAAAAGAATGCAATATAAACAAATGAGATCATGAAAACTGTACTCTTCACCTAAGCCCAATTATGTTGGGGTCGGCTTCCAGCCTACTGGATGCTGCTGAATACCAGTATTTTACACGGAGCGACTACCTCCTCCACAGACCACAACACATTTACTACTGGAAAATACGCTACCTCTTGGTAAGACTGGTTGTCAGACTGTCGTGCCAATGACTCCCTGTAACGACTGTCAGAGATCTACAAATGACAGCCGCGACCAACGGCTTAACGTGTTTTCCGAGCTCGGTGGAGTCTCGGTATGTAATAGATGGTCAGGACCCATCCACGGACTGACCTGAGCAACCGTTGCTCAACCTTGAAGATCGACCCCGTGCGGTCTTTATTATTCAACCACAAGCCACTCCTCTTCACCTATTTACAGCTAAAAAGATCAAAATTGTTCTCATGAAGACATAATGTGGTATCGAAACTGGCAAAGTGCCATTTAGGTAAAAAAATAGCTTGCCAATGAGAATATTTAGAACAGATTATTACATTCATGTTGCTTTACGCTTTTCGCCTTATTTTCTTTGCTTAGTATTTTTACCTGATACTTTGAGTACTTCGTTAGGGTGTTAAAACACCAATCGATCGATCGCCGATCACCAATCGATCGATGGTAGAATGGATAAGTCGACGTCGAGCGACAGTTTCTACTACACCAATTGATTGAGCGTCGTCATTTCTACCATCGGTCAATTGGTGTAGTAACCTAGTAACACCCTAACTGAGTATGAGCATAATCACTTATGCTTATTTGCTAGATTTTAATGAAACTTGTGTCAGCTCTAAAAAAGTTAATTTATTTTCGTAATAATTAGGTAGTTTGGTACTTTAGAGGACTTCACTGAAGCTGTGGCGAGGAAGTGCTTCCCTACCCAACCCATTTGTGCCACTTGCTGGAAATCACTCACCTACACTGGACACGAGTTGCCATGACAGACTTGGAAGTCTTTAAATAGACTCCGCACACAGGTTGGCCGAAGCAACCAAGCAAGGAAAGCCTGTTCAGGTGAACTTTCATAGATGACTCTGCCCGGGACTGTAAATGTGGTGTTGCCCCACAAACGATGGGAAACTTGATATTGTGTTCTGCCAGTCCTGTTTTTTACACACCACAGGAGCTGATAGACGCCATTGAAAGTGCCAAACTCGTCGCCAAATTTTAGGCTGACTCAATTTGAATTGTCATCGACACACTCAAGAAGAGAAGAGAGCTTTAATAAAGTAACTCTTTTTATTGTTTGAGCTGATCTTGTTACTTCTTCTTCTTCTTCTTTGTCGTGTGGTTAGTGCCTAACCTGGTGTCAGACTTTTTATACCGCCCATGGGCCTCTGACTTGGCTTTACATGCCGTCGAGAAAAATCTCAACTTGTACTGTCACTTACGGGATATCTTCCGTGATTGTTCATTATTTTGAGCTCCCGATATTTCGGCGCTGTTGCAAGCGCCATGATCGCTGGTTGACTGGAGAATGCGTGGGATGGAAAATAAATTGTTAAGAGCAGACAAATCTATCTACCCTCTTTCTTAGTCTTTTGCTACGCGCACTACTGGAACTCGACACTAAGTCACGGCAAAACAAACTCACAGTATCACCAGGTTTTGTAGAGTCCTAAAAAAAAAAAAGAAATATCTCTCAGGCATGCTGGTTTCCACACGATGTTTTCCATTTTTTTTTTAACTTACTGATGTGAACTTAAATGTTATTAAGCCACCCAGTCTATATACCCGTCAAGGCACTTGCGCACCCATGATTAGGTTACAGTACTGTGTGATTCTTTTAGCGCTTGTCCTCAATCGGAACTACCGTCGCCATCTTGTTTTTTCCAATATGATTTCCACAGAAATATTTACCAATGTTTACCGACAGCATTTTTTAGACCCTGTTAACAATGCCATTCAAGCGTTAAAACATGCTGCACTGTAAAAAAAGATCTCCCTCGTTGGTCTAGTGGTCGCAAGCGACTGCTGAGCATGAGGTCCTGGGTTCGATTCCCAGGTCGAACAAAGTGTTATTGGGTTTTTTCCATCAGGAATTTCTAAGTAGCAGCCACGGAGTCTGGATCTGTGCCCGGTTTATGGCAATAGCATCGCCCTCTGTTACATTTGGTTAAACATAACTGTCGAAATGTGGGTGTACTATTAGGTACTCCTCTGCCTAACCCTTTGGGGATTACAGGCGTGAGGCGCGGAAACTCATAGAGTAACTACATCCTAACCCAACAGCCATCACGAAAACTTTGAAGTATAGTATCTCCAAACTACTCCACTTCGATGACATAACCGAACATACTACACTATTACAAAGACATCCAAGATTCTCGATCAGGAACACCATTTTTTACAAACATGGCAGGTTGCCAGCTTTCTGATACTAGGTTTATGTCTTCGCGAGATCAATTTTGAGGCTTTCACGCTAAAATAGGTGTTGGATAAGGTATTGAGAGATGAGTTACGGTGGTTCTGAGATGGATATATTTATGGTGTTAGAGTTTTGGTCGTCACTTGTTATGTTAAGTAAAAAAGGAGGGTTTTAGTTAGGGGATGAATCTGACTTTGCAAAGATAAAATCATCTTCTTAAGGGGGACCCGCTAGGGTAGCCCATGAATGCAATTTGCGGGTCAGTGTCAGGTTGTATGTTAATTAAAATATGAACCGCGACCGTAACAAAGGCTTTACTGAGTTATAGTCATTAAAATCATCAATACAACCCTCTAAGTTAATTTCATTCCATTACTACTGGACTATTTTATGAGAAATTAATTCAATAATTTTAAATAAACTAGGTACACACGGCGGCACATTTTCAGTATAACTTGGCCTCGCTTTGTATAGATTTCCTATACAATGAGAGATCCGCATAAACTGGATTGTAAAGCTTGATTGGCCGTCATGTCTAGAACTAGTTCTGGAGTTGTAACGTTGTTCTTTTAAACAAATTAGCTTGCTGCGACAGTAGCCACGCTAAGCATTAAATTAAATCCAGGCACGCTGAGTAGGTGCTCTTGCGTTATCTAGTTATACCTATCTAATCTATATCTGTGAGCGCTCTGCTGTCATTGACATTCAATCATCAGAAGAACTATGTAACACTGACAATAAATATTAAAAAAAAAACCGTCATCAAATTTCGATACCGCTTCGAGCTGTAACTGTAGTGCATTGAATTGCACCAACAAACAATTAATGAATTAACACCCACTTACAACACAACCATTGGAAATGATATTGTATGATACCAGGAATTCATACATGGCGCGTGAGGTTCAAATGTCAACATTGCATTTACTAAATATGATTAAATGGAAGGGGAAAGACAATACCTAGAATTTTAGGTGTCACAACACTAATGAATAAGCTAATTGGCACTATAAAAACACAAATATTAGCTTTAAATTGGCACATCACACAAAATATTATAGCTAATTGGGTGCAAAACAAAACGAAGTAAAATGGAATCATGAAACGTCGTAACAAAACCAACTACGGAAGCAAGTCGAAAACGTAAAAAATAACGGTCTGAATAAACATTTTTGAAGCGCTCGTAATATTAGGAAAGATGATTCATATTTCCATGGTTGTAAAGTTATGTAACGATGAGCTAGCTGTCTTTTCTAAGCTAATACCAATTTTGAACATTTTTTTTTTGTTAGCCTCTTTGAGTGTTCCACTGCTGGGCATAGGCCTTCCCTTTCTCCTTCCAAACCTGTCTGTCCTGTGCGATATCAGGCCATGTTCGCCCAGCAAACGAGATCAGATCGTCACACCACCTTCGCCGCGGTCTACCTCGACGGCGATTTCCTCCGACAGGCGTCCAGTGGGTGACGATCGTTGCTCTTCTCTCCGGGCGCATTCGTGCTACGTGGCCAGCCCACTCCCACTTCAGCTTGGCTGTTTTTTCTCCAACATCTGCTACTTGAGTAATGGAGCGCAGGGTAGTGTTTCTTTCGCGATCTGTCCGCTTAACACCTATTATGCTGCGCTCCATTGCCCGCTGACAAATCTTGAGTTTGGACTTCTGTTGTTCAGTAAGTGACCAACTTTGTGCACCGTAGGTTAGGGCGGGCAGGATGCACATGTCGATGAGTTTTCTTTTCAGAATTTTGAACTGCAATCATTTCTTTTTTTGCTGCAATGGTGACCTAAATCTAAAACTTGATCACATTTTGCACTTTTGACAATCGGTACGGCAGTATACCATTTGAAAACCAAAAAATCAAAACGAATTTTCAAGCAATAATTTATAACTCTGCAAAAAATACTAATCCAATGCAGATTTATTCATTCCAAGCATAATATTATCAGTACACAGGTAAACGCTGTTTGCACCTATAAATCGATAGGATCCTACAACTGCCAATTCTCTAGCAAAAATAATTCTCATCGTAAAATATCACGGTATACACGCGCGTTGACAACAAGATCCAAGCGGATCTTATGCAGGGTTGACACGACTTATTTGAAGTATATTTTGAAAACTTCGTAAGGGAAATCGGTATTTCAAAGAATTCACAAAAGCAACATTGAAAGCTTAACTGCTCTTGACACGTAGCCCGAAGATAAGTAATTAATAAGTCTTGCATATTTTTAGGCTACTCGTAAAGATCTTAAAATTGTTATTTGATAATCCAAATGGAATTTTAGTCAAAAACGCTTGATCTTATTATGATGTCTCTAGCCCTGTCACAATTATTTTATAATCGGTTTCCAGTTTTACTGGATGCAGCTGTCAATTTACATGGAGCGCACACACATTGAAGTTAGATGGATATCTGACTTCAACAACTCTGTTACTGTGTAATACGATACACCGGTCTACCACGACGATGACGACCGTAAAGATCTTCGTAGTGTGGCAATTAGATGAGAGTTGTTGAGAATCGAGTTGAGTGGCGTGCGATTGAGGAGGCCTATGTCCAGCAGTGGACTGCTGTAGGCAGATGATGATGACAATACACCTTAGTAAATCTGGGTGTTCTACTTTTAGACTTTTGACTTCCCGTAACGACTGTCAAAGTTCTGAAACAACAGCAAAGAGCAACGGTTTAATATGCTTTCCGAGGCTTGGAGAAGTCTTGATGTCATGGATGGGCATCCACCCACGAGTTAACCACATCCTGCCATTGCCCAACCTTTGATAGTCACGCACGCCTGTTTCTGTTTGCGGTAGTATATTTCTATTATTTAATGAAACTCAACTCAACAGTTGAAAATCCAGCATATAAGTTCCAACGGTCGTATTTAACAGGGTAAATGTTCAGCTCATTAGGTACTCATCAATCGAGAAATGAATGAAAGTATGCGTGAAATTCTCTCGCTTCGGTAATCTCTCGTAACCCGTATAATGCGAACCCAACCGCTTTAAATCTGGTATATCTGCATGCTTGGAAGAACAAGATACCCAATCGGTAGACAATGCATCAAACAGGTATGTTGTAATGTTACTAGGTGACAAACAAAGAGGCTAGGATCCACCATCAGCCCTGTTCACAGTCTCGGATGATGCGACATGCGACACGACTTGCGTCAAACAGATTTTCTCTGAAGCCGCTGTCGCTTTAGAGTGTCGCTTGTGGCCAAGTGGTAACGTTCCATGACGGCAGAACCAACAATCGAATAGAATCTACTAATTTTGAATTTCCTTCACAGACCCGACAGTCACCTCAATCCAGCAGCAGCAATAGCAGTTATAGCAGTGATAGCCTTGTGGAGTGACCGTCGGACTGCCAAGTCGTAGGTATCAAGTTCGAACCCGAGCCACACACCGCTGATTTTTCGGATTCATGTGCATATTGATTACCTAATTATCACTTGCTTCGGTGAAGAAAAAACATCGTGAGGAAACCAGCACGCCTAAGAGATATTTCTCGAAGGCGTGTAAACTCAAGTTGGAGACCCATGGACGGCATAAAAACTCTGACACCAGGTTAAGCATTTACCATTTGATAAAGAAGAAGATCTCAATTCAAAATCAAGACAATGTTACCTCAACATAATCCGTAGATAAAATCCGGAATCCACTATCTAAAACCAAGCTTAAGACTTTCAGACTCATCAACATTAATGACAGGTAGCTCAAGACTAAACGATGAAAAATTCTAGTTTTATCTAAACCTGATAGGAAGATAGCAACCCTAATTTCACCTCGAGGTAAATCCGTAGGTAAACACAGCCTCCGTTGCCGCGTTGGACGACGTACGCCTCTCGCGATAAAAACGGGGTGTTCTATAAATTATTCATAAAAAATCTTGACTTGCCTCGTGCCTCGCTGCCGAGGATATAATATAAGACAATGTTAGTTGTCTAGTAGCGTTGTGTGCTCTTTGAACCTTTGATCTGGAAGAAGAGGTTCATTAGAGTGTGTTCATGTTTTAAACGTATGTTGAAGCGTTTAGCGTTAAGGTAATTGAAAATAGTTTTAAGACGGCTGTGAGAATGATTTTTAGGGACACTCCAAACGACTTTTCCTTTTCTTTTGTATTTTAGAACCTGACTTACATTGAAAGTGTAAGTGTATAGTAGACATCACATCATCATCCTCCTAGCCCTTTCTTTGGAATCGGCTTTCAATTTACATACATACTGTATTCATAAACTCACGTCTTTTTCCTATAAGGGTAGGCAGAACGCAGAATGCCACCTGCTACGATCCTTACATACTCCTTTTGCCTCATCCACGTTTATACATCTGGTCATACGCGCACGCTGGTTGCGAGTACTACGGACCTGACCATTCTGAAGAACCTCACCAATGCATCAGTGGATGTCCTTGTAGGGCGTCCCCTCCTGGCCTTGATATCTACCTTCGACTTCAATGCTTTCAATTTAATGCACCTGAATACCAGAATTTACATGAAGCGTCAGCCTATCTGATCACCACAACCCAGTAATGGGTCAGTAACAATATTGTAGAAAGTAACAATATTGTAGACAGAAACAATATTGTAGACAGTAACCTAAATTGAAATAAGAAGCAGAGCTAAATGATGCCAAAATACCAAGACTACATGACCCACTCCCAAAATAAAAAACATTCAAAAAGTAATTCTAAAGCCGAAAGTTACCGATAGCAAAATTAAAAGGAAAACTATCGCCCAGCGATTAAAGGGATCTTGGCAAAGCTCTGTATATACACATACACCTACATTCTGGTTATAACGATGAGTGTAGTCAGATGGAAACGGTCATAGAAGAGGGTTCACATGTGAGGTTCCAAGATTGACATGTTATGAGGGACACGATAGATGGGCGTTAATAATGAGTAGTATGTCTTTTGTGCTGGTTGTAAAATATACCTAGCGTCTTGTTCATAAAGGTATGCTCGGCTTTGTAATTGCTATATCGTCTTAAGGTTCAATGTCACTTGTATTTTATAAAACAGGTAGGAAAGTGGACATTCTATCAGAGTTAAGGATGGTGAAAAAGTTGAAAATGTATTGAATTGTTTCAACTTGACTGCCTCGTTGGGCTAGTGGTCGTAAACAACTGCAGAGCATGAGGTCGATTCCCTGATCGGCAATGTGATTTTGGGTTTTACCATCAAGAATTTCATAGTAGCAGCCACGGAGTCAGGATTTGTGCCCAGTTGATGGCAATAGACTCGCTCTCTATTACAAGCTACTTAAACATAACTGGCCAAATGTGGGTGTACCTAAGTACACCTCTGCATAACCCTTCGGGTATTACAAGGTGTGAATATGTTTATGTTGTTTTAACTTAACGAAAAAAGTTGAAGATCATTGTACAAATACGAAATACTTTGAAACCGATGACACGTCATAGTCTTGAATCTAAGGCCTTGACATGAGTTTCAAACTTTATTGAAGTTTCGTCTTTATCGTGCGGTTTTTTAGAGTTTCCTCTGACTTGGCTTTATATGGCGTCGAGAAACATCTCTCAGGAATGCTGATTTCCTCACGATGTTTTCCTTCACCGAAGCAAATGATAATTTTGCAATACGCATATGAATCCGAAATATCTGAAGTTTTCTTAGTCTTGGGTTCGAACTTGAGACCTGTGACTTGGCAGTCCGACGGTCACACCACTAGGCTATCACTGATTTTAAAGAAAGAAAAGTGAAGTTTCTTTACTAGCAATTGTTATCAAAAATGGTTAAGCAATTACGAGTTCCGCTATGCATACTTAAATAACGTTTTACATGAAATTGAATTTTCTTGGCTAACTGAATAGAATACGTCCAAACTACTGGTGGCAGAAACATAAATCATGTAAGATATTATGTTCCTTAGTACGAGAAGCGCTTTAGTAAATAGGTTTCTTGGCAACTAATCCCCAAGGAGTGGCTATTGTAGAAAATCCACGGGGATACAGCTACTGATGAAATTGTATTGCTATAATATGTTCACTTCGTATTACAACATAACATTACGCTTCTATTCCGGAAAGGAATGGGCAGAGACATAAGGTGCCTTACCAATCAACTGTAGGATATTCACCACAGATTACATAATCGCCTAGCCAGCTGAAGCACCTACTAATACAATTCGTGTGCCGAAAGAGCGTTGAGCGCATTTTGTGTCCTAGGCAAATACACCGTTAAACCGTCACTTGGTTGGTATAGAATGAGTTGACGAGGTGTCTTCCTTCTTACCTTTTCCTGAAGGAATTTCATTAATCAATTTTGCTTCGTTTGCCTTGTTCCTTGACTGCCTCGATAGTCTAGTGGTCGCAAGTACGCATGAGCTGAGCATGAGATCCTGGGTTTGATTCCCAGGTCGGACAAAGTGTTATTGGGTTTTTCCAACAAGAATTTCTCAGTAGCAGCCACGGAGTCTGGGTTTCTTCTCGGTTGATGGCAATAGGCTCGCCCCCTAACACAAACTTAAAACTTAACTGGCGAAATGTGGGTGTACAATTCTGCCTAACCCTTCGGGGACTACAGGTGTGATGTTATATTCTTCTTCAGCGTATCCTTGAGGGCTGCACAATATAGGAACTGATGGACGTTCTTGGCGGTGCCAAACGCGTTCTAACTACGTCATCATAAAATGACATAGACACTAAGAAGAAGATAACAGACATTACATACAAACGAAAGTTTGTTGAGTGTCAGATCCCATCTTTTATGTTGTGACTTAAGAGTAGAAAGGGGATTGGCAAAGGGGAACTGTATTAACACTTAACAAAAAAACTTTGTTCTAGTTCATAAAATTAATTATGCACCCCGCTAATACGTAGAAGACTTATGGCCGGTCCCTGTATCTTGAAGGATCATTATTCTTTTTTAAATCGGACAGCATTTTGATAATACTAAACAGGTTCGTTGGATGAAAATATTCTGAGGCTCATTTTAAGCGAGTGCGTAAAGCAACGGTCTCTTCAAACCGTCAGACGCTACCGACAGCGTGCCGTGACGTCACGATGGATGATCGACTCGCAGCCGGTCGAGGATTCATGATCTATCTGAATACTAGATCGATAGATTACACGTCGTCGGTCGCGGTCGGCTAGATACCATGCAAACTGCTATTAGGCAACGAACTCACTGACAGATGGCTTACTTAGTGCTACTTCAATATACTCTAGGCGACTAGCGAAGGCGCCAAGCGCTCAAAGCGGCCAGTTGCGAAAATTCTAGAACGCTCGTTTGGTGATTCGCTAGGGTCTAGGCTGTAAGCCAGCCACCTGCCAGTGTGTACCAGTGTATGCTCTAGCCTTATGGTTGCGTTGCATATCCATTAAAGTGGAGAGATGAGCGGAGCGCGGCTGTGAAAAAAAGAGTAAAGGGTTTTCACTTCCACTGAAGACGTGCAGGAAGTCAGTCATCGTCTGCCTAACCTTTTCCCAACTATATTGGGGCCGGCTTTCGGTCTTACCGGATTCCTCTAAATTTCCGTATTTTACATAGAGCGACTGCCTATCTGCCCCCCACAACCACAGCTAGTACTGAGTAATACGATATCCTTTTGGTAAGACTGGTTATCAGACTTTCGGGCTTCTAACTACCTGTAACGACTGCCAAAGATCTTCAAAAATGACGGCCAGGATCAACGGCTTAACGTGCTTTCTGAAGCACGAAAGAACATCCACGGACCAACCTAGTCAAGCGCGGCTTAACCTGAAGATCCACCCGAGCGGCTGCTATTATTTAGCCACGAGCTCCTCAAAAAGTCAGTACTAGTATTATTTTTTCAAATAGTAAGTCATTTGAAAAACCAATGAGGTTTTTCGTCAAAAAAAATATTAAATGAAGGGGTGTCTTACCCTTTGGTTTACGGAATCCCAAACCACGCCAGTATGGGTATTTATTAGGGTCCCCTGGGTTATGAAGTACGATGACCGATTGACGGGCCAGCCCAAGTGTTTGCAACATGTGTACCCGGTTATGAGCTACCCCTAATATCCGGTATTGGGTTGTTCCCTAAAATCACCTTTAATGTTTGTGTGTTGAGAGGCAATTGAAAATAAAATAGATTTGAAGAGAATTAATAGAAGAGAATTGAATATAAATTATTTATTTGCATTGAATGTGTAGGTACATACATGTTACAGTACCTAGTAATTATTTGTACATTCTAACCATTTGGCGTGCAAAAATTTATACTTATAAATAATTATACAACTTCAATATAAAAGCTTTCACAACAACTCAACAAATTATCTTGTAACAAAAAATCGAAATCAAAATAAATTAACAAATAATAATACAGCTATATTTTATCTGTTAAGAAATTTAGTTATGATCTCTGTTATGATACTGGTAGCTACATAATAACAGCCGTTCGGGTCGATCTCTACGTTAAGGCGCGCTTGCCAAGGTTGCTTCGTGGATGGGTGACCACCTATTACATACCGAGTTTCCTCCGTGCCTCGGAGAGCACGTTAAGCCGTTGGTCCCGGTTGTCATTTGTAGATCTTTGACAGTCGTTACAGGTAGTCAGTAGCGCGGAAGTCTGAGAACCAGTCTTACCAAGGGGTATCGTATTACCCGGTACTAAGTGAGTTGTGGAGGTCAGATAGGTAGCCGCTCCATTTGAAATACTGGTATTCAGCTGCATCCGGTTAGATTGGAAGCCGACCCCAACGTAGTTGGGAAAAATCTAGGCAGATGATGATTATGTTATTTGACATATTTCCCGCGTATTGTGAAGTGTACTTCAGTATAAATTATGTGAGGTCGGAAACTATCCCAGGGGAGCATTCTAAAAAAAAGGGGAGCATTCTATCTGGATAAAAGTATTTTAACTTTAGGGTCATGGTATCATAGGTATATGCCAAATTTCTTCGAAATCCGTTTGGCCTTTGAAACGCGAACATGGCACAAACAAAGTCACATTCACATTTTTTAGTTTTAATTAAATTTTTTACATAATATAACATCACGCCTGTAATCCCCAAAGGGTTAGACATAGGTGTACTTAATAGTACACCCACATTTCGCGTTATTGTATTAGGGGGCGAGCATATTGCCATCAAAAAGGGATATATCCAGACTCCGTGTTTGTTACAGAGAAATTGATGATTGAACGGAGAGGAGCAAATCGCTCCATAAGAGAACGGCCCTCCTCCGTCAGCACAGGCTTTGAGACTCGTACAGTCACAGTCACACCTAGTCTATTAGTAACTTCAGGTCTAGGACCTGATGGGATCGTAAATCCAAAACATTACACTAAGTAAAGAAATAATCATCTATTTTATTCCTGATTGAAAAACCCAATAACACTTTCCCCGACCCGGGAATCGAAACCAGGACCTCATCCTTAAGATTTTTACTCAGAATAAATCGACAAATTGGTTAAGTACCCACCCACTTAAGACTGTCTTGTGGATGAAGGGGACTTCAGAATTTGATTTCTCTAGGGAGCGATTTGTAGCTTGATTATATAATTTGCCTGCTAGTAATAATAATATTCTGCCGAGTGAATTTCGGGGTATTCCTCAAAGCGCAACTATTTTTAAACGCAACCAACTAAGCGCAACGGTTTCGCTTTGACGAATAAACATTTAATATTTTTAATTTTAATTTGTGAGCGCAACTAATGGTTGCGCTTCAAGGAATAATTTAGTTGCGCTTAGTTGGTTGCACTTAAAAGTAGTTGCGCTTTGAGGAATACCCCTAGCTTTAGCCACAGCCAATCTCGACTGAGATTATGCATGTGCACTGGAGATAGGTCATGTAGTGCATGAGTGTGTGCACAAACAGAGGTTACACTCTCGGCTTCATTTACTCTCATAGTCCGATGGAACGGCCTGTTTGTACGCATATACTTTATCTATTTTAAAAAGACTCTTAATTAAAATAAGCTTACCCACGGTAGAGGAAATATCGGAACAGAAAAAGAAAACTTTTAACTTGTAGCGGCACTACAAAAAGCACTACAGCAACATAGAACAAAAAGTACTACAGCGCCATCTATGTCACAAATGAAGAACTTTCATCAAATTCCTAAATTTCGATATAAAAAGTACAAAAAGTAATACAGCGCCATCTATGCCACACATGATCAAATTCTTAGAATTCGATATTAAAGTTCTCCATGACTTAAGAACTTCTAGAAAAACGCGACACCCGACCTGTTGGGCAGTAGACACAACACCCAGGGTTGAAGAATTTAACACCCTTCTTCTTCATACCCCTCTTATATCAGTTTTACAGTCTTAAATTACTAAGCTTATTTTACACTTAAATAAACTCTTAGTTTACTGCCTTTTCTACGTAAAAAGTTATCTTTCTAAGACGTTAACCTCACATGTATCTCAAAGCCTTTTAAACCAACACACCTTCATTACAGAAACGTTAATACGCAACTTCGGATTGTGTAAGTGAATTCCGAAAACTTTCGAATCACCCTCTTCCTTCGGATTACAAAGGAGGGAAAGATCCCTCTTGAGAGGTTCGACCTCTTTACATCAGCATATAACGCGTGTATTGAAAGAAACGCTACGAATAGATTTATTCTTTTTGAAAGGTACGTTTTTGATCTATGATGTTTCTAGGTTATTAATAAAAATGTTATTGGTTTTTTGACCTTTAAAAGCAGTGCCATTGTTTTAATCTTGTTCAGTATAACACTGAAGGGACATTAAAGTAATACTGTTTTACGAACAACGCAGTGTAAAAAGTACGACAGCGCCATCTATGACACAAATGAGACAACTAACAGCCAAATTCTAAATCGCGCAGTTAATGTTATCCGCGACTTAAGAGTATATAGAGAAACCCGAAAACAACTGTCGGGCAGTAGCCCACCAGACATAACACCCGTCTGGTCGGAGGATCCTCTCTTTTCTATGGAGTATTGAGGAACTTAAAGGTAATATAAATTGCGATTTTGTCCGAGACATGCGCGTGTTTCTTGTTTCCTAGTGAGTTCCCTCATTTTGTCGCAAATCGCGCCGCGATGACTCGAACCATGCCATAAGCCACTTCTTTAATTGGTTTTCTCCGCGGTCGCTGTCGTTTCAAGCGGCTGAGAAGCAAGAATAGCTCCTGCCAGGAATGGGGTGAAGATATAAGCTTGTCACATAGTACTGCTGATCACTCAGGGTGCACTAGAATCCAAGACAACTTCCATATTATGAAATTAATGTCATGTAACATCATAATTCGTAGAAATGATTTAATAGACTCCGAGGTAACTCTGAACTGGGTTCGATTCCCGGGTCAAGCAAAAGGCTATATGGGACAAAACTGGCGAAATTTAACTTTGTACTTTAGACAACTCTGCGTTATCTTTTGGGCACAACAAGTGTGATGTTATATAATGATACAACTCTGTAAAGAGACATTAATCCATAATTATTTGTCATAAAATTGCAGCATATTACAATATTAACATGAGCAACTCACGCTATCTGCACTGAACAGTTAGTATCATGTTTTACATTCATATGTAACCGGATTATTTACGCTGGCTGTCTGCTTATGCAGCTTTGATGCTATTGTATGAGTTTACACGTTAACTTAAGTCTATGGCAGAAACATTTGAACATCAGCTGTATTTCTGAACGAAGCAAGCACAAGTTTACAACACATTTCGGGCAGATCTCAGACAAAGCACTGCTACTCAGAACGTCCCAATATATCTATAAAACCCATTACTGCTTGGTGAGGAGCTCGTGGCTAAATAATAACAGCCGCTCGGGTCGATCCTTAGGTTAAGCCGTGCTTGCCTAGGTTGCTCTGTGGACGAGTAACCACCCGTTACATACCGAGTTTCCTCCATGCCTCGGAAAGCACGTTAAGCCGTTGGTCCCGGGTGTCATTTGTAGATCTTTGACAGTCGTTAGGTAGTCAGTGGCCCAAGAAATCTGGCAACCAGTCTCACCAAGGGATATCGTTTTACCCAGTACTAACTGGGTTGTGGAGGTCAGATAGGCAGTCGCTCCATGTAAAATACTGGTACTCAGCTGCATCCGGTTCGACTGGGAGCCGACCCCAACATAGTTAGGAAAAGGATAGGCAGATGATGAACATTACCACTTGGTCTGACGACTAAACCTTTGCCACCTTACTTAGTTAGTGACCACTCCGCTGCGTATAGTTTGAACAACTTTGGGTGTGTTTGTTTTGTTGTGAATGTGTGCACAACCATTATGTCCGTCAATCATCCTATTATTGGTCCGTTGCAGGTACTAATGGACGCTACAGAAGGATGCTAAACTCATTACTACTCATTTTATATTTACCACGACACACTAAGAAGAAGATAAAATCCACATTACAATATTAAAGGAAATGGCGAATACGCATACGTGACTTGTAATCACATAAAAATTAAATTTAAAATTAAAAAATCCCCCATTGTAAAAAAAAAAACGAACAAACATTTGAAAAGTCAATAAAATGCCTGAGTCAGTTTTGATAAAACATGTCTTATTTTAATATACACACCATGCCCTTTCATTTGATACCCCACTTGGGTATACTTGAAAATATTCTATTATTCACCACCACTTTCATCCAACATATCTATTAAATGGCTGCACCGATTTTGATAAAACATATCTAAGAACCATCGCCAAGAAACTAGCTTTCAAATAAAAATAACTGCATCCAAATCGGTTCACTCGTTTAAGAGCTACGGTGCCAGAGACAGACACACACACATTGCGGTCTAACTTATAACACGCCTCTTTTTGCGTCGGGGGTTAAAAATAGTGCGATACCGGCCATTAAAACGGTCGCAATGCAAAATATCGTTCAAATTACGCTACGACATTATTTTGCAGTAAAATAGGTTCATCTAACGTCGGCATAGTCTGTCTAAAGACAACCATGATGTAGTCTACAGAATAGCAAGCTTAACCAAAAGGCAAGTCACTATTAACCACAAAACAAAACAATTCTCGTAACATCCAAGAGACCTACATTTCAGCTATTCTAATATAAATTGGAGCTTAAATCTAGAACAGTAGCATTACGAATATTCTTCAGTAGCGTTTCTGGGCACGTCGTGTCGGACGAATAAACAGAGCTTTACAAAGGCATAAACGATGCGCAGTGGTTTATTGTTTGTCGTATCAGCTGCAACAGCTGGACTGCGGGTTTAGTGGGAGGAGGAAGCGGGAGCGGTTAGCGAGTGACAAATAATTCGGAAATGATGGCCAGATACCGAAATAGATAGAGTATATTTTTATTTATAAACCTCGTACTCATATTTTGAGTAATAATGTAGTTGATCTGGGGATGATCTGTTCTATGACTGAAACTGAACTTGAAGACTACGGGCTTGTTATTTGCCAGGCCAAATACGCAGGTATATACAACATTATTTTTAGTATATGCGAAACCTGAATATAATTTGTTCAGAATAAGTAACTGAATCGATTCCAATCATTTTTAAACCATGTTATATTTTGACCCAAAAATAGTTAAAAAAAGTTACAAGTTGGACACCGAGCGACACTAAGTACCTATCGCAATAATTTAGGCACCTACTGCCAATTTATTATTATCAATGAGCTCAAGACGATGCTGGAGGCGAGCACGCGAGTGCGCTGCGTGGTGACCACGATTTTGTGCGGACAACCAGATAACAGAACAAGCTTATAACTTTGTTATTTTTCACGATACAGTTTTGAAATTTTGTACATAGATTCTTTACATAAAAGTACTCGACACGTGTTTCAGGTTTTGCATATACTAAAACTAATGTTGTATATGTTATGGACCAGGTGATTAATGCGGGCATTATACATAATGTACGAGCATTATGAATAATGTCTAGCTCTATCGGGCTAAGTGATTAATACTATCTTAACTTCATTATTTATCACATTGCACGGTCATTATTATATTGCTACATGATAATTGGGCAATTTGATAAAAAAGCAAATTTGACGCGGTGTGAGGGCGGGGAGAGAGTAAAATGTTGGATGTATCAAGCGCTAAATATACCATGGCTGCAATTGGTGACACTGTAAGAGTCCGAGTTCCCGCTCGTAGTGATGGAAGAAATATGCTTGCTACCGTTATTGAAGTAACAGCCTCTAACCTTTATAAACTGGGAACAAAACAAGGTGTTTGAAATCAACTATATTCAAGAAACCAATTTACTGTCTGCAAGGAAAGATTTATTTCGCCTGAAGATGTTCCAGAGACAGAGATTTCGCTGAGAGAGTGTTGTAGAATGTCCTATAAATGCGGAGGGCAAGGTTATAGTAGATGTGGTTGTAAAAGTGGTTGCAAGTCTGATAAATGTAGTTGTCGCAAAGCCAAAAAGTTGTGTACCTCAAAATGCCATCACAATGGCAGTTGTTCTAATAAATAAATCTGTTACTTGCTATATATTGTATAATTATTGTTTTCAATTTTATGTTCTATTTTACCTAGATTTTCATTTGACTTTTATTAAGAGAAGATGCTAATTTTGACAAATAATGAGTCTGATTGCTTATAAACTTTAGTTTATTTTATGTTTTATAATAATAAGTCATTTCTATAAAACAATATTAGACATGTTGTGAAATTTTTGTTATTTTAATATGTTTTATGTTATATTTTGAATATGACTCTCCTTAAGTTTTAAATGTAGAAACTAGTGGATTCTTAATGTAGAAGTACTTGATAATTAATACAAATAATGAGTCTGATTATTTAAATGGTTTTATTTAGTTTATTTTAATTGAAATGACAATAACAATAAAAAAATAGTAATTAAACATGTTTGTATTACTTTGCCCAAAAGTTGATGGACAATACGTATAATGCCCGGTCAATTTGATTATTTGAATAATTCTTATCAAATTGCACTCTCATATTGGGCATTTTTCATAATGGCCGGGCATTATGTATAATACCCAATTTATCACTTGGTCCATAACATAATATATAATTTGTGAGAAACTAATTTAAAGATTGACCATCTCAGCAGCCTGTTCGCAACACTTTATGTCAAACAACTGAAAACTCATATCTTAAAGTAACAACTATCATAGTTATCGTATAGTCATTTCATTATGACAAATACGTACTGAGTTAAGCAGAATGCGCTAGACGCGAGAAGTTCAAGATTGATCGATATGGCGAAGTTACTGTTAGCATGTGTCATAACACTGCAGGGCAAAGGTCTCCCCCCATGACCTCCAAATCTTTCGATCCAGGGCCAATCTGGACCACTGGTTGTTGGTTCTTTCCAGCTCGTCCCACCATCTCCTGCGAGGTCTACCGCGCTGCCTTCTGGCTGTGTCAGGACTCCAAAACGTGTGGCGACGTCTTTCGGTTAAAAATGTGATATGATGATGAAGAATAGTCCAGCATAAATGGAATTAAAACAAATTTCTAAAAACAGCAAGCGAGAAACAATTATGGCTACTGAAACATTCGCAAAGCCGCAGAGGATTATAAATTATTTCAGAGAGCACACACACAGCCCACCACACCACACACCACCACAGGCTCACCATGCCACCACCCTTATCCCAGCTGTTCGAAGCCAAGTGTTAACGTCCCGAATACGAACTGAATGCACTTTTGTTCTTTTGAAATTGACTTCACAGATAATATTGTGTTGTAGTGACGTTGTCGGCGCTGTTTAATAGACCATTGTTTTGAAGATGAAGTTGGGCTATTTAGTGTTTCAAGATGGCTTTACATAACATAACATCACGCCTCTAATCCCCGAAGGGTTAGGCAGAGGTATACCTGATAGTACAGTCACGAGCACCAATATGTACACTGTACCGTTATTTCTCGCGAAAATTGCTTTTAAATTTAGGATAATTTAAAAGCAATTTTCGCGAGAAATAACGGATGTAACTTGGATATAGGATTTTTTTCATAAAAATATGAGTTCCGGAATACGTGTAATTTTAGTCAGAACAATAGGAGAAAAACACTTTTAAAAGTCGTAAGTATACATATTGGTGCTCGTGACTGTACACCCACATTTCGCCAGTTATGTTTAAGTGCGAGCCTATTGCCATCAATCGGGCACAAATCAGGATCCGTGGCAGCTGCAGAGAAATTCCTGATGGAAAAACCCAATAACACTTTGCCCGACCTGGGAATCAAACCCAGGACCTCATGCACAATCGCGCTTGCGACCACCAATTATGTGAATTACTGCGAGGTGTTTAGTTAATGTTCTTAAGCACTATTTACATCCATTTATTGTCGTTAGAAAAGGTTTGATTTATCTAACTAATCCTGCTAGTCTCCAAGTAGGTATGAATAGAGAAAACCTTTCAGGAGGTATATAGGGTGACTGGTAATTAGTGACCGGTACTTAAACACGTGATAGTATTCATGATAACAAACAACTTTCCCAAGGAAACATTTTTTTTGTACTCATTCATTTTCACAATAACATAACTGTAGCCGTATGAAATTCGTCCTATCAGCTGTTTCGACCTATCAGCTGTTAGACACGTGACGCCCTTTTACCTCATTACTATCGTACCGTGCAGCAGTGGGTAGGCAGAGCACCGGCGCTGCTCGCGCGAGCTCTTATTTCATACGGCTGTTGTGTTATTGTGATAGTGAATGAGTGCAAAAAAATATGTTTCTTTGGGAAAGATATTTGTTATCATGAGTACAATCACTTGTTTAAGTATCGGTCACTAATTACCAGTCACCCTATATTATAGAGGAACTTTTGTCCGTAGTTTCGCCCGCGTAGTATAAAAAATATTCTATTTCCTATCCTAGTTCATGATCTTTCTGTGTGGTAAACCATAATCTATCTAATTCCATTCAGCCGTTAAGAAGGAAAAAGATACCACACAAACAAACAGCTTTTCTTTCGCATTTGTACCTAATATTAGTAAGGATTTAGTTTTCAGGAAAACCTTTATAAAAATATCAAATCAAAATAATCCGTCTTTTGCGACTGGTAGTAAAATATTTCCCAAGTTTTGTTTACCTGCCCAATTGAATGTTTTTGTATTCCATTTTTAGAGTTCCGAACCCGAAATGTAACCAACGGTTCCCTATTACTAAGCCTCCGCTGTCCGTCCATCCGTCCGTATGTCAGCGGGCTGTATCTCATGATCATATAGGTAGACAGTTGGAATTTTCACATAATGTGTATTTCTGCTGCCGCTCTAACAACAAATAATAAAAATTAAAGGGGGCTACGATGCTACGGAACCTTTCATGCAAGAGTCCGACTCGCACTTAGGCGGTTTTTAAATAATTGGAAGTCGCAAAGATACTTCTGCGATTTATTCTAACAGTGGTAACTTCTTACATTAAATTCGATCAATCTAAAAAAGACATCTTCTCCTTTATCTGAAGACTGAAATTCCGGTAACCTTCGACTCAGATCCTGTCTCCAGTCACCCGAAAGTGTTAATAAGTATAAATTGTAAACACATTAGCTGCAGATTTCCCTGATAATCTTTAGCTGTGGCTAACGACCTACCCCATTAACGCGATCGGATGGTACAAGGTACAAGATTTCCAAGTGTTTTAGTAATGTTTGAGTTCTTCTCGGGTATAAGTTGGTCATTTGCGTAAATTTTCAAAGAAAGAATTGCCATTCCTTGCATATTCGAGCCTTTGTATTTTTTAATGCATATTTCGGCTTGCTCACAATTACATGGGATTTAAAGATGACTGGGGGACGAAATGGAGGTGTACTATTAGATACACTTCTGCATACCTCTTCGGGGATTATAGGCGTGATGTTATGTTTATGTAGGTTGTAAAGATACGACATCTACCGCATACCTTTGGTAATACAAGCGTGCTGTTGTGTTATCTAGATATTTTATACCTAACAGTGACCATGGCTTGGCATGGCTCGTATCATAGGATCGCGAAAGTCTACAATCCGTCCTCTCCTCGTAAGAACTCTATGGGTTTAACGATGTATTTTTTTTTTATTGGGAATACTTAAAAAAAATCTATTTTGGGTGTCGTATAACGACATCTTATATTATGATCATTATGTTTAATCGGTATATTGTTCGTGTGAATATTAATTCTCCAAAATAACTTGTTTTATGTTACGCCATTTTTTAAGTTTATTTTTAAGTTAGTTAGTTAATATAGGTTATTTTAATTTATTAATGTATATAACATTAATAAATTATAAAGAAAAATGTTGAAAAGAAATATTTAAAAACTTGTTTTAACATTATGATTCCATTATTATATCAATGAAATAGTACAATTTAGGTTCTTGAGTTGCTCCAAAAAATAGATCGTAAGAAACTTTAATTATCCAAGACGAGCAAACAATTAAGAAAGTGCCGAACGTAGTCGAGGATTTTGTCAGAATTAGAGCGATATCTAGGAATTTCTTTGACGAAGTTTAACTCATTTGCATAGCTTTTAACTAATCTAGATTTCAAGTTCTAAAAGACCACACATTTCCAGTAATACTGCTTGACCACGACCTACTCGATCAAGCGACACGCGTTTTGTAACAGCGAGAAAAACAAAAGAAATCAATTAGAGACCTCGAACACTACACGACCACTGCAGAAACTTCGACTAAGAACAAAGTTTGGTCGCACAACAGTTTTGTTTAAGATTGCCGGCCATGCGATAAGTAGTGGTCGTGGCCGCGGAGTGCGGGTAGTCCCTTAGTCATCGCGACACTTGCGACGCGACGGTATTTACGAAAGAGTGATGCACGTACGTCGTCCATGTCTTATGGAGCAAGTATCGTCACACGTGGCATCGCCCGAGGTCGGGAGCGGTGCGTTAATATCCTATAGTGTAGCACGTATTATTTTTTCTAAACTCACATCATTACCTGCCTAGCCTTTCCCCAACTATGTTGCGGTCGGCTGCCAGTCTAACCGGATACAGCTGAATACCAGTATTTTACATGGAGCTACTGTCTATCTAACCTCCACAATCTAAGTAGTAAACTAAGTAATACGATACCCCTAGCAGACTGGTTGTCAGATTTTCTGGGGACTGACTACCTGTAACGACTGTCAAAGATCTACAAATGATAGCCAGAACCAACGGCTTAACGTGATTTACCCATCCAAGGACTGACCTTGGCAAGCGCGGCTTAACCTTGAAGACCGACTAGTGCGCCAGTTATTATTTAGCCACGAGCTTTTTTCTAAACTCAATTCGAATAGAAAATTACTTCCAACAAGAAACGTAGACTTACCACAGTCACTCTGATGGCAATGCTTGGGCCATTACAAGTAAAAGGAGAAGGGGGGATCGGAGAACACCGTAAATAGTCGTACCGGAACCGGAAGTGGTCCCGTCGCTTCCCTTCCGGTGCTGGCGCAAAAAATGAAAGTGCAGTACCGAACAACGTTTAAGTGGGTGAATTATTTTAGTAAAGGATTTTTTACGAGGCTCTGTTGTTGGAAAATGGCGGTAAAAGTTATGAGGAAGTTGCTCGTGAACTGATAATTTATGCGGGTAAGAATATTCTTTAGAGTAGAATAGTTTTTTGAAGCGTTTGCCAAGAGCTCACTTATAAATATAGCTAGCCCATATTGTCCCACTGCTGGGCAAAGGCCTCTCTCCACTCCTTCCAAAGCTCGCGCTTCTGTGCTACTTCTTTCCAATTCTCAAGGAAGACATCCAGGTCGTCCCGCCATCTCCTTCGTGGTCTACCGCGACCCCGTGTCACTGTTTCAGGGAGAGCTCACTACTAGTGAAAATTCAAAAAAAAATATTGGAACAAACATGAGTGGGGCAAAGCCTCTTATAGCTTCATCGAAAGCTTGCCAACGACATGAAATATTTTCCGTTACTTATCAGTTTATCTGTCTGTAACTCTGTGATCCCTTTTCAAGCAGGAAATGTTCCATTTTCCTGCATCTATACATAGTATAAAGTAAAGAAGCTTTTCGTCTCTACCTGTGTAATTGCTTAATTCTACAAAATTTCACAATTGGATGAACGTTATCTTTTATTTTTCACTCATTACTCATTCAAAAAAATTCATTCAGAAAGGTTTTATGTGTATAATACATTAATATTTAACTTCGATTTAATAGATTTCTTGTTCACGGTGTCTCAGACCATGAAACTGAAGCACTTTCTATGACTTTTGGAAATTCATAACTTTTTTTAGTTTTAGCTTACATGTAGATAATCTTATCTCGTCAGTAAAATTAAAAAAATAAAATTTATTCAAAAATATAAGGTGCAACATTTACAGTTTTTCTTAAATCTATGTCGAGTTAACCCGTGATTTGTGCCTGAACTAGGTAATCCTGTGTTTCAGGCGATTGGAGGTAACATTAAATGATTAAATAAGTCAATCAGTGCCAATACAAAGTCCAATTTATTTTTGTGAATATCCAGAACTCGTAGAACAAAAGTTATTCAGTTTCATAGTCCGAGAGACCACACGGAAGGACTTACATTTATTATATTGAACCCTGTAATTCACCACGCAACCTGAGTACATTGCACAATGTAAACTGTATACTTCTTCTTTATCGTGTAGTTACTGCGTAACCTGGTGTCAGAGTTTTCTATGCCGGATTTGCATGCCGTCGAAAAATATCTCTCAGACATGCTGGTTTCCTTACGATGTTTTCCTTCACCGAAGCAAGTGATAATTATACAATACGCACATGAATCCAAAAAATCAGAGATGATTGATGAGTGTCTGTGGTGTGCATTTCTGGTTTCATTATAGTACTACCTTTTTTCTGCTACATTCAGTAAAAATCTATTCGGAAAAAGACAGTCGAGACACTTCTGTATCTTTGCATATTAATAAGGGAACCAAGTCAGCTTTCGCAACTAAAATAATGAAGATTCAAAGTTAAATAGAAACTTTTAATAACTTACACTAACTGTTCCTTTAGTAAGAAAAATCTTATTGAATTGTTAACAGTACATTAAAGGAAAGAAAATTCTGATCAGAAGAAGATAAAGACTGTTAAACTGAATGGGAACTTAATGATAAATTTATTGTTATAGTTGTACAAAATTGTGTTGGAGTGTGGACAAAAACGTAACTTTTGTCATCATCTTGTTTTTTGTCTCGTTGACTCTCGTCAACTGCTGAGCATGAGCTCCTCTGTCCGATTCAAAGGTCAAGCTAAGTGTTATTGTGTTTTTCCATCAGGAATTTATCAGTAGCAGCCACGGAGTCTGGATTTGTGCCCGGTTGATTGCAAAAAGCTCGCCCTGGGACTTAAAACATAACAAGCAAAAATTGGGTGTACTATTAGGTACACCTCTGCCTAACCCTTCGAGGATTACAGCCGTAATCTCATGATCTTATTTAATTAAACAATTCCACAAAAAATGTTAATCAACAGTATCTTCCTACGTCACATGAGGTCTAAAATACCCTTGTACTACTTTAGTAGTCCAGTCAGTCAAAGACAAATGCTTGTTGAAAATGGCAGAAAGGGTCAGCTAAAGAGAGGGAGAGAGATAACAATAAATTAGAGGCCCATCCCAAAACTTGGCAACACAGTAACCCTTTCCGGTTAGCTGACTATTACCTCTGATTGTTACACAGTTATTAACAAGTTACGTTTAGTTTGTTAGGGAGTAAACACCCGTTACGTCCCTTTCGTTTTTAACCGACTTCTAAAAAAGGAAGAGATTATGTATTCCACCAGCATCTTTTTTTATGTACACTGTTTTCTATTTTTTTTATGACGAGTAATAGAGAAGTATGGAAGAAGAAGACATGCTGCGCCGACCCCAAATGAATTGGGATAAGGGCAAGAGAATGATCATGATGATGACACTGTTTTCTATGTGATTACTGGTCCGATTTTCGTGATTTTAAAAATAACTTTATTTTCGGAAATCGGTGGCAAGCTTTAAAATGAATGAAACAAACAAAGACACCAGCTTAAAAGTGAAGTTATTTTTACTTTTTTAATGCTTTTTTGGAAGTAGTTTTTTATTTTATTTTACTCTTGTTACTTGAGCTATCCTACACAAATTCTTGTCATATATACATTTTACTTTGTAACGAGAAATGGTTTTTTTCTGTAAGCAATCAACACCCATAGATGTCTGAACGTGGACAAAGCCAAAGGAATACATTAGGTTCATGGCAGGCGTTCTGTCGTTTCTGCCGACGTGAATTTGTCTTACTTGCTATATATAATTATAAATTTGATAGTTTGTGATGATGGATAGATGGATAGATAATTGTTACTCTTTCACGCAAAAAGTACTAAACGTATTTGGATGAAATTTTTCACAGACAGTCTTACCAAGGAGAATCGAGTTACCCAGTACTAACAGGATTGTAGAGGACAAAATGTAGGAAGTCTCTTCATATAAAACACTTACATTCAGGCGCATCCGGATAGACTGAAAGCTGACCCTAATAGTAAGGAAAAGGCTAAGCAGATGATGATAACCTCAAAACTTACCCAAAACCAAGTTATGTACTTAGCCCGCACCTAAATCAAGTTCCGAACATAAATTCTATAACTTAGATCATAGAACGGGCATAGCAGTCGCTAACGAGTTTACAGTTGAACTGCGATGAACACAATTGTGCACTCATTACGCGTGTTGCTTAAGGGGCTGAACATTAATTTGACGGCATTTTTAGTGGTCGGTGAAAGGCACTTAACGAGAGACAAAGTAAATTTTGATGAGTCCTATTTTTGAGTTATAATTTTTTATAGTGACTGTCTGCTACTTACAGACTTCTTATCGGCTGCAAGTCTTAATACTGTCCCATGATATGAAAATGCATGGTTACTGTCCAGTGTACAGTAACCTGTTTACTGTTAGCCTATGTCATCCCACTGCTGGGCAAAGGCCTCTCCCCATGACTTCCAAATCCGTTGCTCCAGGGTCAATATGGACCACGGGTGCTGGTTCGCGTCGCCTTCTGGCTACAGCTCGTTGGGCATACGGCCGGCATGGCCAGCCCAGTCCCATTTCAATTTAGAGGCTTTTAGTACATGTAAGCAACTAAAATAAAAAATTTGAATTAATAAGTCAGAGTGAGATCAAAGAGTTCAGTGTTTTTTGTAGACCTTGTATTTTTTGGATTGTATCAAAGGCATAGTGGTCAATCCCATATTGATATTGATGTTTGTTTTAATAGCAATTTAAGTAATTATTTTCAAATACATAAAAATCACCAATTTACATTAAAAATATTTTTTAAACGTCTGTCACAATTCGCCAGACACAAACATAAAACAAAACTCCATTTAAAAAAAAAAAAACAAAAATACTTTCATAATCCTTAAACAAACTCAATTCTCATAACGCTTCAAATAACAAAAGTTACCCTTTTGACTTCAAAAACTAATATTTACAAAAAAGAAAATTGGAATGAACGCAATAAATTATGAACTCGGTAATCTCTTGGTAAGAATTATCTGGAAAAATATAATCAGTTACAAAGGGTAGCAACTGGCAACCCTAGTTTATTTATGATACAATTTAGCACATAACTCAGGCCGAAAACAAACTGTTTATCTAACTACAATCGCTCAGTCTTCCGGGTCTACGCTACGCTGCTACGAGCCAACTGGGGCTACGAAAACCGCTACGAAAATAGCTACGAGATTAGCTACGAGTTTTCGTAGCAAATGAATGTTGTATGGGCGTGTCTGTTACGGTAATTAAGACCTTGTTGTGTTGTAATTAATGTATCGAGGACTGCTATTTATTTTTAATGCGGGTAAAAAATAACACATAAATGTATGTATATTTCTTGTAAGTATACGCAGTATCGATAATTACGACTCAAAAAAAGTCGGTAAAATTAATCTTCTACAGTACTGAGTTTTTTATTTTAAAGACAATTTACGATGGTGAGTGAAAGGAATAAAAAAACGTTGTGAGAAAACCAGCATGTCTGACCCCCCCCCCCACCCCGAAAGGGAGTGTCAGACTTGTACTGACTAAAACCCATCCATGTTCCTTCTTTGCCCTTTGTGTTCCAGGGCCGCGGTATCTCTTTCGAACAGTCCCGCAGCCCTGGCAGGCATCGGCCCTTGCGGACCCCTACGTGGTTTCTGACATCTCATTGAAGCGCGCGTGGAACACGAACGCGACGTCGACGCGGCCTGTCGTCATAAGACGGCCAGACGGCGACCTAGCCCACAACTCGCCGCCCACAGGCCCGCGCCTATCGTGGCAAAAAAAAAACACCATGGGCTCTCGTGGAGATTTACAGCCTTCTTCCTCCCAGGAGGCCTGTGCGACGTATGTCCCAGCAGATATTAAGAATTGTAGTAATGTTATCATTAACACTAGAAACGATATATTTACCATGTTTTTTGTTTTGTTTATAGTGTTGATGATAATGTTAGTGACCATGATAGTTTAAAAGCTTGTTGTAATGTGCTCAAAACACCTTGTCTTAATTAGGTAGTTCCGTCTATTGTCTATGGTATAGTGTGTCTATGACGTCTATTAAAAAAAAAAATGTAATAAACTACTTCTATCCGTTTTTTTAGCACGTTTGTTTTAATTTAACTTGTCCTGAAAACTAAAATAACAATATGATTGTTATTTATTGGCACAATGAAAATGGCCCAAGTTGACTGAAAAGGACTGACTTCTCAACCCGATCATTCCCCCCAACTTGCAACCTTACAACTTTTTCAATCAAAATCGCTCCCCGCTTCCGCTCAACATAAACGCTGCCTCCAAAGCCCCAACGAAGCGGTTACCGCTCACCATCCCACTATAGCGGTACAATTTGAGCGGAATTAAGATAAAATTTATTCCCACGTCATTGTTCTGAACGTATCTTGTTACACTTATCTGTTAAACGAGCGATGCTGTGATGTCATCAATTGAGATGGACCAGCTTTGGTAACAGGATATTTTTTAGGGGTATATTGAAGTGGGGTAGCAAAATAAAGGGGTATTGTGGGTTTTTTGTTACTAAGCAAATAGGTCAAGTCTAGTTTTTTGCTGGTATCCATAGTATCCATTCTAATAGTGTAAATACAAAAGAAAATCTGTATGTCAGTAAGTTTTGCTTGGGAGCACGACTGCTAAATATAAACTTAAAACTAACGAAATTTATCTATACTAATATTATGAAGAGGCAAAATTTGTATGTTTGTAAGTTTAATAGACTATTTGATAACCGAAAAAAAAAATATTAGTCCGTCTGTTAGATCACCGAAAAATGTTGTACACTTATTTTTTATTTTGTCACATAATCGAAAAATGACGACGATACAGCGCATCAAAGTTCAAGAGAGGGGCTTGTGACGTCACTGGACAGTAAAAAGTAACAGAAATTGTGACGTCACGCGAGATTTCAGCGCGCTGTATTTTGGTAATTTTTCGTTTACATGACAAAAGAAAACATACGTGTCCAATATTTTTTAATAATCTACATAGATTTTTCAGGCCTCTATTCTTCTTTTTCGTGTGGTTAGTGCCTAACCCGGTGTCAGAGTTTCTATGCCGTTCATGGGCCTCTGACTTAGCTTTACATGCCGTCGAGAAATATCTCTCGGGCATGCTGGTGCCTCACGATGTTTTCCTACACTGAAGCAACGTTATAATTATACTAGGAGGGATCAAAAAGTAGTGAGAACGACATACTCCTTGGTAAGAAAAAAAAAAAATACTGGCAGGCATAGCTCAGATACATATTTGTAATATTAATAAAGAAAAAAATCTTCGATTCTCTTTTGTTTTTTTCTGAATGTAGTCATTTGTTTCCTTCGTGTCGGAACGTGTGTAGTGTGTATATAGAGACTCGGAAACTATGTAGAAAAATAAATTATTATGTTATCAATAGTCATTATATTCTATCTCATTCTCACTACTTTTTGATCCCTCCTCGTACAATACGAACAATAATGCGAAAAATCAGAGGTGCGTGTCTTGGGTTCGAACTCGAGGCCTATGACTTGGCAGTCCAGCGGTTACACCACTAGGCTATCACAGCTATTAATAGAAAAGAAGAAGGAACGAGAGGACAAAAGAGAAGAAGGTTGGATATAGGGCGTAATCTTCGGAACTGCTGAACCAATTTTAAAAATTCTTTCACTAATAGGATTCTACATTATCTCCGAAAGTCATACGCTATATTTTAAATGTTCCTGTGGGATAATAGCGTCCATAACGAGAACGAAATTACAAGCAAAAGCTAGTACTTGTATTACATTTCTGCCTTTTCGGATGTATTTGAAATAACTGAACTGTGGTAACCGTACCTTATGTAACGCCACGCCATGTGTTCAGCGCACGCCAAGCCAGGCGAACACCATCTTAAGACAATTTGGAGCCAAAGTTGTCAGCCAAGCCAGCCAATGACAATCAGAGACGTCAAATCTGACGAAGACAGAGTGTAGACTCGGATCGCTGATTTTTGCGACATTGAGCTGTCAGGTATAAATTAAGTCGAAACTCTGCACAAGTGTGTAAAATTATATTACTTTTAATTAATAATAGTGATTATTCGTGAAGTAAGTGTATTACTGCATACCCGTTTCCCTTATAAACACCATTATTAGCGTACCGTATCACAAACGAGTTCACCGATGCGTTACTAGCCATAGTGATAAAGTTGAAATCCCTCATGTCTTGCAATTTCACCGAAAGCCATGCCTTCGAGAGAAACTTGAAATTCAAAGACAATGGACAAAGGAACTTCTCAGTTCCCAGTTCAACGACCAACAGGCAAAGCAAACTACTTTTTAATTAATAAAAATACGAAGAAACTGATAATATAAAGTCTTGTAATACTTCCAAGTAAAACCATCTTTAGTTACAGAAAAAACTAGGCCATCCTCATTAAAAGGAATTACACCACCCACCTCACGCACTAGGGTAAGCTCACCAATTTGCGTCTAACCAACCTTGGAGCCACAGATTATCGTGTCGCAGTAAGACCCAACTTACATTGGACGAATAAAAGTAAAAGACTTCAACGTTTTTATTCCAAACACTTATTGTAAGCCCGAGGCTCACCGAGCTATTTGAGTTCAGCAACTGTTTCGTGGGACAGTAACAGGGGGCTTTACCTTAATCCGATTTGCTTTGGCTGTTAGAAATGATGTTTGTTATACCTAAATGTTTTTTTTGTTGTTTTTCTAAAAGGTCTGTGTGTAACAGGCTTAATCCTTGGCAATCGTTTTAAGGGCTAGAAGCTTATGTTAGAATATTCTCTGTATGTCTTGCTAAACTTATATTGCTTATAGGGTCATTGATCTGACTATTCGAAAGACCGATCGTTTATTTTTACCCGACAGCGGTGCAACCCAAAAGGAGGGTTATGTGTTTGACCTGTATGTATGTGTGTATGTGTACAAGCTCATTTTAAATTAAACAAAACTTGACAGTAGGGGAGGCCCTCTCCATTTTAATATTTGATATTGTTTAATCAGTTTTTTCAGACGGGTTTTTTTCTCAATTACTTTTTACGTAAAACGTTAATTTTCAATTTAAATAAAGATAAACACATTTCCTGTATCCATGTCGTTTCTGCCTACCCGCAACAGAAATAGGTGTGAATTTCTGTCTTTGTGAGTATTACGTAATACCAAAAACCGGTTAATCTTCACTATCTTACCTTTTGCAAATCTCTAGGTAAGGTTTGTAAGTAGCATCCTTTGAAAAAAAACCCACTAAGCTAGAAAAAGGCTAACATAATATCACGCCTGTAATTCCAGAAGGGTTAGGCAGAAGTGTAACTAATAGTACACCCACATTTCGCCAGTTATGTTTAAGCCCCATGAAAAAGGGGCGAACCTATTACCATCATCCAGGCCCAAATAGGCTCCGTGGCTGCTACTAAAAAAAACCTGATGGAAAAAAACCCAATATAAAAGGCACGATACACAACAAACAATAACCCAATCATAAAAAACTACGTCAGGAAATAACAAAAAACTCATTAGGAGAACCACGGACATTCTTGCCAAACAAACCTCAATTAAAACACGGCTGTGTATACCAAGACTTGGGAATGGCTGCCTGTAATTGAGATTCTAAAGCAAACACGTGGATTGGGGAACTGAGGATAGCGGCACCTTTACAAAAATAAACAGCTAAATGCTCGATACGAATCAACGAATTGTTTTGAGGTTTTCAAAGTTATACTTTTGAAGGTCAAGTCGATTGGAAATTCGTTGAAGTATTAATCATCATCATCATTTCAGCCAAAAGGCGTCCACTGCTGGACATGGGCCTCCCCCAAGTGTCGCCACATTGACCGGTTCCGGGCGACTCGCATCCAGCGGATCCCCGCAACCTTTATCAGCTCATCGGTCCACCGAGTGGGAGGCCCTCGAACGAAATTTCTTCCGGAAGTATTAATGCCACGTACATACAAATTTTGACATGAAAAGTAATTCATCTTCATTCTTCTGCGTTTATTGAAATTTATTTGGGATGGTCGCAGCATGTCTTCTTCAATACGAGAGAAACGTCAACTTACAGTGTGGCGCCAATAATCTTGGAGCAAAATGGCTGTGTCATACGGACAGACAGATGGACAGAACGAATCTAAAAGGGTTCTGTTTTTTGCCATTTGGCTACGGAACTCTAAAACGGTGTCTGATGAGATGACGAGTAATAGAGAAGTATGGAAGAAGAATAAATGCTACGCTGACCCCAAATGAATTTATCTAAGGGCCTGATAATGATGACGATGGTGATGTCTACGGGACTCTAAAAAGCACCAATTTATGGTTGGTATTTATCCTAGAATTTGCCTATCAGTCTTTTCACAACAAATATAAACTTAGAATAAAATAATGATAGTGTAACTAGAATATCAAAGCAAATACGTAAAGCGAGCTTCTGCGGGTTCGTTACAAAACAAATGACAACAAAATGGCCGCTCAGAGTTCGATTTCCAAAAGAATAGCGCGTAGGCTTAAGTACCATTGGTTTTTAGGTAAGACATCGTGATTGTAATACTTTGAGATTAACTAGCTTATGCCCGCGACTTCGTCTGCTCCATATAAGCAGGGTTAAAAAGGGGATATTATTATGTCAATCCAGTGTAAAAACTATCGATGTGCCAAATTTCACCTAATCCATTCAGCCGTTTTTGAGTCATTTAGTAGCAAGTATACAAACTTTCACATTTATTAATATCGATTGTAACTTAGCATCTCGCCTGTAATCTGGGAAAGGATATGGTTAGGTGTACCTTGAGTACACCCATATTTCGTAAGTTATGTCTGAGTGCTATGTAATAGGGGGCGAGCCTATTACCATTAATTGAACACAACTTCTGACTCCAATCTAGTACTTAGGAATTTCTGATAGAAATTCCAAGGACGTTTTTTCGACCTGAGAATCGAAACCTTACTTTTGATTGATTGATATGAAACGGCATGACCTATCCTTAAAATACAGCAGAAACAGACTGCTAATAAACATTTATTTATTTTATTTGATATAATATAATCCACGCATTACTTTCATACATTTTCGTTTTCAGTTCGCAATTCTAAAACATAATTACGTAATTATGTATGTCCAACATATAAAAACCACTAATACATACATTCTCAAGTACCTATCTAAGTACCTAAAATGGTTACTAAAAATCTTTTCGTGTGTAATTTTAGAATTTAAAATGTCCGAGTGGCCGTTTGTAACTGAATTTTTGAGATGAGAGCTCGGAATTTCAGTCGCCATCTTGAAACGAACCAGCATGTTTGAGAAAATTTTACGTTTTTGGTATTCAGTGCACTTCTATTAAAAGTCCTAAGCTTTTAAGCCTTACCCTATGACCACGGGCTACACGGTATAGCGGCAGGATTTTTGCGACAGCGGCTTCTGAGGAAACGAATGGCAGAAGCTGTCATGTTGACCATGCCACGAATCACCGCGATCGGAACAGGCGCGCGTTTCGACTTACGCGCGAAAAACAGAAGGTTGCAAATCACATCTCCTGAAGTTGTGAAAAAGTCCCACTCGATGAAAATGAAGATAACAAAACACAGCATAATATCGTGCCCGTAGTCCCTGGTGGGTTAGGCAGAGATGTCTATAATAGTACACTCACAATTCACAAAAATGTAGGTATCTCTGACATCACTAAAAAAGCGCACTTAGTAAGTATTTTCAATGACCCAGTTTCGTTATTTCTGGAATTTTAGTTGGCAGCGCGGGGTTGACCACTTGGTTAGCTTTGCCGTCGGGTTGTAGGTATGCCACTCAATACCAAAAAACTACACATGGAACGATTGAGGTCAATAATCTCGTCCATCCTTTCCAACAATAGTCAGCGTCGGCTATTAACTCACGAAACTGACCAGTATCGTTCACAGAATACAATATTTTTCAAAACTTTTTTTTTTTTTTTAAACCGTTTTTATACCGTGGTCTTTTTAAATAAAGAGACAGACAACAGAGCTAGGTATACGTAACTACAGTAATACCATCCTTTCCAAAAACTGTTACAACATAAAACATAACATCACGCTTGTAATCCCCGATGGCTTACTCGTAAGTGTACCTACTAGTACACCTACAATTTGCCAGTTATGTTTAAGAGCGTTAACGTCTTACGGCATTTCAAACAAACTTTCAAGTGATTTTTTTTCGAAATGTCTGAACCGATTTTAATGAAACTTCGTACGCATAAGCAGGATACATAAGTCTAAAAACTTGATTGAGAACATTTTCGAAAAATAGTGTTACAGCTAAATTATACCGATTTTAGATTTTCTATAGAAACAGGAATTTCCAATTATCTTTTTTTTTAAAGACATTTGGAAAAGTTCTCTGTTCTCGAGAAAAATCACTTGAAAGTTTGTATGAAATGCCGTAAGACGTTAACGTTCTCAAGTAGCATGTAATAGACAAAAAGAGTAAGAATTGGCTTCCAAACCACGAAAATGATCTACATCTTTCACAGAACAATGGTATACAACATTTTCTTCCATTTAACCAGCCAAACAACAGAGCTATACACAGAAAGCATGATAGTTTAAGCGAAATGGTACGCTAGCGGGTCTCGTTCCAAAAAAAGTTGACAGTGGAGAGTTTCGCCGGGTTCCGTAGAACGGTGCTTAACGTACCGGGACAGAATAGAAGGATACCGTGCAATTTTAACGTGTATTCCAGTTGTGTCGTGAACACTGGCTGAACTCGACAGGAGGCTGGAATAAAGGTACCAGAATATGGGACGAAGGACCCATTTAGAAGCAAGTTTTGCTAGAATACAACATTATAGGTCACATCTACATTGAGATGACAAATATGAATTTGAAAGTTTTAGTTATACTAAGTGTTTTAATTTTAGTGGTACCCATTATAAGTCAGAGCAAGGCTACTTTACAGTGAAAACTCATGTCGAAGGAATTTTATTAATATCAGTTTTTAACCGACTAAAAAAGGAAGAGGTTAACTTTCGGAAGTCGGTGACTTTGTTTGTTTCATTGACTTTTTTGCTACCGTCTTCCGTAAGCAAAGTATTTTTTCCTTTTTTGGAAGTCGGTTTTTTTTTTTTTTTGAAAAAAAATTTGTTTTCTTCTGAAGTTCTTCAAAAGATAACTTTGAGAAACAAAGTGTTTTTGGAAATTCCATATTTATTTCATGAAATCTCCACTGCATAAATTACTAAGATAAACAATGAATGAAACAATAAAAAACCCTACAAACTAGAAAAAGCTAAATACCCTTGTAGGTAGAAAAAACTTATTGGTAACGCAACGAACACACTGTCGGTAGTTGAACTAAAAAGAAAAACGTAGTGAGTTGTAGCTTTCGAATAGTTGTTAACGGTAGGCGAGTTTTATCTGTTTTTTATTTACCCTTTTTTATTAGAGGCAGTTGGATAGTTTAGTCGTGTGATCTAGGCCTTTGAATAAACAATTTATATCGATTTCTCGGATGCTGTTATTGATATATGTATTCTTTTTGTATTTAAGGTAGATGAATGAAGACATGCAGCTGCACTGACCCCAAATAAATTGGGATAAGTGAAAGAGAATGATAATGATTAATTAAGGTAGATGAAGAGTAGAGGAAGACTAAAGAAACGATGGACTATGTGAAGGATGATATGGGTAGAAATGAGGTGACTGCTGAGATGACGAGTAATAGAGAAGTATGGAAGAAGAAGACCTGCTGCGCCGACCCCAAATAAGTTGGAATAAGGCCAGGAGAATGATGATAAAGTAGGTCGATCTTTAGGTTAGGCCGCGCTTGTCTAGGTTGGTACGTAGATGCGTGACCACCAATTACATACCGAGTTACCTCCGTGCCTCGGAGAGCATGTTATGCCGTTGGTTCCGGCTGTCATTTGTAGACTCCAAATAAATAGGACAGGAGAATGTGATGATGCTGATACGAATGCAATATTTTCAATAGCGATGTATTGTGCTTAAATGATAGACAAACCATTTAAAAGCTGTTTTTTAAACCATTTACCAAAAACTGTCGATTAAACGACAATAGTAGGCAGGTAGAGGCACTAGGCACATCCTTTTCGAAATACTAAAACGCCAAAACCCAATCAGTTTTGCCACGCAGGAGTGCAAGAATGCAATTTCAATTAAAAATTCGCACTCCGTATGAATTCTTTTCAGAACGGTTATATTTTCAGTAAGACTAGTCGGTACCTAAACGAATGCCCAAATGAAAACAAGCCAAAATGCTCTGCTCTGCAGCGAAAGTTGAAAATCCCACAGCAAGTTTTTATTCAGGTGTCATCTATGTGTTACTGAAAACGGGCGTTATTCTTTTTGGAAGCAAAAAACCAGACGCTGTTTGTTCAAACAGGTGAAATTCTACGAAGGTTGGCTTTTGTTACTAAAAACATTGTTTCTATATTTGTTTTGAACGCGTGTATGTACATATATGTACTTGTATATACATTGTTCATAAAGTCAAATTCTAAAGGGGCATTCTTTTGAAATGACAATGTAATTGAATTTTGGAATTTCGTCATTTGCGTTATTAATTTTGACGATTCAATATTGTAACGTAAATACTCGTGTACACGCCGTCACGCCTATAATTCCTGGAGAGTTAGGCAGAGGTGTATACAGTACATAAATGTACTCTTAATTCCGCAAAATATGTGGAAGAATTTAAGGTCGCGCCTATTGCAATCAATTACAAATTCGAACCCCTGGCTGCCATTAAGAAATTCCTTATAGGAAAGCTTAGAAAGCGTTTTTAGCTATCATTAATTCTTTTCTCATTGGTCTAGTGGTCGCAAGCGCAACTGCCGAACATGAATTCGATTCCTGGGTCGGGCAAAGTGTTATTGGGTTGTTCCATCAGGATACTTCTCAGTAGCAGCCACGGAGTCTGGATTTTTGCCCAGTTGATGGCAAAAGGCTCGCCTTCTATTACATGGGACTTAAACATAACTGGCGAAATGTGGATGTACTATTAGGTGCACCTCTGCCTAATCCTTCGGGGATAACGGGCGTGATGATATGTTATCAGGAATGTCCATTGGAAATTGACCCTTATTCTCAGCAGAAACCCTTGTGGCCACAAGACCAACAAATATCTTATAACGTTACTAAAAACCAACCACATTTATCCACAAAACCGACTCCATTCATTGTACCAGTTGTATCCAAATCCCTGAAAGACTTAACGACCACAAACTTAAATAAAATACACGAAAACATCTAACTTAACTAACTTAAATTTAAATAACCGCTAATGCCAAAGCATTAGAATATCCAGTACAAAAACTTCAACTGAATTAACTTACGAAAAAGAAAAATGGATTTTTCGTAACCGGCAGCACTAATTATACATTGTTGCCTACTTATTAACACTTAAAATTCTCAAGCACTTTTTGCCCACCAAACTGAAATGTTACTACAATATTTTAGTAAAAGAATTTTACCTACATTAATTAAATTCTCTACCTCCTATCTGAAGCTCGACCTCAGTGGTTAAGTTCACCACTATAACTTGGCCTTTTACGCCCCATCTTAGTAGAAAATTAGAAAGAAAAAGTGGAATCTAATAGAAAGCCGCAGCTCAAGATATGATGGATGAAGTGAGGATTCCTTTTAAAAATACAAAAGTTGTTTTCATTTCAATTTTAACTAGAGGTTCATAACAAACCTGTTTACACTAAACTTTAGATAGGTTGTTCAATGTAGAACTAGTTGAATGTTATGAAATTTATTTTTAAATGTGTGTGTGACTGGGGATTTTTTTGTTTTTGTTGAAGTACATAATCAGCCTATAATGTTCCCGCTGCTGGGACATACGGCCTCCTTTCTATGAGAGGGAATGGGCTATAATCCACCACGAGGGCCCAGTGGGCCCAGTTCAAATACACCACACACCACCTAGGACACACCACGTTTTCCTTCTCCGTTTTGAGAACAGTGGTGATGAAATCATCATCATCTGCCTAGCCTTTTCCCGACTATTTACTGAATACCAGTATTTTACGTTCTTTTTTTATTTTTATTTTTTTTAGTGGTGCTGAAATAAATTACATAAAGGCCTGGGTTCGTACACTCGTATACTCGTAAGTAGGGGCCGTCACCACTGGGCCACCACTGCTCTCCATCCTTTATTGACATGTTTTAATCCTCATTTAAACTTTCAACTACAAGTTACCATGAGAATTTGTTAAAATCAAATATTAGTGAGCACTTCTAATTAACGTTTAGATAAAAGAATTGTAAGTGCATAAAAAATACATAAGACTCTCAAAAAGGCTAAAAAATGATTAAAACAAGTACATACTAAATCATGAAAGAATCTACTTTCATACAGCTTCAGATTGTATTCAGTTCGGCAAAAACAAAAGAGCATTACGATGAAAAGTACAAACCTGGAAAAATAAAAAAAAACAATCCTTTCTTTAACTTGAGTGCACTGCTTTCACGAAATTCTGAAGAAAAACTACTTTATTTCAAATTAATGTAATCTTTTAGTTATCGTGCTTAATGTACGGGGTTTCGTTGAAGCTAAAATTATTGTGAATAGGTCCATGGCCACGACCAACAACTCTCCGCGTCTTACAACTACGACAATGGAGAAAATAAACACCCAGGATCCCGCGTAATAGTCTCGCAAAAAAAAAGATGTGTGCACTTCAACGCGCGATTTAATCAGTGACACTAACATAACATAACATCCTGCCTGTAATCCCTGAAGGCTTAAGCAGAGGTGTACCTAATAGTAAACTCAAATTTTGACCGTTATATTTAAGCCCCATGTAATAGGGGGCGAACACATTACCATCAACCGGACACAAATCATACTCCGTGGCTGCTACTAAGAAATTCCTGATGGAAAAAACCAAGAACAATTTGACAGACCCAGGAATCGAACCCATGAGCTTAGGTTCAGCAGTAGCGACTACGCCCATTAGACCAAAGTGGCAAACAAAGTTACTAATAGTAAGATAACAGAGTGGCCGCCACGACTTCAGAGCGAATGTGGCTAAAAAGTCGCCATCGCCACTGGCAGATCGTGGCAAGACATGATGGCTGGTGTATTTATAATACAAACCGCGAAGCATGTCGCATCACCCAAGGTAGTGAATGGGGGTTTACAGAATGTTGTCATAATTTTATTTAGTCTCTACTAAAGTAGTTTTATCTTCGTCATAAAGTAGTTCTAAATCTAAATCTAAAGAAGGTTATTTTGACCTAGATTTGACCCAGACAGACGTGACAAGAATGTAGCCTAATCTTGGTCTGGAACTGCGTACCTAAGTAATTAAGTCTTAGGTACAGGCAAGACTTATATACCTTCGTCAGTTTTCAAATATTTTCCTTTATCAAATCAGGTAACATAATAACTTTTGAACCTCTCACGGCACTTGTCCGACTATTTCTTAAAAAACATGTCAAAGAAAGAGCCAGCCCTCTGGTCGCGCGAAGTGTCGACCAGTCAGCGAGAGATTTCCCTAAAAAGGAGACGCACACTCGGGCCCTATGACCCGAGCGTTTCGATCCCAAACGGCTCAAAACTGTAGTTACCAATAAGGACCAGAGGTTTGGTTCTATCTTTGGCTAAAAAATTTGCAATTCAACGTGGCAATGCTGCCAGTTTTCTGGGCACGTTTCCGGATGACAGCGATGCGGAGGAGTACCTACTTTGATGCCTAAGTGTCTTATTGTCGTCGTTGTTTAGATGTAGGTACCTACTTAGTTTATTTTTATTTTTGTTCTATTTATATTCTGATAAATAATTTACATCAAGTTAATTTAAAAACTACTTGATAGCAAAGATGAAAATAGAATACTCGTGTAACTTTTTTAATATCTTTTTGGACAAACACATCTTAAACCTTTTAAATAGACTAGCTTTTATAAATAAATAAATTCATTTATTCCAGGTAAATAACACCCATTGCCACACACAAATTGATAGAAAACCGAAGACATGGACAAATAATATCAGATAAAATTACATAGAATCAAAATAAAATCAAATAAAACCAAATACAATACACTAACTAAATCAAATTCCAAGTATTTATTTCTATCTATTATGTACATTATATACAGACTAAAAAGAACTAAAGTATTGATAAAAATAAGACTAAAAGTAAGAAAACATAAACATCTAAACAACGACGACAATAGGACACTTAGGCGTCAAAGTATTCCTCCGCATCGCTGTCATCTGGAAACGGGCCCAGAAGACTGGCAGCATTGCCATTAAATCAAATTGAATCAATTAAAACCAAATAAAACAAATCATATTAAATTTAAAAAGAAAAGCTAAGTTTATATAAATCAAAGCCGTAAATTAAATCTGTTACGTTTTACTGTCAGTCTCACATTTTAAATGATCAAATAATATTCTATCTGTGATATTCATATTTTGACAATTATGAGTCGGTATTTTGTGATGCATTAGACAAGGAAAAATAAACCTTTACATGATAAATGTAATTATATGTTAAAGTGACTGCTCGTCTTATAATAAACTCCATCTTCGAGGTAAAAGTCTCATAAAAGGTTTTTTTATAAAGAAGCATGCATCATGTTTGATTACATCATGGCATATTGTAGGAGCTAATGGTTGTAGGCACCGTACATTATCTATATATAAACCTTGTTTGTTGGTTTAGTTATTGGAGGACACAGAAAGAACCACTAGTTCAATTTAAAGTTACATATCAAGTTTATAGTAGTAGCAATTCTTTGCTAACTAAGAATATTTATTTCATAAAGACCAGTAACAGGCACTTGTGAATAGTCAGAAACAAAAAAAAAATAAGCTACACACTAGCCACAAGGCATAATACACACACTGTCAAAGGACTGCAGTTGCCCATCTCAAAGCTTTTAATCTCTATGGAGTAGAATGAGCGAAAAATTAGGTGTGACAGTGGTCAAAATTCAAAATCATCTATCCTAATTAAGCTGAGACTCACTGTTTGAATATCAAAATAACGTAAAAGCATTCCCTTAAAATTTCCTTTCTTTAATACTTTCTAGTATATAGCTGGGGAGAACCACCAACACCAGAAAAGGTAGTTAACACAATCAATAAACTTACTCAAAAGTATAAAACTGATCAATGACCTATTAAATATTTGTAGAATCCGGTCATTCGTACGGGCTTAAAATGAATTGAAGGTACGTAGTGGTGACATCACGCGACCTACTTACAAGTCTACCCACACCACAGCGTGCTTCTACAGAGCCCTGATGTTCAGCTCGAGGCGAGGACGACGGTCAATGTCTGATCGCGGCGGAGTTGAGACGTCTTGGACGACGACGTCAACTGTACCCGATTCATTGTGCCCCGTGTTATTGTGTTAAGTTGTAATCTCAAGTAATTTTTTAGTTTGCTAGAAACAGTGTATCGCACCCAGTGTGTTATCATAGCATGAAATCCATAGTCTGCCCACATGATGTACAAGCCTAACAGAGTAAATCCTGACATATCCGACATATTGAAATTACCACCGAAAGTAATTTCAAATGTATTACATTTAAACGGTAAGCAAACACCACTTAAAAAATTCAATTAAAACCAGCTCATCATAAACCGATCTACAGAAAAAAAAACATACAATATTTCGTTAACAAATATGGGAATTCGTCGATAAAACGCAATTATAACGCGTGGCCGAACTCCGAATTGAATATATTTAAATTAATATCGTCGAAACAAGTATGTATGTCAGTCAATACATTTCAATTAAACTGGTCCAGTCTCTCTCCGGCGAAATTTCATGGAGCGGTAAGCACAGGCTGAAGTTGCCTGATTGCTTCTGGCTAGACCGGATTTTAGGTACAATATTAGGACTAGTGTAGTTTTTAAATTGAATGGAAGTGTTTTATGGAGTTCTGGGTCTACCTTCAGGTAGATTCATGGTATTAGGAGCTCGTGGCAAAATAATAACAGTCGGGACGTTCTTTAAGGTACGGCCGCGCTTGCCTACTTTGGTCAGTGGATGAGTGACCACCCATTACATACCGAGTTAGGCAGTTCTGCCGTCATAATGAAAAAAGGCACAACTAACATTTTATAAATATGGAGAAAATCGACTTTAAAGTTTATGACTTTTCTTTATGTTATGTTGTAAGTGTGCCTTTTCAATGTAGTTTATAGTAAAAATCTGTATGAAGTAATAGTCACATCTACGTATTTGTGCCTTTTCAATATAATGGTAAATAAATGTGCCTTTTCATTCTATAAAACATGAATATTAGTCTCATTTGTGTCTTTTGAGCCTACTGTATCTCCGAATTCCTTGAAGATAAAATTCTATAAAAAATTGAGTAGATGTGCTTTTTTTTCTGACTCTAAATATGTATATAACTCAATTTTGACAAAAATGTTAGTTGTGCCCTTTTTTCTTACGACGGCAGAGTTGGTACCAGCTGTTAATAGCAGAACTTTTGCAGTCGTTACAGGTAGTCACTGACCCGAAAGTCAGATAACCAGTCTTACTAAGGAGTATCGTATAACCCAGTACTAACTGGGTTGTGGAGGTCAGATAGGCAGTCGCTCTTTGTAAAATACTGGTATTCAGCTGCATCCAGTTAGAATGTAAGCCGACCCCAACACAGTTGGGAAAAGGCTAGGCTGATGATGATGAGATTGATGGTATTATTGCACAACTAAGCAGCAAATTCGAAGGTTGTGAGCTATAGCACCACCATTGCACCTATAGATAAAAAAAATTAAACTAGCTTAAGGCGCGGCTCCATCTGCGTGGAGTCCGATAATTGTCCCACAGGATCGTATTACTGGTATAAAAAGTGCTATATATGTGTGTCTGTGTGCCAAATTTCATCCAAAACCGGTCAGCAGTTTTTGCGTGAAAAAGTAACAAACATCCAGACGTCCACACATCCTCACAAACTTTCGCATTCATAACACATATTAGTAGGACAAATTGTGTAGTCATTTTGGTGTGCAATAAGGTATCATCATGATCATCATTTCAGCCGAAAGACGTCCACTGCTGGACATAGACCTCCCCCAAATGTCGGCACATTGACCGCTCCCGTGCGACTCGCATCCAGCGGCTCCCTGCAACCTTCACCAGGTCATCGGTCCACCTAGTGGGAGGCTTTTCAATGCAGCGTCTTTCGTCTTCAATAAGGTATACTTTGGGGAAAATTGTAAAATACTTTGAGGGAAACGGAGCACGGTATCAGTGGAAACAACTCGCCGTGGTCCGTGGTTAATTCAATCTGATAACGGGATCGTTGGAGACAAACCCATTGCCGCGTTTAAGTTTCAAACAATTTAACTTCATAACAAACATGATGCAAGCATAACTTACTTCTTTCAGCTTTAATTACATTTTTAATCAATCAAATTGCTTTTTTAAATAACGCCAGTCGGTTCAGCTCATTTTTAATGAAAACATATCGCACCAACTCTAAGTAAGCAAAGTTTAAACAATTATTTAAATAAAACCTGGTTTTCAAACAGTATTCAAACTAAAGCTCTGATTGGTGTCAGAACCATTCCCCTCGTCCATTCATCTCAAAATTTCACGCCATGGTAAGCGTCGACCGAACTTAGCTGATTGCTCCAGAATAGACTGGCTTTTATGCTCAATATGAGCAGTTGAGCGCTGTGCCACTACGCTTGTGCTGAATAGGGCAATGTGTCAACTTGGACATGAATTACAAGCGAGACACTGGGAATGTTGGACATAACTACCAAATTGGTGTACTATTTCCAAAGATAAATCAAATGAGATGGTAGACTGTGTCTTTACAAATGTGTGGTTTTGAAATTGATGGTTATGAACTAAAGTTAAGCAAAAAGGTTTTGTTTTTTTTTACAAGTGATAGGTTTTCGTTTTGCTGGTCAATTTGTTCACTCTCCAGCTAAGGCAATTTTCACACAAAAAAGTTTGATTATTTGTTTATTTTTTTGGATGACTTATGTTAAAATTTGCTTTTTCGTTAATTTTTTTTTTGTATCAACAATTCTTGTTTTTATTTTTAACTTTTTTGTTTTTTTTTCAATTGACTAGCTATAAGTATCTTTAATCTTAAGAAACAATTGGATTTTGTCACTAAAACAATCATTAAAATGGTTCCAAAGCATTTCTTCAGTCCACTTATTGATATCGAAGGGGGTGGTGGGGTATAAAAATAAATGAAGCAAGTCACCTCCTGGCAACATGCAATTGCAGAATCATAATCTGCAAGCTATTCTGAGTTCAAAACTATCGACAGAATGAGGTCCTCCTATTTTGCATACTCAACTTCCTTTGGCGCCTGCACTTATTCGATATTATTAATATTCCAGACTTGTGATGTCAGCGCAATGACACACACTTTTGGAACATAAACAACATTAGTTTTAGTATATTCAAAACCTGAAACACGTGGCTAGTATTTTTATGTAAAGAATCTATGTACAAAATTTCAAAACTGGATCATGAAAAATCACAAAGTTATAAGCTTGTTCTGTTATCTAGTTGTCCGCACAAAAACGCGGTCACCACGCAGCGCGCGCCTTCAGCGTCGTCTTGAGCTCATTGATAATAATAATTTGGCAGAAGGTACCAAAATTATTGCGATAGGTACTCAAAGTCGCTCGGTATCCAACTTTAAACTTATTTAAAATATTTTTGGGAAAAAATATAACATGGTTTAAAAATTATTGGAATCGATTCAGTTACTTCTTCTGAAGAAACTATATTCAGGTTTCGGATATACTAAAAATAATGTTGTATAAATACTGTCTGTAAAATGAATCTGAACTGACATTACAGGCGAATGCTCGCGGTGTGGGGCGCTTTTAAGGTATGTAGTACCTAGTGTACTTCATTGTAATCTTAATTATGCAATAAGCGATTTTTACTGTACTTTTTATCGAATCGCGAATCTTTTCTGTTGGTTCGGATTTCCTTACTGTTTGTGTAATCTTACCATTTAATTTCTACCAGCCAAAAGAAAAAGGATAATGGCCTCTAAAAGACTCCTAAGTTCAAATTAACTTGGCTCTTGTTTTTCCTGCTTACTAAACTCCTTCAAAGCCTTTTCGATACTGACGGTAAATTTTTGGCATAGTTATAATTAGTTTTAGCCGAAACACGGAGAACTAAAAGTTAAATTTGATTTTGGGTAGTTTTGTGGTAGCTGAGGTGTAACTAAAGCGAAAAAATTGTTCGTAATTAATTTAATTTTATAAACAGGAGAGTTTTGTTTGTCGTCATAATTTATCTTTTAGTTTTGATGGCAAACATTTTCGAGAAACATTTGATGGCCTCGGCCTTCGTGCCTCGTTGGTGCGTGCGCGATTACTGGATATGAAGTCTTGGTTTCGATTCCCAGATGGGATAAAAAATGTCATTGCGTTTTTCCATCAGGAATTTCTCAGTAGCAGCCACGGAGTCTAGATTTGTGCACAGTTGTTGGCAATAGGTTCGCCCCCTATAACATGGAACTCAAACAAGTGGCGCATTGTGGGTGTACTACAAGGTACACCTTACCTTTTGGGGATTACAGGAGTGATGTTATGTTATGCAAATTGGATATTTCGCATTATACCTCTTGGCCACAAGCTACGCGCCCAAACGACACGCGTCTTACGATTGCTGACAGCGAAAAAAAAAAAAAACAAATGAAAAATGTTTTTCAGAGCTTGCCTCAAGTCACCGCGACGCGACTGTACGCTCAGGAAACCAGTAACGCGCGCGCATGTCACTTGTCGCACGTTGCAACGCCTAAGGCGGTTAACGGAGCCTTAAGGCCGGACTCCACTGAAGCGAGAAGAGAGGAGATGTGTTTTAAGAACTTCACAAGCTCATTCCACCATCTGCCTTCTTCCATCGGGAGTCCAGACGTTGTGCAGGTTATCACTCATACCTTGTCGATGTTCCACACATTCGCACGAAGCGTTTTGCTACATCGCTTATTATACGCACAGCCAAGGAGTGGAATTCCCTGCCTGCGTCGGTGTTCCCAAGTTTTATAAGACCCCAATCTATTTGAGTCGCGAGTTCCATCGTCGACCTCATCTCTGTCCTCAGGACTAGATTGAGGTCAAGAGGATTTTGAAGGTTTTTATTTTATATTATTATTACCCATTTAATGTGATTTCCAAAAAAACCACCAATAGAATTTCGTTATTTATACTTCACGTCTCCGCCTAGCTTTAGTGGAAACGGTGGAGCTGAGAGGAGTAGAGATATCTTGCAATTGTTTAGACCAGCGGAGACGAGAAGATACGGGAGCGGCGTGCTGTAAGCTGTGTGCTGTGGGCCGTGTGCTGTGTGCGGCGTGCGGTGAGCGGCTTGCTGTAAGCGGCGTGCGGTGAGCGGTGTGCTGTGTGCGGCGTGCTCTGAGCGTCGTTCTGTAAGCGGTGTGCTGTGGGCAGTGTGCTGTGTGCGGCGTGCGGTGAACGGCGTGCTGTAAGCTGTGTGCTGTGGGCCGTGTGCTGTGTGCGGCGTGCGGTGAGCGGCGTGCTATAAACGGAGTGGTGTGCTGTGTGCTGTGTGCGGCAAGCGTTGAGCGGCTTGCTGTAAGCTGTGTGCTGTGGGCTGTGTGCAGTTTGCGGCGTGGTGTGAGCGTCGTGCTGTAAGCTGTGTGCTGTGGGCCGTGTGCTGTGTGCGGCGTGCGGTGAGCGGCTTGCTGTAAGCGGTGTGCTGTGGGCCGTGTGCTGTGTGCGGCGTGCGGTGAGCGGTGTGCTGTGTGCGGCGTGCTCTGAGCGTCGTTCTGTAAGCGGTGTGCTGTGTGCGGCGTGCGGTGAATGGCGTGCTGTAAGCTGTGTGCTGTGGGCCGTGTGCTGTGTGCGGCGTGCGGTGAGCGGCGTGCTATAAACGGAGTGGTGTGCTGTGTGCTGTGTGCGGCAAGCGTTGAGCGGCTTGCTGTAAGCTGTGTGCTGTGGGCTGTGTGCAGTTTGCGGCGTGGTGTGAGCGTCGTGCTGTAAGCTGTGTGCTGTGGGCCGTGTGCTGTGTGCGGCGTGCGGTGAGCGGCTTGCTGTAAGCGGTGTGCTGTGGGACGTGTGCTGTGTGCGGCGTGCGGTGAACGGCTTGCTGTAAGCGGTGTGCTGTGGGCCGTGTGCTGTGTGCGGCGTGCTGTAAGCTGTGTGCTGTGAGCCGTATGCCGTGTGCGTCGTGCGGTTAGCGGTGTGTTGTTGGCAGTGTGCTGTGGGCAGTGTACTGTGTGCGGCGTGCGGTGTACGGCGTGCTGTGAGAGGCTTACGGTGGGCCGTGTGCTGTGTGCGGCGTGCTGTAAGCTGTGTGTTGTGAGCCGTATGCCGTGTGCGTCGTGCGGTTAGCGGTGTGTTGTTGGCAGTGTGCTGTGGGCAGTGTACTGTGTGCGGCGTGCGGTGTACGGCGTGCTGTGAGAGGCTTACGGTGGGCCGTGTGCTGTGTGCGGCGTGAGGTGAGCGGTGTGCTCTGAGCGGCGTGCCGCTTTACACAGCTTTGGTGGATCCACCCTACCTTCACCCTGCCTTTTACGCATCTCTTCTTCTCTCCGCTGCACACGTCTTCGCTCGTCTCCCCTATGGTGGAGTCCAAGCCTTATACGTTTTCACACGAATACGTGCGAAAGATTTCGTTCCTCTAAGTACTATGGAAACCCGCATACTATGTAAGTCAGTCGTGCGTATGGACCCTACGTCCGAAATCAATCCGCACATGTTGGAATATTTTACGTTTTCGTGCGTAGAAAATGAAAACCATCGTGATGTTTCTATTACAATATTTTCATAACATTTTATTTTAATTTTTTATCGTGCTTGTTAGTAATCCTAAGATTTCTACTACTATCTCTGTTTTTACTCGTGAGAACCTGTAATTGGCTCTGTGATGCATATCACAGACACTCATACACAGTTATGGCTGCTGTTTCTCCTATTTATAAATAAATAAATAACGGAAACGAAAGCAAACTATACACCACTATTTTTTAATAAGTACAAAAAAAATGGAGCTCTATCCGTACCCGTTACTGATCATATTTGTGTAATCAAAAGTCAAAAAAAAAATCCCAAAATTGTCCACGAAAATTTGTCATAACTAGCATAATTGAATCAATCATTCAAAACAGTTACCACTAGAAAATACTACGCGCAGTGCTTTTCCATTCCTGTCGCCATTCATAGGTCCCGGCAAACTATATTTCCATAAATTGAGTGACATTTTGGGATATAAACAAACGCATATAACTTTGCTCTTTATGAATATTATTTATTGAGACTTTACATATATAATAACAAGACCTTCTCTAATAAAGGGCTAATTAAGTATTTGTACTAATTAAAAAATAGTGGTGTATACGTATACACCGTTACAAATTTCACAGACATTACAGTTTTGTCTTTAAATCTGAGATACTGGCAGTCCAAATGTCCTAAACATAAAATACACCGCCATTGTTTTCTGCAGATAACTTAAAATAACCGATGACACAGAGTTTATTAACATCACGCCAGTAATCCCCGAAGGGTTAGGCAGAGGATGTACTTAAAGCATACACATTTCACCAGTTATGTTTAATATCCATGTAATGGAGAGGGCGAGCCTATTGCTATCATTCGAGTACAAATCCAGTCTCTAGGCTATTGAGAAATACTTAAAAGGCAATGACACTTTTCCTGACCGGGGAATCGAACTCCGGTCCTCATGATCAGCGGTAGCGTTTACGGCAGTTAGACCAACAAAGCAGTCAGAGTAAATTTATTATTTCTAAAAATTATAATGGTGACCTACATTGCTAATTAAAATTAAATGAAAATTCAGTATTTCAAAACCAATTGCGCCGCTATACCAAATCAGTTAATAATTAAATGTTTGAACCTATGTTTAATTGGCATACTGATGCTAGCAATGCCACCAATAATTTTAGGATAGCTTTGTATGGATAAGGCTAATTCAAATGATTTGAGTTTATTTCGCATCAGATATTCGCACTTTAGCTGTACTGTCACAATATCAGTAGGCAATAGTAATTTTAAATTAGACCTAAGTTACTACACAAGTAAGAATTAACAAATAAAGAAAGAATACCTTCTTACATATAAAACTCTCGTGTCACGGTGTTAGTGGTCGCACTCCTCCGAAACGGCTTGACTGATTTTGATGAAATTGTTTATGTATATTTGGTAGGTATGAGAATATATAATAGGTTTTAAACTATATTTCAGTCCGCTAGGGTAGGTTAAAAAGATGCATTAGGCACAGCTAGTAATATTATATATTCGACCAAAAGTGTAAACACACTTTTTCATACGATTGTTTTCAAGTAGGTTAAACGAATCAATTAAAATATCTTAAAAAATCACCTAAGGTAGCAGGCATACCTATCACGTTATAGTTTTGTATTAAGAAAACCATTCTTAAACAAGGAAATCATAAGAAATTACAGAATTTATTACAAATATCCAATGCAAATAAATAATAAAAACAAAAAAAATGCAAAAAGAAAATTCAATGAATAATACTCCGTTTCTAGTGTAAATAATAATGTTAGTGACCATGATAGTTTTAAATATCCAATGAATTTGGCTTATTTTCCTACACATACTTATAACCAATCATGAATCATGATCATGAATGAATATCTTATCAGATTGAAAGCCCAGTACACAAGCACACTGTTTACAGTTCTTTGCAATAACTCATGCACCAGTTACTGAAGCAAATGGGTCAACTTTTCTATATTATGGACACTGACGTATGTACATCAAACTTTATTGATAAACTTTTTAGTGTCGTATCTTAACGTCCAATCTGAGATTGCAATAAGGGAATCTTAATAGAGATGTGCTTTTTATTATTTCTTTGATAGATTTCGCGTTATTTTCTATAGGTTTTATTTTTACCTATGTTTTTACTTTGAGATAGTTCATCATCATCATTTCAGCCGAAAAGTCCACTGCTGGACATAGGCCTCCTCCAAGAAGGGGGGTTTTGCCATAATCGCCACGCTTGGCAGGCGGGTTGGCGATCGCAGGATGGTTGTTGTAGAATCAGAGAACGCTGCTGCCCATTCTCTGGTAAGTCCCTTAGTCGCCTCTTACGACACCCACGGGAAGATATGGGATGGTGCTATTCTTTACGTCCGGACACCATACAGAACATATTGAGATAGTTATTTTTGATAAATTGGCACGAACTGAGGGGGTCTAAAAAGGCCGCATTAGCAGAATCGTAATAGGATAACAATATGAATGACGTTGCAATTCATTAAATGGTCACAACGTTCGTTACAATTCAAAGTATTAAGTGCGTCGGCGACCATTTTACGAACTGGAACGTGATTCATATTATTATCCTATTATGATTGCTAAAGAGGCCAATTTAGGCCCCCGGAAATTACTAGTTGTTTGCCCGCTCACACATTACGACCAGTAGTCCACATTGGCCCTGGATCGAAACAACTGGAAGTCATGGGGAGAGGCCTTGGCCCAGCAGTGGGATGATACAGGCCAAAAGCAACAGTAACTTACCCACTGTTATATTCTAGTAGACTTATATAGACTAAAAACCAAACCTGGTGATGAATTGCTTCACTTTTTTGAGAGCAGTGATGATGAAATAAATAATGCAAGATAACGTGCCTGAATTTTTTCGTATCCATGATCTCAGACCACGCAAAAGTCAGGCTCCACTGCTCTCAAACAAATTTTACTATAACTTTGAATCGAAAGCTTATTTCAGTCATGTCCATACAATATTATCGCTATCACCAAAATGCTGAAACGTGAATAATAGTGCTTATATAGCAGAACTTATAACATCTAATTATGTTTAAAATTAATTGTAGTAAATTAATTGTAGTGTTAGGCTTTCATCCCTAATAATTAACAGGTTCTAGACGAGGATATTTATACTACAGACAGGTACGGAAAATTCTATTATAAACTAATGTTGCCTGCGGCGAACGTAGACGTCAGAAATTATGTGTAAGTATTATCTCTGGTCTACCCGTGTAAATAGTAAGAATATCCGTTGAACCATTAAGGCATCAAAGGGTAACATACAGACATTGTTAGTTTAGTATTTTTTATAGGTACGCACAACGACCAATCAAGCTATACAAAACCAGTTTATGCAGATCTCTCATTGTATTGGAAATCTATGCATAGCGAGGCCATGTTTTTCTGGAAATATATAGCTTGATATGTCGCCGTGTGTACATGACATAAAGAAAGACAGTAGGCTTAGTAAACAGGTTCCCTTTGAATACGGAGCTGGATAAAACCTGTTCTTACGGCTGCGTATATAAAATTCACTCTATGTACATTAGCATAACATCACGCCTGTAATCCTCAAAGGGTTAGGCAGAGGTGTACCTAATAGTAAACCCACATTTCAGTATTGTTTAAGTCCCATGTAACAGGGGCGATTACAGAGCATTTCTGATGGAAAAACTCAATAACACTTTGCCCGACTCCAACTTCATGCTTAACAGCAGCCTTAGAACAACGAAGCACCCTATTTCAACCCTTTTAAAACCAACAATCACACCAAATGAACACGTCCCGCCACCATCATTCAATCTAATATAAAAACTCGTTTTCCTAACACAGATGGACAGCTTCCCGACTGCTTTGAAATGGTTCACGCCATTATATTTACGATGAATCTGGATGACAAATATTATGATAATGGCTTCTGAGATAAATTATGGTTTTTATTCTCATGGGAGGAGTTATATTTTTGAGTTATGTGTCTTTGATTTTAGGAGTACATTAGTTGGCTGCTATCCGTGACGAAGTCATAACTGGTACAATAAGTCATAACTGGTAAAATCTGTGTGTACTATTAGGTACACCTCACCTTACCTTTATTTGCGTGATGATATGATGTTACTGTTATAAGTCTCGGAGTGCCAAGTCATAGGTCTCAAGTTTGAATCCAAGACACGCACCTCTGGTTTTTCGGATTCATGTGCGTATTGTTTAATTATCACTTGCTTCGGTGAAGGAAAGAGAGTGAGGAAACCAAACCAACATGCCTAAAAAATATTTCTCGATTGCATGTAAAGTCAAATCAGAGGTCCATGGGCGTTACAAAAACTCTTTCACCAGGTTAGGCACTAACCACACGAAAAAGAAAGAAGACGTACATAAGTCCTATAACTTTCTATGAATAAAATCATGTTCATTATTCTCTTACCCTTCTCCCAATTTATTTGGGGTTTGAGCAGCATGTCTTTTTCTTTCACACTTCTCTTGTAGCCTTCATCTCAGTACCTAGTCGACCCCATTCTAGCCATAGCATCTCTCACACAGTCCTCCCATCGTTTCTTTGTTCCTCCACTAGGTACTCATACTAGGTAATCCACATTCATACTCAAAACTTTCCTCAGGACACTTTATTTTATACCTGTGAATTATTTTAATTGAACCTGTACCTTTAGAGATTAGTAGATTGCATGCATAATCAGCCAATAATTCTAATAATAGTATTTTATATATCCTTGTAGTTAATCTTAGTATTAATTAAAATTATTTTCAGATATACACCTACCACTGCTTGTCACTGCATCACTCAAAGGTTGACTGGTAGAAAATGCCTATGGCATTAAGTCCGCCTCTGTACTTTTGTGCTTAAAGCGTTAAATAAATAAATAATGTTCCCACTGCTGGGACACAGGTCTCCTCTCTATGTGGCTATAATCAAATGTCTTCGAATTTTTGGTTCTAGGACATGCCACATGGTTTCCTCACGATGTTTTCCTTCACCATTTGAGATTTGAGAGCAGTGGTGAGGAAATAAATTACACAAATTAATGCGCCTGCCGGGGTTCGAATCCACGACTTATTTTTTGTAAGTCGAGGCTGCCACCACTGGGCGACAGCTGCTCCCATTTGTAGATTACATTTACAAACAAAAAAAATATTTCAGCTTCATTTTTAGAATTAAGGGTTCCTAGGTTTTAAGACTGATTAGATCTGCAAAGTGCCAAATACAATTAAACTACAAAGTTAGCTTAGAAACGAAACAACTAGGTAATATTGTTGACCGCCAAAGGTTATCAAAATAGCGACATTGTAACGGTACTTGTCAAAATCACAACATTTCATAGAACATGAAATTCACGACGAAGCTTGACTCAAACAATTTGGAAACACCCACACATCATTCAGTGGGTCCAAGCGTCGGCTTAACCCTTTGAGCGACAACTTTGTTAGTCTGTGGTAACGAGTAACGCAACGTGATGTAATTAGTCTTTAGTCTTTCTTGTCGACATTTACACTTTGTATGAGCTTACTTAGGTATTTGTTGAAGAAATACAATTATCAAAGCTTTTCTCTTCATTCCGGTGAAAGTTGGTGATAGTTCGATGTTTAAATACAATTTTTTTTTTTAAGAACCTTGCCCCGCTCTGGGAATTTCTCCTGTCTCGTGGGTGCGTTTACAAACATTTAAACTCACATACACTAACAGCCAGACCTGGAAAAACTACCTGTAGTCCCCGTAGCATGACCACAGTAGACAAGGATTTCTTTGACGGAAGAATCGACAAAATGACAGATTGTGTCGACACAATCACAGATTTCTTTGCACTATCTGTCATTTTGTCGCTTTTTCCGTCAAAGAAATCCTTATCTACAGTGATTACCAACTACTACAGTGACCTCCCAACAGCGTTCACTTATTTAGCTTACCTATCGAAGTTAGCCAATGAACTATATCGTTCACTCGATTAAGAGGGGACAGGGCCTTCGACCAATTTGCAAAATAGTATTTGAAGAAACTATTGCCGTTGCGCTGCGTCAAGCCTGCCACAGTACAGTGCGATAGGGACAGCTACAGCTCAGACCGAATATATTTGTTTGCAGAATCGCAGCCCCTGTTCCCTCTTAATATTAATATTAGGTAACTTTGTTCTGTTAAACTCTGATTGATCCGACGATCCGATTTAACCGTCGTTTTATAAATTCACTTGAATAATCGTAATAATACCTACATTCATATATTAATTCTCTCATTGCGCGGCTTGACACATCGTGAGGAGGTTCCTTTCTCTGGAGCCCTGACCACCGACAGCCTGGAATGTTCCTGATGTTTTTTTTTCTTAATTTGAAATGTATTTTACATGCTTTTGTTTTTGAGTTAATACCTACACAATCATGTATTTTAAAGTCAAGTCTATCCAGAATGTCTGAAATTCAGACGTGTGGTCTAACTTCAGAATACCTGAGTACTACCCAAAAGTTAGATTTAGGAAGCCTGACAGTTGTTTCACGGAACTAGTTTCCAGTTACTTTACATACTATAGTTAGACAGGAAATGGACAATGGACCTAACATAGTTGGAAAAAGGCAACCATTATGATAAGGAATGCACTTATCATTATGAGCATGCACATTTACCAACCGGTCCCTAAATGCATTTCACACGTTTACACAGATTTTTTGTCATGCGAGTCTAATAGCTCACCATGGGTTTATCGGCTGTTCCTTGGTTTAATTCTCGGGTCTGAACAAGTTTTATTAGGGTTATGCATCAAGAATTTATCAGTAGCAGCCTAGAGATTGATACCTGCCCGGGCTGATAGCAATAGGCTCGCCTGTGAATTATGGATGTTCATTCATCTCTTCCTCACCCTCCTCGGAAAACTAGCGTTATGATAATTAGGAGTGTCTCATACACGTATTCCTAAAATCCAATTGATTTAAATACTTACACACAAATGCCAATTGTTCTGTGTTCATGACAACAATCGTAAGGAAACCAGCATGCCTGAGAGATATTTCTTGACGGCATGTCAAGCCAAGTCAGAGGCCCATGGGCGGCATAGGAACTCTGGCACCAGGTTAGGCACTAACCACACTATAAAGAAAGAAACCAACAATGACAGGAGTTGGGTTTGAACTCACGACTTATTGTTCACTAGTACACGCTTAAGCCATTGGACTATGGCAGCTAAACTTAAGCTCAGTTTATTTTCAAAGCTCAAGAGACCTTCAAGATATCTAAAACATAATCTTTCAATACCAAATACTTTCTAAAAAATCCAAGACCGAATCTCCAAAATGTTCTATTGAAGGCAAGAACCCCGTATAAAGTTTTAATCTCGGTTTTCTTGAGCAATACAAAGAGTATTGTCATACCAGAGTCAAAGAAATAGTTTCGTGGTGCTAGCTCACCTTATTACATGTTCAGAGACGTGGCTGTAGAAATCTAGGATGAAGAAGGGACATGAATCTATAGCAGGCAGAACCCTGGTGTTTTTGTTTATGACCTTTCGAGTCTAAGATTCCAATGGATTTAATTTAAGACATAAAGCAGATCAATATTTGACAGACAGCAGGGCAATATTCAAAAGAAAGCAGGTCAATATTTGACAGGCAACAGGTAATTTTTCGACAAAAAGTGAAGCATTTTTTTCTTTAAGTTTTCCTTTTATTTAGATTACGAGTAGTTTAGACTAGATTTAAAAATTTATTGTAACGAATTTATTAATAAAAATGTAACATATTAATAAATGGAACGAAGGAGTCTGAAACTCACGACACAGGGAATCCTAGTGTGAGTTTCAGGATTCAATGCATAGAATGTAATCTCATAAACAATAAATTATTCTTATTCTATTCTTATTTTCTCAGCCAACATAAAGAGTATACAAAAAAAGAAAAAAAATAGTTAAAAACAAAAGGAAAAGAAGAAAAATAGTTAATAGAAGAGAAATAGTTTCGTGGTGTTCCGTGCCTCGGAAAGCACATTAAGCCGTTGGTTCTGGCTGTCATTTGTAGATCTTTGACAGTCGTTACAGGTAGTCAGTGGCCTGAAAGTCTGACAACCAGTCTTACCAAGGGGTATCGTATTACCCAGTACTAACTGGGTTGTGGAGGTCAGATAGGCAGTCGCTCCATGTTAAATACCGGTGTTCAGCTGCATCGTGTTAGACTGCAAGCCGACCCCAACATAGTTGGAGATAGGCTAGGCAAATGATCATGATGCAGTTTTTATCTCAAACTCAAATTCAAAGCATTTATTTCAAATAGACCATCACAGGCACTTTTGAATGTCAAAAAAACAAAAAAAAAGCGAAGCTACAGTCACAGTCACAAGGCATAATAACTTGAGAAAGTACTGTAGTTGTACATTCCGAAGCGTAGATCTCTATGGAGAAGAATGGGTAAGAAACTCCATGGACACTCTTGTTACTTCACCTGATTATCTTTGTTCAGCTTCAATGAAAAAACCATACAACAAAAGATTTAGTATACGCTCTATATTTTACCTCGTTCCATACAATTCCCACCTGCTAATACCACATCTAGCGATCTAATACATCAACGCAACAAGCCTTTACTTCAATCTGGCGTAAAAATCCAGACTCTTTCTATTCCACACACAGGGTGTTCACACAACCCACATAAGCTTTTTAGAGGCAAGCACGTTCGAGCACCGCGCTTCGCCGTGTTTGTAATAAAAAATGTTGCTTAAGGTGCGCTCCAGACGGCAAGGTGCTATAAATGGACGTAAACTGGTAATTTTTGAGCGTTTGAACTGTTTCAGCCTGCAACTACAAAGTGTGACTGGCTTTTGCCAAGTTTTGGACTTATTCTCACATAGAAACAATACAAGACACTTTTTTTTCATGTGGTAGTATTTGTATTATTAAGTTGATAGGCGAACAGTTTAGTAGTAAGCTAAGGTACCTTATGCTGAGGGCTGCGGGACTGTTCGAAAGAGATACCGCGGCCCTGGAACACAAAGGGCAAAGAAGGAACATGGATGGGTTTTAGGTTTTCTTCCGCCCCGCCCAGAGCGGGGGGGAGGGTCATTTGATGATATCCCAAAAAAAAAAGGTACCTTATACTTGTATTATTAAAAGACAGACGCAAGAAGCGTTTTAAGTATGTAGCTGGCTAACCAATGGATCATCAAAGTTTACTGATAGTTTAGAATTTTTAAATTATTAGTTGAATCCGTTTATTATGACTCTGCCTATATTGACCAGTTATTACATAGCGAAGTTTGGTTTTAAGATAAAATTCTTTAAACAACGATTATTTATTAAATATTTTTATGCCTAAAAAATATTCGTTTATAGAAGATTACCTACGTAAAGTATGTTATGGCAAATAAATTTCGGTGCATCAAGATTCTGCCTGTTCTGTATGGTGTCCGGACGTAAAGAATAGCACCATCCCATATCTTCCCGTGGGTGTCGTAAGAGGCGACTAAGGGACTTACCAGAGAATGGGCAGCAGCGTTCTCTGTGATTTTTATAACAAACATACTGCGATCGCCAACCCGCCTGCCAAGCGTGGCGATTATGGCAAAACCCCCCTTGGGGAGGCCTATGTCCAGCAGTGGACGTCTTTCGGCTGAAATGATGATGAAGATTCTGCCAGATATAGAGGGCACCCGTTTATTTTCTTCAAAATGCTTTGTATGACGTCCGCTTAATATGTCAATCAAGTTTGTCATTTCCCTTCGATGTCATTATTAACGGATTCCACTGTATTTAAATTTTGGGTCATACATTTCAAATTTTTCTAATAAATAAAATAGTAACTGAATTAGAATCACCAACTATCTACTAAATCTATTTGTTCAGGGCGATAAGGTGTATTTTTGCTTGTGGGTTGTTTTGCGAATAAGGAGACGTGTGGACTGTTTTAACTTTGATTTAATACTGGTTTTTTTACATGTGTCGGGTTAAACTAAGTGGACTGTATAAAGATATATGTATAGGTAGGTAATTAGCCGATGCGTTGTGCTGCTGTTTGGTTTCGGTTTGAACATTCCGCCCACCAAAGAACGCAGTTCTTTAACATAAGTAACTCAAAATTAACTAATACTAATTTGAACTATGGATACTAGTAGTAGGAACTATTCAAATACAACCAGCAACCAACGAATCGAACAAGGCAAAGTAGCAAAACTAAAATAAGTAGATTTACAATGTTTCTTACTTGATGGGCGACAAATTATAACATTACAACATTTACTGAAAATAAATTAATTACAGACAAGTGTGCTTTCATTGAAACGTTAAAGATACAACCGCCCACCGTACTATCTTATATTTAAAAAATAGTTCGAATCTGTGTACTGAACATCTCTTAGACATTAAAGTGTGATATAGCTCAAAATAACAACGTTAACACAGGTGAGTATGTATACCTTATACACAATATTTAGTATACATTTAAAAAAGATTTTGAAATCTTAACTAGATAAGTAATTAGGTATTTTAAACGTTTTGCTTTATGAAGTTTTAAATACAGCTAACATCAACACATTATTTCAGTAGAATTAGACTTTGTTATGACACATATTTTACTCACAGGTCTTTTAAGAATTCCATTTTTACATTTAATTGACACGACACGAGAAATATTATCAGGACCCACATGTTTTTGTAGAATTCTACCCATTATCCATTTACTAGGAGGAATATTGTCCTCTTTTAAAAGCACTATGTCATCGATTTCTGGTTCAGCATTTCTTGTATTCCATTTGTACCTTTGATTAAGATTAACAAGATATTCTTTGTACCACCTGTTCCAGAAATCGTTGACCATTTTTTGTGTTAGTCGCCATCTCTCATGGTAAGTAATATTAGGTTGCGTGTAATTCTCGTCAGCTAAGTTCAGTAATGGCTCACCAACTAAAAAATGACCTGGGGTCAGTGGGAGAGGATCATTGAGGTCGTCATTTAGAACACTTATCGGTCGCGAGTTGAGGCAAGCCTCTACTTGCGCTAATACTGTAGACAATTCTTCATAAGTTAGTGTCGTGTCCCCGATTACTCGCTTTAGGTGAGTCTTCGTACTGCGCACCCCAGCTTCCCACAGCCCTCCAAAATTTGGTGCGTGCGGAGGTATAAAATGCCACGTAGTGCGTTCAAGGGTTAACAATTGGGTTATCTCACTAGGGATTGATGACATGGCTTTGTCGAACATTTCTCTTAACTGCTTATTTGCGCCAACGAAATTAGTGCCATTATCACTATAAAGGTCATTACAGTGTCCTCGTCTTGACGTAAATCTCCTAAAGGCTGCGATGAAACCTTTTGCTGTCAAATCTGTCACTGCTTCTAGATGAATAGCTCGGGTCACCATGCAAACAAATAAACAAATATATCCTTTATAGGACCTTGCTCCTCTACCTGGTGAAAATCTAATATTAATGGGTCCCGCGTAGTCTACTCCAGCTGATCTGAAGGGCTTGTTAGGTTTCACTCTCACCTCTGGTAGTTGGCCCATCAATTGTGTGGTGTTTTTCGCAGAGTATCGAACACAAGTGACACATTCGCGATAACATCGTTTTGTTTCGTCTTTAGCTCGCAGTATCCAATATTTTGACCTTAAATAATTAAGCATTATTTGTGGTCCACCGTGCATTGTCTTTTTATGAGCATCTTTAATTATTAGCCGGCTAAGATGACTCTTAGCCGGTAAAACTACCGGGTGCTGTGTCTCGTATGGTGCTTGAGACTGCTGTATACGTCCGCTGGCTCTTAATATTCCATTCTCATCAAGAATTGGACAAAGAGATCGGAGTTTGCTTCTTCTAGGTACACATCCCTTAGATTTTAATTGTTTTATTTCTTGTATAAATTCCTTGCTCTGAACTTGTCTTATGCACATCTCTAACGTTTCGGTTATTTCTTTTAAAGTTACATATTTAGTGAATGTTTGTCGAGTTTCCTTAGGTAGTTTTAGGTTTATCAATCTTCTACAGTATGATATGATTCTCAACATTATTGTTAAGTTGGAAAACTTAGCCCAAACAAAATCCTCTTCTGTATTTATAGAGGCATTTAATACCTTAACTTTTTCCTCCTCTTGTGTGTCCTCAATAGTATCGTCTGTGCTCAAGTGTACGCGTAGTGAAGACAGCCAGTCTGGTCCGTTCCACCACAATGTATGGTTTATCAAATCTGACGCTTGAAGTCCTCTCGACGCGCAGTCTGCTGGATTCACTTCCGTAGCAACATGTCCCCACTGGTCATAATCTAAGATATTCAGTATATCTGATACTCTATTACTTACGAATGTTGTCCATCGACTCGACCCACCCTTTATCCAAGCGAGGACTATTGATGAGTCAGTCCAGGCGTATAAATTAGACTTAGGTATACTCATCACTTGAGCTATCTCGAAAATTAATTTTGTGCCCAATACTGCGCCACAAAGTTCTAGCCTTGGTATTGAAAGCTGTTTCTCAATAGGGGCGACTCTAGTTTTAGCAGAAATGAGATTAACGTATACTCCGTTTTCGTCAACAACACGCAGGTATACTGCTGCTCCATATGCCAGTTGCGAGGCGTCTGCGAAGACATGCAGCTCTGTCTTAGCTGTAGAAGAGTAGTGTAACCATCTCGGTATGCTTACTCGTTTAATATGTATCAAATTCCCTCTGTAACGTAACCACTCCTCTAACAGCTCTCCACGTACAACGTCATCCCATTCCAGCCTTGACCTCCATAATTTTTGTATGACCATTTTTGCGACAACAACGACAGGAGCTATCCACCCTAAAGGGTCGTAAATTTTGGCTACTTCCGACAGGATTTGACGTTTAGTAATTGACTGTGTAGGTTCCGGTAAATTAATGGTACATTCAAAGCTATCTGTAAGACGATTCCAAATCACACCAAGTACTTTCACTAGGTTGTTGAGCTTGAGCGGAAGTTCATGATCGATACGTTTATGTTCTCCGATGTATTTCAACACGTTTTCATTGTTGCTACTCCATTTTTGAAGGTCAAATCCACCCAAGTTCATCAATTTGTTCATTTCGTTGTATATAGTTATCGCTTCTTTTTCTGTCTCACAGCCCGTCATCAAATCATCCATGTAATAGTCATTCATCGTTATCTTCGCCGCAACTGGGTACTCACACCTCTCATCATCAGCTAGTCTCTGTAACGACTTAACTGCAAGATATGGAGCACATGCTGTTCCGAATGTTAGTCGTAATAATTTGAAGTGTTTAACTGGCTCGTTCTCTTTAAATCTCCAAAGTATCCTCTGATAGTTTGTATCCTCTTCTGCGACACAAACCATTCTGTACATCTTTATGATATCAGCAGTTATACAAATTTTGTGTACCCTCCATCTCATCAGTAAGTGACGTAAGTCTTGCTGCAGTTTAGGGCCAATAAGAAGATCGTCGTTCAAGGAAACGTTATTAATTCCTTTACACGATGCGTCAAACACAACTCGAAGCTTCGTAGTATCTTTGTCTTCTCTTGTTACGGCGTGGTGCGGAAGATAAACAGCTTTAGGATTATTAATGTCTGAAACATCAACTTCAACCATATGATTTAACTGTATATATTCGTTTATTACTTTATGATAGTCTTCACGCAGTTTATCATTTTTTGCTAACTTTTTCTCTAAGAATTCGAACCTCTTAACCGCTATTTTCATTAATCTACCGTTTTGACACTCTGGAATTTCCTTTTTAAATGGCAGCCTGACTACAAATCTTCCGTTCTCGTCTCTGACCGTGGTAGCCTCGTAAAACTCCTCACATCTTCTTTCTTCTTCTGACTGTGTCTTTTGTATAATGTTTGGTTCGTTTTCCACTTCCCAAAATAGTTTAAGTAGGTCGTCCTCTTTGTGTTGCACATGCATACTTGTGACGTGCCTCCTTGCTGAGGTTGGTGCTTGTGACATCCTACCAGATATTACCCAACCTAAGATTGTATTTTGGGCTAATAATTTACTCTTAGGATGCTTAATCACACCGTCTAACAAAATATCACCATATATCTCAGCGCCAAGTAAAATGTCAATTTTACCTGGTGTAGTAAATCCTGGATCTGCCAACTCTAAGTTTGTTATATCTGACCACTCAGGAGTATCAAGGTTAGTATTAGGTAAAAGTGTCGTTAATGAACGCAATACATACGCATTTACTCGAACTAATGCCTGGGGATTGCAGCGTGATTTCACTGTGAATGAAACCATGTGTTTAATTCTAGTTTGCTCCTCTCCCACGCCTGACACCCAACCACTGACAGATTTACGCGTAAGGTTAAGTAACTGAACTGTCGCTTCCGTTACAAACGATGCCTGTGACCCTTGGTCTAACAATGCTCTAAGTATATATTTGCAACCATTCCTACTATCTACTAACACTTGTGCAGTAGCTAACAGGACACTGTTTGTATGAAAATTCTCTCTAGAAAAGTTGGTTACAATGTGTGTATCATTAGACAAAGTATTAGGCTTACCTCTCTGTGTCTCGGTCACAGTACCTGTAGATGTTGACTCATCCTCACTCGTTTTCTCGGTGTTGACTCCTCGCTCGAAATGTAGAAGTGAGTGATGACGCCGTCCACACTTTCGACAACACGCTGACTGTCGACATTTCACTACAGAATGTGATGGCGCTAAACAGTTGAAACACAATTTACTCCGTTGAACAAAGTCTTGTCGTTCTTTAGTAGACATTTCTCCGAACTTCTTGCAATGGTATACGTAATGTCCTTCATTACATAACGCACATTTCACATCTTGTTTTTTCTCTTCCTTGATAATGTTTGAATGAAAGGCTTTAGGCTTGGCAACAGGCTTAGCTTGCACCACTCTTGGTTTATGGCCATCTATCATTTCTAATGACCGGAATCTCGCACTCAGAAAATCTCGTAGTTCCGGCCAAGTAGGCATATCGTTGTTATTCATGCTCAAATGTTGTTCCCACTCTTTTACCGATTCGGAATCTAATTTTGATAGCACCAAATAGTTGATGATCAGGTCCCAAGAATCAATGTTCACATCCATGTTCTTCAAAGCCTTCAAACACGTCGAAGTTGTGTCCAGCAATTGTTTGATAGAACTCGCCGCAACTATTTGTATCGATTTTTGTGTAAATAGTTTTCTTAAAATCTCATTAGTATTATATCTCTTATTATTGTATCGTTTTTCTAGTTCATTCCACGCCTCTTCATAATTCGCATTCGTGATAGAATAATTTCGTAGTAACACTTCTGGTTCTCCTGATAAATTGCTCTTAAGGTATTGCAATTTTTGTACGGGCGATAAAGACTTGTTACTATGTATAAGCGAACAAAACAAGTCATAAAACGACTGCCACTCCTCATATTTACCATTAAATGTAGGTATCTGGATGCGCGGTAGCTTAACATCGTAATTGAACGGTGTTTGTGTACCGTCAATCGGTGTCGATATTTGCGGACACGTAGGGAATTGAAACTTAGATGAATCCAAAAACGGTTGAAGAGCTTCCTTTAAACTCGACTTATATTGTATGTATGTCTCTTCAAACTGTTCGCACATATTTTCTTCAAAATACGAATCCTCCTTGTCATCGTCTTTACTAAGCTTCAAAATAGTTTGTTTGTGTCCCTCCTTAAAGTTTTTCCATAGTTCTTCTAGTGTTTCTAGCCTCGTTTCCAAATAAGTTCGTTTTATTCTATCCTTAGGTGACTTTTTGTAGTTCTTCTCAGCATTTTTCAAGTTGTCTAGTAGCTCCCTTTGATACACCAGAAGTTCATCAATACTAATACTCGAAGTCATAATGTTTGTAGAACACACTCACTCACTAATGTTTCTAGAATTCACGAACTACACCGTAATTAGTAAAAAGTATCTTCGACAATTCCTTATCGCTGTGGAATGCGGCCGCCTTTTGTTCTCACGGCTCGCTCGCAGTGGCCGACCGGTGATATTTATCCGTCTCGATTTGGACCAAATGTTCAGGGCGATAAGGTGTATTTTTGCTTGTGGGTTGTTTTGCGAATAAGGAGACGTGTGGACTGTTTTAACTTTGATTTAATACTGGTTTTTTTACATGTGTCGGGTTAAACTAAGTGGACTGTATAAAGATATATGTATAGGTAGGTAATTAGCCGATGCGTTGTGCTGCTGTTTGGTTTCGGTTTGAACACTATTTATCTCTCCACGATTTACTGACCGATACATAAACACCGCACACTCAATAATTAAACTCTCAACGAAAGAGGCATTAAGTGATTCTTTAAAACTCAACCCCGGAGTGGGTCAAAGGATCTTCAAGTTTATTAGTGAACAAAGCCAAGTCAAGAGCACCTGCTCCTAAATTACATAGCGTTCATGTTCAGACGCCAACACATCAAGCTACCCGAAACTGTCAAATTTTCCGTCGCTCGGCTCCTAAGGGCCCATAATCTCACAAGAATTGAGTTATCAAATACAAAAATATTTTCTCAAATCATAAATGTAGTTCAAAAGATTTATTAGCTCGTTCGAAAAACTATAACTTTGACTTTATTATATTATACAACATTAGTTTTAGTATATGCCAAACCTGATACACGTGTCTAGTATTTTTATGTAAAGAATCTATGTACAAAATTTCAAAACTGTATCATGAAAAATCACAAAGTTATAAGCTTGTTCTGTTACGTAGATGTCCGCACAAAAACGCGGTCACCACGCAGCGCGCGCCTCCAACTTCGTCTTGAGCTCATTGATAATAATAATTTTGCAGTAAGTCGCTAAGTGATTGCGATAGGTACGTAGTGTCGCTCGGTGTCCAACTTGTAGCGTTTTTTAAATATTTTTGGGACAAAATATGACATGTTTTAAAAATTATTGGAATCGATTCTGTTACTTATTCTGAACAAACTATATTCAGGATTCAAATATACTAAAAATAATGTTGTATAGCATAGTATAATTATGTATAGAATGCACGCTAGACGTACACTGAATTTATTGGTGACATTCTTCGGAAAGGTAAGGTATTATCTGACCAGATCAAATGCATGACCATGTACAAGGCATAAGCAGAAATATGTACGATATGTACGTATCAGGTTCTGTAGTCACTGCCTACCTACATGTGAACAAGGCGTGAGTTTATGAATGTATTACAGATTTATTATATTTAATCGCACATCGCCGCTCTTGTCTGAGGCACCCCTTATCATCTCTATGAAGATGCAGTTGTTACAAAATACTATACGTCTCTTACCTGCTTTATAAACATACTGTATGTGGAGATAGCAAAGTTTCAGGCTCCATGAATGTATTTTTAAACTTGAACAAAAAGTTTTTTGTGTTCTAAAAGAGGATCTGAAAGAGGATCTGGGTGTTAGGTTAGAAAAGGTGGGCGTTAAAAAATTGGTTACATGTACTTTGTGTGAAAAGCTGTTAAAAATGTACTTAGTCTAAGTACGCCTTTATTTCTTGCTTTGGTTATTTATGTATCTTTAACCAATTTATATCTACAGTTTACACCATACACACAAGTTATTGGTTGAACATAAAAATCAAGTACAACTACTTTTTTTTTTTTTTAAACATTGTCCCACACTAGGAATTTCTCCTGTATCGTGGGTGCCTTTACAAACATTTAAACTCACATCATCATCATCATCATTTCAGCCAAACGACATCCACTGCTGGAAATAGGCCTCCCCCATGTGTCGCCACATTGATCGGTCCCGTGCGACTCGCATCCAGCGGATCCCTGCAACCCTCACCAGGTCATCGGTCCACCTAGTGGGAGGCCTTCCAACGCAGCGTCTTCCGGTTCGCGGTCGCCACTCCAGAACTTTTCGGCCCCATCGGCCATCCGTTCTGCGAGCAATGTGCCCTGCCCACTGCCACTTCAGTTCGGCAATTCTTCGGGCTACGTCGGTTACCTTGGTTCTCTTGCGGATGTCCTCATTTCTGATTCGATCACGCAAGGAAACTCCGAGCATAGCCCTCTCCATTGCCCTTTGGGTGACTTTAAGCCTTCTGATAAGGCCCATTGTGAGCGACCACGTTTCGGTCCCGTATGTAATCACTGGCAACACACACTGGTCATAGACCTTCGTCTTGAGACACTGCGGTAAGTTGGACGAGAAGATACCCAGCAACTTCCCGAACGCTGCCCAGCCGAGTCGGATTCGACGATTGACCTCTTTCTCGAAGTTAGACCTACCTAACTGGATCGTTTGTCCAAGGTAGACATAATCGTCTACAACTTCGAGTGTAGAGTCTCCGATCTTGATAGGAGTGGGTGTTACATGGGTATTCAACATGATTTTGGTTTTGTCCATGTTCATTTTAAGACCCACTTTTTCGGAAGCTCTACTAAGGTCATCGAGCATTGTACTGAGGTCCTCCATGGTCTCAGCCATGACCACTATATCGTCGGCAAACCGAAGGTGAGAGATGTACTCGCCATTGACGTTGATGCCTAGCCCTCTCCAGTCCAGAACCTTGAAGATATCCTCCAGTGCAGCGGTGAACAGTTTCGGACATATGACGTCTCCCTGTCTTACACCTCGCTGCAGAAGGATAGGTTCTGAGGTCTGGTCCTGAGTCGGACTGACATGGTGGCGTTTTTGTACAAACACTTCAACACCTCGATGTACCGATAGTCGATTTGGCACCGAAAAAACTCACATACACAAACAAAAAATCAGTCAAAATTAGAATTAAAAATAAAATAAAAATAATTTGTTATTTTCTAATTATAATATTAGGAAGTAAACAATATGGTAGACGTTAGAATAAAAATAAACAAAACATTTTTAGTAGACAAAATTTAAAAAAAATAAAAACAAAACATTTATTTCAGCATTATACTAAAAACATTTTGTCCTGACGTTGAATGCTACTTGCATGTCATATAATGACAAGATAGATTAATCTATTTACAGTAATTTGTTGTCAAACTGGTAAAGCAATAACGAGGTCGACTATACAAACGTGTACCTACACGACTACACGCTATTAGTAGCAACCGGACAAAAAATTTGACAGCTCTATCATATCCGATATGGTCTAGTGGCTAGGATACCTGGCTCTCACCCAGGAGGCTCGGGTTCGATTCCCGGTATCGGAATTTCTTTTTGGATATTTTTCACGACATTTTGAACCGATATTTTTTTCTTTTTTTTTTCAATTTAAATTTTACATTCAAAATAAATAAAAACAACATCATCATCTTGCTGGCCTTGTTTCATAATAATATGCTGTAAATAGTGACGGTGGATAAAAGTTGTAATTAGAATGACTGCTCCTCCTACAGCTCCGTAGTAGTTAGTTAAGGAAAGCCCTGAAATCACGAAAAAATCAGCAGTTCTCTATTTTTTTTCGCATTAAACGATCAAAAATGAACAGGGACGGTAGGAGATTTACGCGCGTAGAACTAACCCGCATTTTGTTCTTTTAATCATCTTCATCATCTGCCTAGCCAACTATGTTTGAATCTGCTTCCAGTCGAATCGGATCTAGCTGAATACCAGTATTTTACATGGAGCGACTGTCTATCTGACCTCCACAACCCAGTTAGTACCTAACGAGTTACGATACCCCTTTGTAAGACTGGTTGTCAGACTTTCGGGCCACTGACTACATGTAACGACAGTCAAAGATCACACAGAAAATTCGGTATTTATTGTGTGGTCACTCATCCACGGAGTAACCTGAGCAAGCGTGGCTTAACCTATAGATCGACCCGAGCGGCTGTTATTTACTAGTCAAAAGCGCCTCTCTTTTTCTTTTAATATATTTGCCAAATATTTGCACAAATATTTACAGCGCCTCTAATTATCAAAAGAACCTTGTAGCTCTATATTCTCTACGATTTTTGGTAGACAAAACATGATATGAATATTTTCATGTTTCTTGGTCAACAGCGATCTACCTAAAAATATAAATAAGTTTAAAAACAACTAAGTTTCCAGTACAAGTATAATATAAAACGGAGGATTAAAACTGTGAACTTTAACTTAATCTTGGGAGGTGCTCAACTCAGCAAGTTTTGGGTTTACGAACTTTATGAGGAATTAACTTAAGACGCTGTCTCTGCGCTTTTAATTTTAAAATCAACGGTAAATTTCGTGGTTAGTTTACTGTTTCACGTGGCATAATAGCCATTTGTGTTTATTGTAAAGTTTCGGAAAATGATTCGAAGTATCGCTTTCGCTTTCTAGAATAATTCAAAATGTTTGAATGATTATTCAATCTGACAGAACTGACAGGAGGGCGCGCGGTTTTAGGAGAAGTAGAAGGAGTGGAGAGAGATCTTTGCTCGGGAGTGGCACAGAGTAAAAAAAAACACGGCCAAGTACGAGTTGGACTCGCGCACCGAGGGTTCCGTACAAAAATTGTAGGTTTTGGTTTGGTATTTTGTTATTAAACTACATATTTACGCTTTTCAGATATTTTTTATCTACATGTGCTGTAAGACAAAAACTGTGCACTGTGCACTGTGTGTACTGTGCTGTTTGCTGTCTTGCCAAATTTCATGATTCTAGGTCAACGGAAACTACTCTAAAAATTTTGATTCCCTTGTGAAATCGCAAAATGTGCGACATAAACGGTATACGGTAACGGTATCATATCTTTTGATCGCGTTGACTTACAAGTTTGATTTTGTCACTGCTCTCCATACACACACACTCAGCTACACACACACACACACACGTACTAAGCACATACAACCCCACCCCATACACTATACTACACGTGAATAATGTAAAATGTTATATACTTTTTCTGTTCTGTTGCAAAATTGTTTATCGGTGAATGAGCGGAGTCTCTTAATACAGGCTTTTTCTTTGCTTAAAAGGAGGCTCCAATCATTAACTTGTAGTTCTGATTTTGGTTATGAAATAAACAATTTTATTTATTTATTTATTACTGCTCTAAGGGGTAGGAGACTTAAGTATTTGATATTAATATCAGATTGATACCTCCACGCGTTCCTGAGTAAAATAGTCTTGACAGATGGACAGATGGACAACAAAGTGATCCCATAAGAGTTCCGTTTTTGCCGTCTGAGGTGCGGAACCCTAAAAACAGCCCATATAGTTTTCACACAGGCCTCTATGTAAGAGGAAATGAGCATAACCACCACCAAGAAGACCCAGTTGGGTTTGGTAGATGTCGCTTGTTTCCATACGTTTGGTTCTAGGACAAGTCGGTTTCCTTACGATGTTTACCTTCACCGTTTTGAAAGCATTGGTGCTGAAATATTTATTTAAATAAAGGGTATAACAAAACCCTTAACGAAGCATTGCAATATTTTTATTGTTCTAGACTATATCTGGGAACCTTCTAGTTACGGAGATATTGATGCTCAAAGTTCCAACTATTTCACAAGTTTTTTTTTTAAATACATTTTTTAATGCAAGATTTTTACTTTAAACAATTCCACGACCCCCGTACTATTTAATACATCAAAGAGCACAATGTTTTGAGTAAGTTACATTGAGTCCTACAGTAAAACGTGATTTTTCACTCCAAAACAAAAAATCGTTTCCAAGCAATATTTTTTACGTAAAGTTATTTAGTTTGATGCACATAATGCTTGGTTGACGGCTTCGTGAAGTGTATGCAATATTCATAGTTGATGAGGTAGGTTTCATGAGGAAGTTTCGTCGACCTCAAATAAATTGTAATGATGATCATGATATAAGTAGTACGTAGTGGCAATGTGTACGAACTTCACTCAAACAGCACTCGATTTGAAAGCGAATTTACTTGTTTCCCACATAACATAACATCATGCCTGTAATCACCGAAGGGTAAGACAGAGGTGTACCGGATAGTACACTCACATTTCACCAGCTATGTTTAATTCCCATGCAATAGGGGGCGAGCCTATTGCCATCAACCGGGCGCAAATTCAAACTGCATAGCTGCTACCACAGATAATATAATACTACGTACAGATACCCAATCCCATACAAAGAAATGACACCTCCCTAAAACTGGCTAACGCTCGGGCTAAATTTTTTCCTCAATTTTTTCAACAGATGGCAGCACCAACATCTCACTATTTTCCAGATAAAGTAGTTTTACAACGCCATCTAGGAGTCGGCCTGGTTACTAGGTAGCATCGATACTAAGTGGCATCAATATTACTAGATGGCGCTGCTTTTATATAGATTCTGTACATCGCACCGTGCGTTCAAGGACGTAGGTAATAACAATACAACAAAAATATCTCGAGTTGGCGGAACGGTTTCATTTTTTCGAGTGAGCTAACAAACATCTCGCTGCGGCGAATGCCTCTTCATGTGTTTTTGTGTATTTCAATACATAAGAGCGTTCACTACTTACGGCATTTCAAACAAACTTTCAAGTTCTTTTTTTCGAAATGAGTGAACCGATTTTAATGAAACTTCATACGCTTATGTAGGATACATAGTTCTAAAAAGTTTTCAGGGAACATTTTCTAAAAATAGTGTTATAGCTAAATTAGACCGATTTTAGATTTTCCTTAGAAACAGAAATTTCCAATTTTTTTTTTTTTTAAAGACATTTCGAAAATGTTCTCTGATAACTTTTTAAACTTATGTATCCTGCTTATTCGTATGAAGTTTCATTAAAATTGGTTCAGTCCTTCGAAAACAAAGGACCTGAAAGTTTGTATGAAATGCCGTAAGATATAAACGCTCTTATGGAGAAAATGCAAGAATATCCCGCGTTAGTGCAGCGCAGTGCAGTGTCAGTCTATATGTTGAACAAAATATAATTCACGACCGTAACACTTATGTCTTTAAAATCTTCAATACAATCCTATTGAATATCTATTTCATGAAAAAGTCATTCAATGGGATTAAATGAACTTAGAGAGTTGTATTGATGATTTTAATGATTACGATTCAGTAACAACATACATGTTACAGCTGCGAATCATATTTTAATCAACCTGACACCGACCTGCAAATTGCAAAAAACGTGAGGAAATTTACTTACGTTAGATACTCCGGCAGCTAATTATACTCAAATAGTATTACTCAAATCAATCAAATCTAGGTATAAAATTGCTTTTAATTTTATGTAGCTACTGCGGCAAGGAAATAAAATTAAATAGGAGTAGGAGGATGAAAGATGGATAGCATAAATAAAAAAAAACGAACGGAATAATTTTATAAAAATATTTTAATACTTCAATCAAGTACTTATCAAAACTAAATAGCAAAGTGATCAGTACAAAAACGGCTGATCTAAATGCACCATAGAACGCACCGCGAGGGTTGAGGTCAATGCCCGCAATCGGTCAGCGAATGTCGCGCGGCCTTGCGCACGCGTTTGTGGTATGTTTTTGATATCGGTTCGTAACACGTGGTAAAATTTCGCTAGCTAATTTAATTTGACCCTGTATACGGGGTGGAACGGACACCGACGCGAAAACAGATACCACTTATTCAGTACATCATTCTGACCCCATTCAATACATTTTGACTGTGTAGTATTGCACTTTTGTAGGAAACAGCTGTTTTTTTTTAATAACCGATGAAAAATTTCAATCCACATTGAAATTTTTTGAACCTTGATTAGCCAAAAAATTTTCTAGAGTAGCTTTTAAGCTTATCAGGCCATTAAATTATTTATTTTGTAGAATTCTTATTTTTGATTTTGGTTCAATGGATTTCTTTCTTGATTTACAGTAATCATATATTTTCACTTCAAATAATTTTCTAATTAAAAAATCAATGTGATTAAAATCATGGTAATCATTGGGAAGATTTATTTGAAATTTTTTCACTAAATCAGACAACAAATTGATTTTGTGAATTATGGTAATGCTATCATTAAATAAATCAAGTAATTTTGTTACTAAATCATATAAAAAATCACTTGGAGATTTAAGACTTGGTGTGGTCAAATTAGAATAAGTTTTGTTAATCAACAATAATTGTTTCTTATCAGTTAAATCAACTTCATTATTAATCAAAACACTTTTGCATGCAACACAATCAAAATGTTCTACACACACTTTGCCTAACCAGCCAGCAAAATACACAATAGAACAAGTTTCTAATGTAATTTCGGGTGGTGCCCCACCCGAAATTACATTAGGAACTTGTGCATTTTCTTTATCCGCGCCCTCAAGTTGGAGATCATTTACAACACTTGAGGGCTCAGCGTTCGATGGGCCAGCAATTGCTACTGGATCTTCCAATGATGTTGTTGATGGTTGTGTATTTTGCTGCTGATTCTCGGCCGGCGTAGACATAAAGGTGTCTTGATCTGATTCACAATTAGTATTATCCAATTTAATCAAATTATTTAATAGATGGGACCGGAACATAGCTCTTAAGCTTCTAGATGTCGGGTTGCGATTACAACCACCTCTAATTCTAAAAATTCCAAATAAATTTTCAAGCACATCTTGATTTAAGCGGTATGTCATTAGAAATCTGACCTCAGTGCCTTCTGAAAATTCTTCAGTGGAGAGCTGAAGTACAGCATTAATAGTCTGCAGTATTCCATCAAAGCAGGGAGGACGGGTTAATTTTGATTCATTATTTTTAATGATCTTTTTTTTTAAATCACTGAAGATTTCCAAGCCCCTAATTAATGTTTTATTAACGTAAGAATTTCTATTTTTCGTAATTGCACATTTAAATGGATTTTTATCAAATTTATTTTTTGAATTCAGCGAATCAAACAAATCATTGATATTTTTTATAAAATCAGCTGTATGTTTTGCCGTATCACTCTTTAGCTCTCCACTTGCTATTACAGTCTCAATTGCTGCTGCTACTGAATTGCTAAAAATTTGGGTGGCAAACTTAACTTTCATTTTTTGAAAATTATTAGGTTTTAAGTGCACTGGGGTCAATTTTCGTAATGATTTGCTTTTATTATTTTTATCGATATTGTAAACGTTGATTATATCATTGAATGAAATTTCATTGCCATTTAAATAATAATTGTTATCAAGCAAATTGTTTCTAATATTTTTAATCAAATGAGGTACATCGAAAATTGAATAAATTTTACGATCATCAATAAAAAAGAAAGGATCATCTTTGGTAGCCCCTAAGGATTTTATTGCTTTGACATTTGTGGTAGCTTGATCACATATAATTACTTTTGGCAACAAACCACTTTCAAATAATTTGTTTATAATTTGTTTTATAATTAATCCTAATTTGTCAGAATTAACATTTTTATGTGCCAAAAAATATGCCAGAGGCATTTTCCAATTGGACTAAATTCCTCTGGCCACAAATACCAAAGCATATCTGGCTTCCTTCGGGGAACGCTCACCATCACCAAAATCTTCAAATCCCTCAATCAAATCATAATTTTTTGAATATTCCAAATCAGCCATAATGCTCATTTCGTCTAAGCACACACCACAGGCCCTATAATTTATTGGTTGATCACAAAACTTTTTTTTTATATTTTGAAAAACATCCTCACTAACACCTGGCAGACAACTAGATGATTGGAGCCAGTGTTGAATGGTAGTTGGTGAGGCTAGCACTATGCCTGTATTTAATAAGTGTTTATAGGCAGCAGGTGACTTATAATATAGTGACATGCAAAAATTTTTTTCTGCCTCACTCCACTGTCTTTTAGATTGTTTTAATTGCATAACTGTCAAAATTCTTGAAGCATCACTTTTGAAGTGGTGTTTTTCTAAATTTATTATGTTATTAGTTTTACTACATATTTTTTTTTTCAGTCTGTTATATTTGATTTTTTCTCTTTTGATCAACCTGGAAGACATTTGAAGGCTCATTTTTAATCTCTTGCACTTTGGAGTGTCAGTTGATTTCCTTTTCTTCGGTGTGTCAAAACATAAAGGTGCACTAGATTCAGTAGGTTCTTCAACATTTGGACTGTTACGAGTCAGTTGTGTCTTGTACACTTTGGTTGGAGTCAAAACTTTCAGTACAGGTGAAGTTTCTTGAGCTAAAAAAACAGATAAGCAAAACTCTATGTTACAAACTATTGACAACCTGTAAAAACAGTTCTTGTCATTCTTAAAAACTCGCACATAGAATTTCCATAAATGAGGGTAGGTACAATTGTGATTATCTCAAAAAATACCTTGTGATGTTGATGGACATGGTGAATGCGGCGTCATGACCAAGCATTGCTCATTCTTGTGGTTTTGAGGCACTGCTATTTTTGATAAACTTTTCCTTTTGCCAGTTTTATTCTGAATGAACTTATCATCGAAATGTGCAATACACAGGTATCTGTTCCGCAGTTCCTGATGATTAAGGTGAGCTATCGTCATGTTTCCTAAAATCACAAACAATATGTTATTGAGTAATATGGCCACATTTTAGATGTATATTGTTGAGCTGTTATTTTTCAGTTATCAACATTTATAAAAACAATTTGGAGTATTGATTGGCTATAGAAGTTAGTATTATATAATCTGTGACTATAGTAAGTACGTATTTTATTTTACAGAGCCTTTATCACACAATACTTATTAATTTTACACTATATTTGATCATACTATGTATTCCTAAGTTAATTAGTTTGTGCAATGAGTAGTTAAAACAGAATCTGTGTATGTGCGAGTTCAGGATATCACCGAAATTAAATTTTACATAAAATTTTTAGTTATTAAATTTAATGTATTTCGTCATTTGCTATTTGATTTTTATTTTTAGTATCTCAAAAGTGAGTACCTACATAATATTTAAGCAGTAAATACACTTACCACAATTGCTCAACCAAACTTCCAAACGACTTGCGTGTCCAGTTGGAAACCGAAACATTGAGAAATTTTTCGACGTATTATTACACTTAAAATATGAGCACTTGGTGGGAGCCATATTGAGTGTATTTTGTAAAATCAAAATCCGAAGTTTTCACTAGCTTAAGTCGTCGTATGTGCAAGATTCGTTGTTGTCCAGTATCCAGGGTCCAGGTCTAGTCATAGGGAGGTGTCTTTTCCAAAATCCGTAATTCGAAGCCAGGTCGGTTATAAGAAAACAAAAACGCATTCGAAACAGATAAAAGAAACTAGTAAACACTCAACAACTGCCACTGGGAGTCAAACAATTCAAACATGACGAAAACAGAATTGACATTGACAGACAGAGTAACTACCTACTTTTAAAAAAACGTTTCGTTTAATGTTTATAGTTGCAGTTTTAGTAAAATGAAAAAAATATATAAATTTGTACCATAAACATGTTAAAAGATTTCTTACATTTCTATGCACAGTAATAGATTTAATGTAATAACAAATATATTAATAAAGATTGTATGTGACAATTAAGTAAAACGCCATCTATTGCAAGCAGGTCTAAACAAAATGTTAAACAGATAGCTAACTTTATCATTCTATGGATTCGATTGGAAGTAAAAGTCTTCAGTTATCTTATTTGTCGAAATTACGTGATTTATGAGTGTAAATAGATAAATCAGCATCAAACAAAGATGTTTTGATTTTTACTAATCTTACTTCAGCCAAAATCTGCCGTTTAACTCATTTTAGTGGTTGTTAATTTCATAACTGTTACCTATGCTGCCATCTATGATTTTTTATTCATGACTAATTATAATTTGTTCTAGTTGAGACCCCATGCTACGTACTGCTACTGAAAAATTCCTAATGGAAAAACCCTGGACCTGGGAATCGAACCCAGGACCTTATGCTCAGCAGTCGCGCTTGCAACCACTAGACCAACGAGACAGTCTTGTTTCCAAATCATCGAGAATTCTCAACTCGTCAGTTCCTAACGATGTTTGCTCAATCAAACACAATCACTATACAGAACTAAAATAGTGTTACGCTAAACACAACTCTAAGAGATTGTAGTATTCTGCATACAATAGGATCCAGCAACGGTATAAACTCAAGACGAAATGCTGAGGTTTCAATTAAAACTTCACAATTGTAGGAGTTTCTGCACCTACTTATAAAGTTTAATGTTGAAGTCTTCGTCGGTAAATGGTAATATTTTGCAGTCAGCGCGGGAAGTAAATGATATTCTCGTTTGAAATTGTAATTTATTTATTTTGTTAGTTATTTTGATGTAGGGATTTAAGTAGATGGATGGCGTAATGTGATTTGCGGTTGAGGAAAAAGTAACGTTTCCATTTTCATGATAATAATTATAATAATTACAGTAGTTAAACAATCTACTGCCACGTTGGTCTAGTAGTCGCAAGCCCGACTGCTGAGCATAGGGTCCTGGGTTACCGGGTCGGGCAAGTGTTCCATCAGGAATTTCTCAATAGCAACCACGGAGTTTGGATTTGTGCTCGGCTGAATCTAATGGGCTCGCCCCCTGTTACATAACCGGTGAAATGTGAGTGTACTAAACTTGTACTGTCACTTACGGGATATCTTCCGTGATTGTTTATTGTTTTGAGCTCCCGATATTTCGGCGCTGTTGCAAGCGCCATGATCGCGGGTTGACTGGGGAAAAAAAAAAAATTAATGAAATTAATTAATTAATTAATTTTTTTGAAATTTATTTTCCATCCACCCGCATTCTCCAAGTTTAGTTGTAAACCGTGAAAGCTTAAAACTGTGAGTGTACTGGTAAGGTACACCTCTGCCTAACCCTTTGGAGATTAAAAGGCGTGATGTTATGCTTTGATAGCTAGATAATTATTTTTGTGGTCTTTAATTCCAAAATTAGCTGTAGTTATTATGGATCTGGTTCTAAATTCAGTTATATTGCGGCTGTGTTTCCACAGGACCTTGATTTTGGGTCATCAGATTGTAAAAAGTCTGATCAGGTAGACCTTACGATTAGCAAACCAAAATCTACTTGCGACCAATGAGAAATTGCCGTGACAATGAGCGAGACCTACATAAACGATTCAACTGTCAGAACAGAATATTTGAGTAGCAGTAAACCTTCACCGACGTACCTCGCATCAAAAAACCTGATAATAATATATTCACAGCCTACCAAAAAATATTACATACACAAAATTCCATCACGCAAAACACCACGAAAATTACATTCCATTTCTCTTCACAAAACCGCCAAAACGCCGTGAAAGCACAAAATCCATGAAGATAACTTTCCATAAAGAAAATAAAACACAGAATACACACCATTAATATGGCTAAATAACAAAGTAAACAAGCAATTTCACGGGTGGATCCACCCGAAGACGAAATATGATCTTACTTCAGAAAGACATGTTCTTGACAAGGTCGACCGAGGAAACATTGCCTTAGGATAGGGAAGTTTACCCTGTTGTAGGTTTTAGGACAAAGGAATTTAATAGGAATTTTGAAATATGTTTAGATTTCTCAAGGTTTTCTTGGGTTGATTAGCTTGGATTTAGATAGGCTTACACCCGTATCAAGTCATAGTCAAGTTCAAGTAAATACATATGCAAACATGTTTATGCGATAGGCGAAAATTTAAACGAAGTGAGAACCGTCAAAGAAAGCAAGAATTGTAACTTTTGACAGTTCTAACTTCAAGCAATTACTAAACAACAGAAAGTGTATCTTAAGGTCCCGCGAAATTCAAATTTTCTTAGGTTTTTTGCAATTTGCAGGTCACTTTCAGGCTATGTGTGAAACAAAATATGATTCGCGACCACAACACGTATGTAGTTACAGAATCATCATCATTAAAATCATCACTACAATCCTCTAAGTTCGTTTAATCCAATTTAAAGACTATTGCATGAATAACTTAGACAGGAAACGGGATATTTACCATGTTTTCCGATTAGTCTGCTCATAAACACCCACCCGCAATAACTTCAGTTTATCCGTGATCATGGTGCTTGCAACAGCGCCGAAATATCGGGAACTCGTCAAAAATAGTAAACATGGTAAATATCCCGTTTCCTGTCTGAGTAATAATGTTAGTGACCATGATAGTTTAAAATCTTATATTGCATGAAAAAGTCATTCAATCGGATTATATAAACTTAGAGGGTTGTATTGAAAGAAAGAAAAGAAAGAAAACATATTTATTTGGCACCTGCCACAAGTACACACAACAAACAAATGAAAATAACTTAAATTTACACAATAAAAACGTTAAAAGTAAACAAAAATAAAAAAGAGATAATATTGTGTGTCTCACGGCTGCGCCACATAGGCCCAGTTCAGCAAACTGCCGAGCAGCTAGTGCCCGACGCTGGTTTTCAACTACTATTGATGAGTTTAATGACTATAACTCTGTAAAGCCATATTTGTAACGGCCACGAATCATATCCTTGTCAACATACAACCTGACATTTACCTGTAAATTGCAAAAAACGTAAGAAAATTTAAATTTCGCAGACTACCTTGGTGCTTCCACCTTAAGTTATTACTTTTACTCAAGTAATCACTTTGATTTGTTTATACAATAATATTTTTAGTATATGCGAAACCTGAATATAGTTTGTTCAGAATAAGTAGCTGAATCGATTCCAATAATTTTTAAACCATGTTATATTTTTTCCCAAAAATATTTAAAAAAGTTAAATGTTGGACACCGAGTGACTTTGAGTACCTATCGCAATAATTTAGGTACCTACTGCCAAATTATTATTATCAATGAGCTCAAGAGGACGCTGGAGGCGCGCGCTGCGTGGTGACCACGTTTTTTTGCGGACAACTAGGTAACAGAACAAGCTTATAACTTTGTGATTTTTCATGATACAGTTTTGAAATTTTGTACATAGATTCTTTACATAAAAATACTAGACACGTGTAACAGGTTTCGCATATACTAAAACTAATGTTGTAGATACGGGTAGAAAATATCTTTGAAGATTGAAATACAGAAATGAAAATAAATAACCAATCTCTTCTTCTCAAAGTGGAGCTTGCACACAGATTTTGATAAACTTATTTAATTATGAGCCGTTGTTTGAGTGAGTAGATCAAAATTCTGAGAAATGAAGCTATATAAGATTGGCGACATTATTGTTGCTATCGGATGCACAACCAGAATGAAGCTGGCATAAAAACGTGGAAATTGGCACAGGCAAAGACGTAACACGTCGTGGATGACGTCAGACCTCGGATGATGATGAGACCATAATTATGATCGACTACAGGTACATGTTTATGAAACAAAAAACAACAACGGGTTAAAATTAAACGCATGTCAATTGTTCCAAAGTGGCTGTTCATAATTTATTCAGTCAATCCATCACAGCGATTGACAATTTGTTAACAAATTTTTGTGTTGATTTTCGTTGCAGAAGCCAGGCGTTTACGCACTCATAGCGAGTAAAAAAGAAAAGAAAGAAATAGTTCTATTTGATACCACTATTAACTTGAGACTACTAACGATCTTTTTATTCGGATTCATAGAATTATTTGGAAACCAACTAGATAAAATAATATCAACGGCACAACATTTAATGCCTTCTCTACTGAATTATTAAAGAGATTTATAGACTCGTATTGTTTGATTAATAATATTAATCTCTGAAAATAAATAGTATACAGTACAGATACATATTTATCTATTCGTATACATTTGCAATATTTGCACGTAGTCAAAGTACATCTAATTTGTAATCATACTAAAACCTATTGAACTGAATAAAAGAGAATAATATTAACTGAAAGAGAAGAGGTTTTCTTATAAATTGTTCTGTAAAAAATCTCACAGTTCGGCAAGATAACGGCTACTTTAAGTAATATATTGCAATCGTCGTAATGGCCGCCGTATTATACAGGGTGTGAAAAAAGTCCGCTGAGATTTTAAGAAAAGATTTGGTGCAGAGGTATTTATTGAATTCAATTGAATTTAATATGTTTACATTGAAGTGATATTAAAAAAAAAGTCTGACAACCAGTATTAACAAGAGGTATCGTATTACCCAGTACTAACTGGGTTGTGGAGGTCAGATAGGCAGTCGCTCCATGTAAAATAGTGGTATTCAGCTGCATCCTGTTAGACTGGAAGCCGACCCCAACATAGTTGGGAAAAGGCTAGGCAGATGATGACATTGAAGTGGTGACATATTTAGTTATCATGATACAAGGATATTTTGGCGCTCGTTGTGGGTACGGTATTATGAAATACATCGAAAAAACAAGATGACGGCGTTAGTGTCGAAAGATCATTACAGCAGCAACATTTTACGCAGGTGTAGTTTGCCAAAATTAAATATCAATGAATATCAATTTGTTGAATAATACTCTTCAAATGTATACATAGTTAAAAGTTAATTTTATGGTATCCTTCGTCCTACTATTATTATAAATGCGAAAAATTTAAAGGATGTATGAATGTTTGTTACTATTTCACTCAAAAACTACTAAACGGATTTGGATTAAATTTAGCACACAGATAGTTTAAAACCTATATATGGATTAACACATAGAATATTTTTTATCCCAGTAGTAGGATCCCGTGGAACATTTATCGAACTACACGCGGGCGAAGCCACGGGCATTAGCTAGTGCTTGGAAAATCGGACACGTATTACAAATAAAATAACCGCAGTCTTTTTACAGCTATTTTACCTCTGCCTTGACATCACTGTCAAAATCACAATGAACTACGTTATTTAAAAAAAAATAGCTACTTAGCCATTTTAGCCTCAACCAATCTTTTTCCAAAGAAAATCAAACATCCTGTATTATTATGTAGTTTCTAAAGAAAATGTTAAAAAGGCGTACAGCGCCCCATTTAAAACGTTTCCCGTGTAAGCTTTTAATAGAAGGAAAAGTAGTAGAGATTATAAGCCACTTATAGAAAAGTTGCTTTTTGATTTGATTTCTTACTTACTTATCTTCAGGGTCGTTTTTCCTGGCCAAAGTGGAAAATATTAGTCTTATTTAAAAACTTGGTTAATTGATTTTTGTTTATTGAAATGAATAGAGGATGTGATGAGGAGGGATGTAACACATGTGACTAAAAGAGTGATGAATATAAATGTTGATGGATGGAGACGGAGAAGACCAAAGATAAAAAAGATGGATTGTGTGAGAATAGACATAAAGAAAAGAAGAAGTAAGGAGAATGGAAAAATAAAATGAGTTGCACCTACCCCAAATAACATGCGGAAAGGGCAGGATGATGATGATGATTGAAATGAAAATGATGGAAAACGAAAATACGCCTTTGGAAACCTGCAATAGGTACATGAGGTTTGTTTGTTTGAAGTGTCATCCTTGTAGTAAGACCTACATACTTAGTTGAGAGGTCTCATCATCTTAATCGTCTTAGCCGAATAAAATAATATTTAAACCACTATTTTTTTATTAGTACAAATACTTAAAGGGCTTATTAGAGAAGGTCTTGTTATTATATTATGTAAAGTCTCAATAAATAATATTCATAAACAGCAAAGTTATAAGCGTTTGTTTATATCCCAAAATGTCACTCAATTTATGGAAATATAATTTGCCGGGACCTATGAATGGCGACAGGAATGGAAAAGCACTGCGCGTAGTATTTTCTAGTGGTAATTGTTATGAATGATACAATTATGAATTTACCAGTTATGATAAACTTTCGTGGACAATTTTGGGATTTCGTTTTTTTGACTTTTGATTACATAATTATGATCAGTAACGGGTACGGATAGAGCTCCATTTTTTTTGTACTAATTAAAAAATAGTGGTGTATAACTTATCAGATCCCAAATATTCTCTTTAAATAGAATACACATCTTCAAATAGAATGACATGCCAGCAGTGCTGCTTAGCTGCATTACATGTGTTATGTATAACATCATGCCTGTAATCCCCGAAGGGTTAGAAGGGTGTACCTTATATTATAGAACACCCACATTTCGCAAGTTATGTTAAAGTACCATGTAACAGGAGGCACAAATCTAGACTTGTGGTTGCTACTGAGAAATTCCTGATGGAAAAACCCTATAACAATTTGACCGACGCGGGAATCGAACCCTGGACCTCATGCTCAGCAGTCGCGCGTCAACTAGACCAAGGAAGCAGTCACGCTTAGCCGCATTAGTACCTACATAGGTTTGTATTAGCTAGTAATCCATTCTCCTTCTCTGTCTCCTACTGTCTCTGTCAACTGTCAGGCTACTGTCAACTGTCAATAATAGATTATCTTAAAATCTATACCTAAAACCCAGATAAAAGTCTCACAAAATTCCAATACGCCATTAAAAACCCGATACGATATTGTACACAACATTTTGGCTCCTAAGTTCAGTACAGTATTCTTCTGAGGCGAATCGATAAGCCATCGGATATCGGAGGCTCGGAAGATGTCCCGTATCTTCAAGCTTATATTACAGAATAGGATAGAAGGTCAGCTTCATACATACGCGGAAAAAGGCGCACTCACACATAGACGTAAAACATAGACTAAGAGCAGCGAAGGCCCAACTTTGGCGGCTCCGACTTACGAGCAGTAAGTCGTGGGTTCGAAACCAGGTGGGCATTACTTCGTGACATTTATTTCATCACAACTGCTCTCAAAATGGTGAAGGAACATGGTGAACATCTACCAACCCGCACTAGGCCCGCGTGATGGATTATAGCCCATTTCAACTCGTAGAGAGGAGGCCTGTGTCCCAGCGGTGGGAACATTATAGGCTGATTATGCTATGCTTATGCTACACATAGACGCGTACATACTGTGGTAGGTGGCAATCTTATACTGTACATGACCTCAGGCAATGCCGATTGCGGCAAGAGACACGCGAGCACGTCTTTTGTTTTCGTCGCGTGAAGGCGGGGTTTTACAGGGTAAATAATCGGCGCCAGTGCTGATGCCAAAAACTGACCACACTGTTTACATTTAGCTCGTAGTCGTGGTAATTTCTTCACGGTGTCAGTGCGGAAAAATGAATTTGCTAAAACAACAGAATTTACGACTGAATTGTTTATTGATAAAATGTTCTCATCTGCTGTTGGAAGGGTTTTCTTTTGAATTACAACACGGGGTCAACAAAGCAGCGCCTATGACTGACCAAAAACTGACCTTGTGGCAGTACCGCTGGCGCGGGTGGCGGGGGCAGTGGACTGACTTCAAAATATTCAAGTGGGAATATTGAAGTCAGCACTGACACGACAGCGCTGTGCTGACTCCAAATCAATTTATACTAGGTCAGTACCGGGTCAGCACTGGTTTTGCCTCGAATTTGAAGTCAGTTACTTACCCTGAGTTAATCTGGCTTCGCTCCGCCAATCGATCAGCGTTTCACCTTTCATTTGTTTTGCGTGTAGCTCGTGACCGAAGTGTAACAGTGACGGGAATAAGGCTTTATGTAACATTTGTAGATCTCAACTTTAGATCAAAAGCTGTATGAATAAGGTTCATTTTTGTATGTACCTAGTTCAAGCACGCTGTACAGATCTCAGAGCAACTACAGTTTATCTTAGATAAACACCAGTCGCGAGTGCCCTTGCACTCACTGTACGAGAAGCGTGTCTATGCATACGCCGGTTCTGGCTCAGTATGTAACCGAACCTTCTGTCCTACCCTGTGTTTGCACTCCCTAAGGGGGTTAGTATAGAATAATCTTTAATGTATGTCACATCATACGAGACAGAGGAAATAAATAGGGCATATCTTCTTGAATGATGTACGCCTGTAGTCCCCGAAGGTAGGTAGATCTTCGATGCTATTTTTGTGACAAGGTGAAGTTTTATGTTTAAAGAAAGCTTATCGACAGTATATTTATAAAGCTTAATGCAGACCTATCCTGAGAGGAGTGCGCAGAATTTTCTGGACTTTTTGTATTCTGTGAGAAGTTTCTATATCAGTAGTTTTCCATAAGTATAGCATAGTCAGCCTACATTGTTCCCATTGCTGAACCCAGCTTCATCTCTATAAGAAAGAGTGGATGGGATACGTTGGCTCTAAACCACTACTGCTATGGAATTCAGACCACACTTCATCATCATTCTCTTGACCTTATGCCTTTATTTGGGGTCGGCGCAGCATGTCTTCTTCTTCCATCATTCTTCTAAATTACTCGTCACCTCATCAGACACGTCCTTCTTGACATTAATCCGTCATTCAGGTCTATTATCGTTTATTTGGTCTTCCGCTACTCTTATACCTATCCACAGTCATACTCAAAACTTTCCTTACGACATTTTCCTCATTCCTCCGCATCACATGCCCATATCAGGACAACCGATTACCATACTACTTTTCAGTCACCGGCGCCACTTTTAGACTTCCTCTTATGTACTCATTTATTATTTTATCCACCACCACCACTGCCACACATCTCCTTAAAAATAAATAAATAAACATGTATTTCAGAAACACTTTCATATTTGTTAGTAACAATGAAAAAAAAAACATTCTCATCCCAGCCAGCCATCAGATTAGACTTATAGTAACGATAATCATCAGAGGATTTTAAATTTTACTCAAGATTTTTACTCTTGCAGAAGCTCATTCGATTTATTTTTACGTACCTACACAGCAACTATTGTCACACAGAAAGTGCACGACCGAAGTATTCACGAACCACAGATTGCTTTCAACATTATCCACTAAAATTGAATTGAGAAGCGATACAAAGTCTCTCAAGTACCTAGATCTCCTCGCATTATGGGACCGATCGATCGGAGATCGGATACGAGGTCGGAACCGATCCCAAAATAGGCAATTAACTGTAAGAACCTGGTAGACCAACGAGATATCCTGAATTGAAAACGTGACGAAGTCCCGGAAAATTATCAAAGGAGTTTTTACTTTTTTTTCAAGGTAATGAAGGTGGAGAATAGGAATTGGGAACGTTTTAAGTCTTCGATATTTGCCTGTTTAGGTAAAAGATGGATGCTTGTGTGTGTGATTTGCACAGTTATAGATATACCTAGATAACGCAAGAGCACCTACTTCGCGTGCCCGGCTTAAGCATTTTATGCTTAACGTGGCTATTGTCGCAGCAAGCTAATTTGTTTAAAACTACAAAGTTACCACTTAAGAACTTCACCAGACATTTAAACGCCAAAAACGGAGTCTCTTTTGTAAACTAACTTGTTTGTATAGTACTAAATAGTGCCATTGAGTCATAGTAGGTAGTCAAAAAATGGCACGCTTGATATACACACGGATACTTGCATTATTTAAGTATATTATATTAGCGGTTGTTGTACTTTATCTGCCTAGAATTTCCAAACTATGTTGAGGTCGGCTTTCTGCCTAATTGGATGCAGCTAAATACCAGTATTTTACATGGAGCAACTACCTATCTGACCACCACAACCCGGGTAATACGATACCCCTTGGTAAGACTGGTTGTCAGACTTTGGAGCCACTGACTACCTGAATCGACCCACAAAGACACTACAAATGATAGCCGGGACCAACTTCTTAATGTGATTTCCGAGGCACGGAGGAAATTTGGTATGTAATGGATGGTCACCCATTCGCGGACCGAACTTGGCAAGCAGTTTGTCTGTTATTATTTAACCACGAGACTAAAAAACCACTGCAACCTAAAATATTCTCCATTATCATATCGACACAAATAAACCCTCTCATTCCAAACCAAAATAGCCAGATAACACATAGTTATCTTAGACATAAAGGTCGAATTTCGCCTGAAATGCAACGAGACTTCTAATTTTCACGATAACACTGATTGTAATGGGCTATAAGATTTCACAGTCGCATCGGAGCGTTTCAATTAAAACTTGAGCACAGTTAGCTAAAGGGGCCAGGCGATCTGATATAGGGTAGGATTCTGCTGGGATTTGATTAAAACTTAAGCGGTGCATATTAGGAATTTACTTACCCTGTTTTGTGGGTAAGTTTGTAGATGCAAATATATACACAGTGTCAGTAAGTGCTAACCCCCCAAGCTTTAACATTTGAATGCTTGACGGGTTCGTGTTCCACGCGCGCCTCAAAGAGATGTCAGCAACAATGTAGGGGTCTGCAAGGGCCGATGCCTGCCAGTGCTGCGGGACTGTTCGAAAGAGATACCCCGGCCCTGGAACACAAAGGGCAAAGAAGGAACATGGATGGGTTTTAGTCAGTAGAAGAAGTAGGGCGGGGGGGGGGGGGGTCATTTGGTGATTTCCAAACCGAAAAAAAAACCGATTAAAAAGGGGTTAGCACTTACTGACGCTATGTGTACCATACCTACACGAATACATCAATGGGTTGGTGGAAGTATTTGTCTGTTTGGTTTTCAAAGCGCATTCGACGTCTGCGATAATCAAAACCTTACATAGATCACTCCTTTTGCCTCGTCCACATCTGGACATACATGAACGCGGGTTCCGCCTGTTACGCAACTGACTGTGACTGTGACTGTCCGTAAAAACAATTAAAACCCTTGAAATTGTTAACAAATTCAGATTTAGATGAGGAAATAATATTTTTATAATAATTTCACGCGTTGAAGGTCGCGGGCAACAGTTTTTTTATAATGGTACTAGCAACCCGCCCCGGCTTCGCCCGGGTTCAATATATACACATAAACTTTCCTCTTAAATCACTCTGTCTATTAAAAAAAACCGCATCAAAATCTGTTGCGTAGTTTTAATGATCTAAGCATACATATGGACAGACAGACAGCGGGAAGCGACTTTGTTTTATACTATGTAGTGAATAGTATTTATCTCCCTCCCTAGTCGTTTAGTTATTAAACGCTACAAATCCAATATTCTAGGTTTTAAGAAGATAAACTCTAAAACAGTACTTATAGGATTATTATTGTTATTTCTCTCAACATAGAAAAGTTTTTGTGTTTCTTTTGTATTTACTGTGAAAACTTAATAAGGCCTTATGAGTAAGTTCATTTTGTTCAATACTTCGCAAGTTTTATTAATATAAGCTTTAATAACATATTTCTTAATAGACTTCCAAAAAGATTGATTATGGTTATAATATTCTCAATATTATGGTTTCTATTGAGTTTACTTTTAGTATTAAACACGCCTGTAATCCCCGAATGGTTAAGCAGCACATTTCGCCAGTTATGTTTAAGCCCCATGTTATAGAGGGCGAGCCTATTGCAATCAACCGGGCACAGAGCCAGACACCGTGTCTGTTACTGATATTTGTGATGGAAAAACCCAATAACACTTTACCCGACCCGGGAATAGAACCCAGGACCTCATGCTCAGCAGTCGCGCTTGCGACCACTAGACCAACGAGGCAGACTTAGTATTAGTGGTACAATTTTTTTTTTGTAGCTTATTTGGGAAAAAATGCAGGAGGCGTTTGCCCAGCCGTGGGACAGAATAGGCAAAACAAAAAACTAATATATTAGGTAACTCAACACAACAATACAGAAAGTCTTGGCTTAGAAACTTTCGTGAATGGACCGGATTCCTGAGCTGCTGGGTTACACCTCACAAAAGAGAAGGCAAAATATTTGGAGCCGATAGCCTTTAGTAATTGAAGAGGCATCAGAACAAGAAGAATAAATTCAATAAAGAAAAAAGTTAACATATTTGTGTCCCATCTATTTACATACAGTCATTTTATTTCAAACAGCCTTCGCATAACACATAAAACACGAGGGATGAAACAAGTGTCGAACATAAATAAGAGAGGGTTATATGTTGCAATATAATTATCACATTTAGTGCATGACTATGTCTAATTACAGATATTTATCAGAAGCGGAAAGGCAGTGCTGCTTTTTGCATCCATGTTTCTAGTTTTTCAATTTTAAAGTAATTACTAAATTATTAAATTACCGTCTGATTTTTTTTTCCGCCCGGGACGGCGCAGCATGTCTTCTTCTTCAATACTTCTCTATTACTCGTCATCTCAGCAGTTACCTCCTTTTTAGCCATACCATCTTTCATGCAGTCCATCCATCTTTACTTCGGCATTCATCTATCTATCTTTCTATATCTTCATTTTACACATAAAATCCAAACAAAAACTTATCTGGCTACCGTAACCAACCACTGTTTTACTAACTATAATAATATTCCCAATACATACAAAAATCCCTAAAGGGTGCACATATTTTACCCTTTTTCAAGGGACAACATTTACCGACAATAAATCTTTTGTTCTTCGTACACAGAATCCAAATTTTACTAAAGGGTATCGGGATAGTTTGTTTTATGGTTACCCTACTGATAACCGTTGGTAGCGTCTACGGTTAGTAGCGTAACCCGGGTACCCTAGTAAACCTACTAAGGATTAGAGTGTCTTCGTATAGACTATCATGCGCACTGGAATATAAGAGTGGCTGTAATCAGGCGATTATGTAACCAACTAGTTGGTTCATCAGTTCCATCTTATCTTCAACTTAATTATGTATTAACCAATACATAATCAAAATCGGTTTACAATATACATTAATAAATTAAAATAACCTATATTAACTAACTAACTTAAAAATAAACTTAAAAAATGGCGGCAAAAAACTCCTCCTCAACGCAGTCAACTGGTAATGTACCCAAAAGACTGGCGGCGTTGCCACGCTGTATGGCAACGCTAAGCCTTTGGCCAAGGTAAAAGCCAGCCCTTGGGTCACGGGAAGAGTCAACTAAACGTTTAGAAATGTCCTTGAAAAGGCTGTGAGCACTCATAATAATTATACATAATTAAGTTCTTCTGTATTTAGTTCTTCTGTAATACTTTATCTGTGTGAATAGAACATGTAGAATATTGTCGAATAAGAAATACAAGCAAGTCAATCGGTAGGCTTCGACGGGGCATAAAGCGAGTTGACATAGATTTTGTCGGTAAGATACGGTAACACATTTTTGGCTTACAATAAAGTATCAAGCTACGAAAATTTACTGATCTGTGTTACAGTGGCAGACTTACAGTGCAGCCGAAAAGGTTTGTGGAGTAGATCTTTACTCATGAGTTGCTAACCGCTGTCAAAACCATTCCATTATAAGTCGGTAGCCGCATAGTAGTCATGTTTTCAACCATTCGAATGGGTCATCATCTGCCTAGTCTTTTCCCAACTATGTTGGGGTCGGCTTCCAGTCTAACCGGATTCAGCTGAATACCAGTATTTTACATGGAGCGTCCGCATGTCTGACCTCCACAACCCAGTTAGTACTGGGTAATACGATAGGTACCCCTTGGTAAGACTAGTTTTCAGATTTTCGGGCCACTGACTACTTCTAACGACTGTCAAAGATCTACAAATGGCAGCCAGAAACAACGGCTTAAAGTGTTTTCTCAAACTCGTGAAACTCAATACATAATGGGTGGTCACCCATCCACGGACTAACCTAGGCAAGCGCGGCTTAACCTAAAGATCAACCCGAACGGCTGTTATTATTTAGCCACAAGCTCCTCAATGATGATGAGAATCATTACACAATAATTAGGCGTCAAAATCTTGATCTACATTTAAACCTGTTACTTTTTAGTATGGGATCTCTCGAGTAAAAATATAATTAAGGTTTTCCAACCTGAAATAAATGACAGAAAATACCTTAAGTACTGTTCCATTTCCCAATAGAATAGTTTTTTATTAATTCAGACCGGAGTCCATAGGGTTAGTAACAATTTTACTTAACTTCTAGTGTTAATAGGTTACAGACACAGCTGAAAATACACAATTAAAATTTAGCGTGGAGCCTCATCCACCTCCGCAGCATCAGGGAATCCCATCGATCTGCAAATACACTGTTGGTACTGCCGCGAACACGAGTCATCAGGGATGCACATCTATTTCTAATAATGGCGGCAAAACCATCAATATTATCTGCAAACATCCCTGACGCACTACAACGCGACGGCAGCTGCAGAGCTGTAACAGTACTCTCAGCGCATTATTATATTGAACGCGAAGGGCACTGTATGTCCGCTGAGTGAAGTTGACCCACAGGCTGCACGTGTAGAAAGAAAAAAAGAAAAGAAAAAAGAAAGAAAATATATTAAGGACAAGAGAGATTATAAGGACAGACAGGAAATATAGGAGAAGAGGGAGGGATTTTAAGGACTGACAGTAAGCTTTGAAAAGCGTTTGTTTAACTGGCCTCGTACAACGTGCAAACCTGTGGGCCAGCAACCATACGGAAATTCTCTCAAAATCAATCTTGGTAACCGAACTATACTCGTACAAATGATTATTGAACAGTAAGTTACTACGTACGCCAACGAACTGCATTCACAGTATATTGGAACTCATTTAAATACAAATGAAGCCAAGACTTCAAGTTGAAGCCACATATATATTTGGTTGGAAAGCTTCCTCACTTCCTGGTATTGATTCAGATGCGTGAATCATTACAGTTTGGTATGTGAATATAACTTACAGTATTTGGACTATTCTGAGGGTAGGATATTCAAAATGTGATGGGTTATCCAAAATAGTCCATCATCATCGAGTTGAAATACGTTCAGTGCTTGTTATAAGACTCCTGTCGACACGGTTCAGTTCTTCTCCAGAATTAATTTATACATCTACACAACTAAGTTAAATTGAAGTGTTTGTTTGTAATTTCAATATACCAGCTTTTACTGAATGCGTATGAAAGTATATATGGTACTTATAACATTTTTTTTTTTTTTTTTTGTCTTCCTTCCTTTCTGTTTGTTCCGGTTAAACTCCGATATGGCTGGTGCGATTTTGATAGGACTTTTACCGGCAGATAATGTTATGAAGAGTAACTAAACTATACTTACTTATAGAAATACAGAGGTCTAGTACAAAACTTCAATATCTACTCGACTCGAATGTATGGAACAGTTGTTCTTTTGTTTTGGTGCTTCAATGACTTTGACTGGAAGGGCGATTATAGCCCGCCAAAAGAATCATGCCGCACTATTATACATATATGTCGGATATGTCAGGATTTATTCCGTTCGGCTCATCCGTTGTCATCGTTCCGTACATCATGTTGGCAGACGATGGGTTTCGTGCTATGAAAACTGGGTGCGATACACTGTTTCTAGCAAAACTAACGAATTACTTGAGATTACAACTTAACACAATAACACGGGACACAAAAAATCGGGTACCGCTCGAAGACGTCTCACTCTACCGCGATCAAATATTGATTGTAGCCCTCGCCTCGAGCTGAATATCAGGGCTCTGTAGAAGCACGCTGTGTTGTGACTGGTAAGTAGGTCGCGTGGCAATTCATTTTATCTCCACACTAACGACCGGATCCGAAATATATATCTTAGTTGTAAGACCTCCTTTGGCATTCGAATGTTGTTCTCTAAAAATCACTTCGAAATTCAAACAGAGTCGACATTTGAATCAACGATGATTTTGTTTTCAAAACAAGTGAAAACGCTACCGACTTAAAAAAAAAAAAAAAAGTATTTTATTACCTTAAATAATTGTACAAGAAACACTTATATAAGCACTATGCAGCGTTACAACTAGGGAAAAGAGTGGTTTCGATGGGCTCTGGCACCCAATGTAAGATTTAACTTGTGTTTAGGGTGCCAGCGTCCTCGCCTATGGTTTGAACATGTAACATTAGTTATAAGTCGAATATAGTTTATCATCATTAAATTACAATATTATTTAATAACTAGCTACTTGTACAAGTCACGTGAAATATTATGTTCGAAGTGAACTTTACTTAATAATGCTATTGAACAAGTACGTTGCCAAGCAACATACCTAACTGAAGAAAATATTATGAAGCTGCCTCGTCTGGGTGGCTGTCTCGCCTTGTCAAACTTCGCTATTCAAAAAGGCACATAATAAATAAAGAAGAAACAGACACAAAGGCAATGGAAGGCCGTTCTTTTCAAGACGAAAAATCCATAATACAAAATTGTGATAAATCAAGGCTGTGAGATATGATTACTGTACTTGGAAATGATTTTTTGTCTCGTGTTTTAGCTGTCGACTCCCGATATCGCCCGAGGCATATTCGCTCTGACAGTGTTTCTTGCAAAATCAAACAATATCTTCAATTTTAGGGTTCGTTATATTTTGCGAAATATAGAAAATCTAAAAAAAAAATCCTGTAGGTATAATTAGATGATGGTGTGCTTCTTATCGCCAATTCACGAGGAAACCATCCAAGACGTCCCGCCATCTTCTCTTCGGTCTACCCCGACTCCTTCTAACTGTTTCAGGGCTCGAGTCTTGCGATAGAAGCACACCATCGTGAGAAGTGGAAGGAATGGGAGAAGGCCTTTGCTCAGAAGTGGGACAATACGGGAAATCTAAAAAAAAAAAAATTGATGAATAAATACAGGAAAATTAAAATGGTATTCGTTTTTGACCCCAATAAAGATTACATTACCCCAATAGACAAAAGGCTCGCCCCCTTATTACATGGAACGCAAAACAAATCTGACGCGATGTGGATGTACTATTAGGTCCATCTCAGGCTTGATTTTTATACAGGATGTAACAGAAAGGGTATAGTCATTTGAACGGATATGCTGTAGACCATCAAACTGAACAACTTCCCCCATGGGTCTCGTAAATGCGAAAAAATGATCAGCTGTCCCGTACATTTGGGTCGAGTAGTGAAATTAGAGTATTGAAATTTAGTATGGGACAGCTGATAATGTTTTCGCATTTACGATACCCAAGGAGAAAGTTCCACCTCCCACTACGTAGACCGATGACCTGGTGAAGGTTGCAGGAAACCGCTGGATGCGAGTCGCACGGGACCGGTCAATGTGGCGTGGGTCTTGGGGGTGGCCTATGTCCAGCAGTGGACGTCTTTCGCCTGAAATGATGATGGGACAGCTGATATTTTGGTCTGCAGCATATCCTTTCATATGACTTTACCTTTTCTGTTACACCCTGTATATATGACTTTACCTTTTCTGTTACACCCAGTATATATGCCGTACCTAGTTACTACTCAGTAATAATGGAATTACTTGTGCGGTAGGAAGACCTAGAAACAAGCCAAACTTGAACTTGAATAAATTGTCCTTAACTATCTAAAACATTATAATTACTTCAGAAAACCGGTTATTTTTGATGTAGGTTGGTACATTTTGGCAGAACTACGCTCACTTGATCATGATTCAAATATATCCCGAAAAACAGGTTATATAATCTTCGGAAAATTTTAAAACAGCTTCACATGACAACCAAAAAAAAACAATTTTTAATTATCCTTTTTAAATCAATTAATTCATGCATAGCGAGCACCCATTGCGGGTCACGTGATAGTGTGGTCATTTCTGATTAACTGCTCGCCATTGACCACAATGTTATTATAAACTACAAAATAAGCTACAAGTAATTAAAGGCTGTGACGTTATGTTATTTTAAACAAAACATCACGCTTTTAATTCCCAAAGGTTTCGGCAAGTGTACATGATACCCACATTCCAACAGTCATGTTCCAAATGTCTTGTAATTGGGCGAGCCTATTACCGTCAACCTTGCAGAAACCCCTACCCCGTGGTAGCTACTGAGAAATTTTTGATGGTAAAACATAATAACACTTTTTCCCGACCTGGTAATCGAACCCAGAACCTCATGCTCAGCAGAAGCGCTTGCGACTACTAGACGAACGAGGCAGTCTAAAATACACAATAAAATAATTTCAATTAAAGCATACTTGTTTGCTAGCGATGAGGTTAAAGACACTAAGCGATACAATTAGAAGAACTAGCTATCATAGAAAAACTATGATCCCATGTTTCTGTGAGGCCCTGGCAGACATAAAAGAAAGGAAGAAAACATATTTATTTGGCACATGCCACAAGTGCACACAACAAAAAAAACTGAATTACTACACAATAAAAAACATAAAACTAAACAGAAAAAAGAGATAATATTCTGTGTCTCACGGCTGTGCCAAATAAGCCCATTTCAGCAAACATGACATGACCTAATTACCAAGTGAGACACATCACACTATTGCCGATGGTAACCAGTTGGTTTTTCCAAACTTAGAAGTTGTTCAGTTTTCATCATCATCTGCCTAGCCTTTTCCCAACTATGTTGGAGTCGGCTTCCAGTCTAACCGCAGCTGAATACCAGTATTTTACATGGCTCAACTGCCTATCTGAACTTCACAACCCAATTAGTACTGAGTAATACGATACCCCGTGGTAAGACTGGTTGTCAGACTTTCAGGTCACTGACTACCTGTTACGACTGCCAAGGATCTTTAAATGACAGTCGGCGCATCGGCTTAATGTGTTTTCCGAGGCACGGAGGAAACTCGATATGTAATAGGTGGTCATCTACGGACAGACTAACTTAGGCAAGCATAAGCATAAACGCACGCGCGTGACCTCCACGCCAAGCCACAATTTCATACCATTTGGTCACATATTTGTGTCGTGGGCACGCGCTTGCTTGTCACGTATATATGACAATGGCGTTCAAAAGGTTAACCAACCCGTGCGGCTGTTATTGTTTATTTAGCCAGGAGCTCCTTCCCGTGTATCGTAAGTAACATTTTTTTTTTCTTTATTTAAAATAATCATATTAAATATATTCCTTCCTAGACACATGCTAATTGTGTGTACTGGGTAGCATCTGCTTGAAATTAACATTATTTTGTGTTACAACACAGCGTGTGGGCTTCCAGGCGTCCAGGCTTTATTCAAATACAAAACTGCCCCTAGTTTTAAAAGAAACATTTGCTGGAAAACGACTTCGGGTCGAAAAAAACGGGTGAAAAATCACATTTTACGGTAGGATTCAATATAAAATTTTACTATGGATGCATTGAATAGTACAGGTGCCGTATAGGTATTTAAAGCACAGTAATTACATTTAAAACTGGTATTTAAAAAAAAAAACTAGTGAAAAAGTTGAAACTTTGACCCCCAATATCTCCGTAACTAGAGGGTTCCCAGGTATGGTCTAGAACAAAAAAATGAACGCAAAGACGGGGAGAAAAAGTGCCTTTCGGCTTCATTAAGGGTATTTACACCCATTATATCTCAGCCGACCCTTTAAAGAAAATAAACGCGCATACTTGTTGTAATTACAATTGTAAATCCCTTTCATTTAAACACAATAGAACGGTGTGGTCGCGATACTGCCCTGTTCCAAGTGTGGTCGAGTCTGATTAACTGGTCGCTCGATACAGACCACGGAACGAAATGTAACGTTTGTGTTTACTTTCAATTTCCTGTAATCTGTGTTTTGGTACTGTAATTGGATTCGTTTGGTATGTATGTTTCAGGAGCTACCTACCGATATAATTATTTTTTTGTTTGAAAAAGAAATATCTTTAATATTTCACCATAATAATTTGAGTATGAATGTGGATGTCTTTAAGTGTAGAGGAAGACTAAAGAAACGATGGATGGACTGTGTGAAGGATGATATGGCAGGCAAGGAGGTATCTGATGAGATGACCAGTAATAGAGAAGTATGGCAGAAGAAAACATGCTGAGCCGACCCCGCATAAATTGGAATGAGGGCAGGTAAATGATGATTCCACCATAATAATATCTGCTCCATGAGGTTCGGGGTTCGATTCCCGGGTCGAGCAATGTATTATCTGATATTTTCATCTGGAATTTCTCAATAGCAAACATGGCGTCTAGATTATTGTGCCCGGTTGATTGTAATATGCTCGTCCCCTATTACAACATAACGGGCGAAATGTGGGTGTGCTAAGAGTTACATCTCTGCCCAACTCTTCGGGGATTACAAGCATGATGTTATGTTATGTTATAATAGTACTTAATTAACCAACCTATTGCATACTGTCCCATGGCACGATGGCTTCATCTTACATAGAAAAGGTATAACCATTGATCACCATAATTGGTCAAGCTGAATTGGCAATTTCAGCCATATTTTAATGTTAGTCCAGGTTTTCTCGTGCTGCTTTACATTCACCGATGTCAATCAATATCAAAGATAAACTTAAAGTATATGATATGTATAGAAAAACTCATATTGCTACGTGCGCGAATTTGAACTCACCACCTGGTGCATGAAAGGCAAGACCTTAAGCACTGGGGCATAATAGAATCAGCCTATAACGTCCCCACTGCAGGGACACAGGCTTCCACTATGAGAGTGGGAGTGGGTCAAACCACCACATGGCTGAAGAAGCAGGGTACGACACCTCCTGCCCTGCTCTATGTGTAATTCCACCTGCGCTTTGAGGAACCTGTCCGAAGCCACCACCAAGGCTATCTATAGACCGACCGCTTTAATGAGTCCTCCGCCTTGCCCCATCAAAGAAACATTAAGCATCCACAAAGTCTTAAAACTATTCCACAGGTTATTTGCTTTAAAATAACCATATCCACGTAGGTATTACGATACTAATTGACCCAACACGTGATCAACCTTCAGAATATTTCATTTAAATTGATACCTTCGCGAGGACTCAAGTGGTCGGTCTATAGGTGGCAGCGTTCTGGTCAAAGCTAACGTAAATCTTATAAAGGGAATCATCGACACTACGAAGAAGACCAGGTCCAGAGTGGGTTGAAACATCCCTCCATATTTTGTGTTATCCATCATAGTTGGAATTATTTAACTCACAGCACACCGTCATAATAAGAGGGTTCATGTTTAAATCATGAAATTGAAACGTGCGAATGCATTCGAACACGGACTTCCAATATCATAATATCAAACATATCTCGAGGATAATTGGTGAATCAGGTATGGGCAAGTAATGAGGAGGAATGAGAAAACGTTGTGTGGAAAGTTTTGAGTATGAATATAGTAGTGACTGTAGGGGTTGGGAAAAACAGAAAAGACGTAAGACGAGGACGCGTTTTTCATTTCCACGTCTCGTCCGCGCTCTGTCTTTCTGTTTATTTTGTGTCGCGACGCTTCTACAACATTAGTTTTAGTATATGCGAAACCTGAAACACGTGTCTAGTATTTTTATGTAAAGAATCTATATACAAAATTTCAAAACTGTATCATGAAAAATTACAAAGTTATAAGCTTGTTCTGTTACCTGGTTGTCCGCCAAAAAACTTGGTCACCACGCAGCGCGCCCGCGCGTGCGCTTCCAGCGTCGTCTTGAGCTCATTGATAATAATAATTTGGCAGTAGGTACCTAAATGATTGCGATAGGTACTTAGTGTCGCTCGGTGTTCAACTTGTAACCTTTCTTAAATATTTTTGGGACATAATATAACATGGTTTAAAAATTATTGGAATCGATTCAGTTACTTATTCTGAACAAACTATATTCAGGTTTCGCATATACTAAAAATAATGTTGTATCCATTTTGTTTGAAAATTTATTGAAGGACGCTGTGTCTGCGACGCGTCCTCGTCTTACGTCTTTTCTGTGTAATAATAAATAAATAATAATAAAATATTTATTTCATAAAACAAGAGCACATTGCACTGTATACATTGTTCATTATAACGTTTATCACAACTATAAGCACAATTATATAAACTCTATCCCTTAAACTAGGTCTAGCCTGTATCTTCAGAGATAGGATTCAGCCATATGGGTACAGTAGATAATTAACATTCAATAACAAGTGAAACAGTGTCGATGTTACATAAGCTAAAGTTATTCTATGAAATAAGTGTAGGTGGGTTACTTAGTGTGTTGTGTATGTGAGTGAGAGTTCGTGTATGTTCGTGTTGGTGTGAGTGCGCGTGCATGTGTGTGTGTGTGTGCGTGCATGTGTGTGTAATGGTAAAAGTGCGTGCCGCGCCTAAGAGTGGAAGAAGACCAAATAAACGATGGATGGACAGTAATAGGGAAGTATGGAAGAAGAAGACAATAGCGCTGACCTAAAAGTAATTGGGATAACAAAGAAGAGAAGAGGTCAAACAGGCAAGAGGGTAGACAGATTTGTCTGCACCTAATAATTATTTACCATCCACCCTCATTCTCCAGTCATCCCACGATCACGGTGCTTGCAACAGCGTCGAAATATCGGGAGCTCAAAATAATTGATAATCACGGAAAATATCCCGTAAGTGACAGTGTAAGTAAAAAAAATAATAAATAATGAAATAGAAAGAATCTGGTATCTAAAGGTATTAAAAATCAAAACAAAATGAAATCATATTTTTATTATTGTATTTTAATCGACTACACAATATCAGGTATATTAGCAAAGCGTGTCTGATTAACATTAATTATACAATATAACTGTTTCGCGAAACATAGTCCAATTGATAATATTTGATCAGTATTCATTTAACAGGTACTAATCTATGTGTAGATTGAAATTGACGCGCCAAATTAATTTATAAGCAAATATCGCTTGTATTTACACAATGGCATCAATAAATAAAGTTTAAATTAGTTTGCAGTTTGACAGTACAAATCGTGATTTTATGTATCTGCGTAATTTATTATTATCTAGGTGTTAAAAACGTATTGATTTCATGAAAATGTTTGTGTTCGTGTCATGGCTGATAATTTGTCGGGTGGCTGTTAATAAGTTTTATGTAATGGCAATATTATACGATATTTGTGCCCGGTTGTTGGCATTAGGGAACACAACTGGCGAAATGATCGGTAAGAAGTTGTATTTTAAATATTATAAGCAATATAACTCTGGCCTCGTTTACTTTAAGGGTTAAAATCAACTAACCAAAATATCTTCATTAATATTGACTATCGAACATAATAAATTAATTAACAATATTATAAAACCAAAATTAATATTCGCTTTATGAAAAGTTTCGTTCAGAAAGTTGTTTTTGTTTAGGCCGAAACCTAATCGGGGTACCTGGTTTCGGATTAAGATCTAATTCTCCGAAGTTCAAATTTAGATTGGCATTTAATTATTCTGCTGGAAAACTCCCCCAGTGTTACTTAATATTTTGCTGTCGAAAAATAAGCCATTAATATTTGCTATTATTTTCAGATACTACGGATTTAGTTGAATTTAGTATGTAAAGATCGTAGCAAACATTAAGTATCGTTTTGTAATTTCTTTCTACCATGAAAAATATACTAATATATTAATATAATTGATCATCATCATCATCATTTTCCTGCCCTTGTCCCATTCTACTCGGGGTCGGTGTAACACGTCTTCTTTATCCATTCTCCCCTATCAGACGTCACGGCATCTCCTTTCTCTTTCTTATCATTCATAAATAAATATATTTAATATAATATCCATGGGAAAAGACAAACGTTAAATACATAATTATGTGTGTGTGTGTGTGTGTGTTTGTAGGTATTTCACCAACACACAACTTCATCAAATCAAAATTGGGCCGAAACCACACGCCCCAACCAGTCCCAAATAAAGACGAAAGCCGAAACCGAATATCGAGCCCAACTCTAGTCAGAAAAGAAGTTCAGAAAGACAATCTGTTTGTTCAGTTAGAAAGTTTCCAAAATGAATAATTAGATATTTATAAAGTATTTTTGGGAGTTTTAACGAAGTGGTCCAAAGCCGCTACTGACAAATTTTGGAATATCAAAAAGTTAATAATAATTGCTCCGGGTTTGTCTTCCGAGTGTCTTTTCATCGATTTAATAAGATGCTGTTTAAAATGAGACTGTGGACCTGAGATATAAAATATTCGAAGATAATGAATTAAGGAGCTACCTACCCTATTATTTCAGCAATCGTATCCCTTTTAAAGTAATTTGCAGTTAAAAAAGAGCATAATTTTGTTGAAAAATTTCATCATTGATGACAATCAAGGTAATCTAAGCACAGTTCTAAAGCGTTATCCTGGTTATAATATTTGAAAATTAATTTTAAAAAAGAGGTCTGAGTTTTATATTATGGAACTACTTGAGTAAAAAATAAAACGCACGCCTTTTTCCCATTGGGGGTAGGCCGAACACCACTGCTACGGTCCTTACATACTCCTTTTGCCTTGTCCACGTTCATACATCTGGTCATACACGCACGCCGGTTGCGTGTACCACAAACCCGACCTTTCTGAATGTTCTTCTAGGACGTCCCCTCCCAGTATTGCCGCACATATCTCTGCCTGATAAATAACTCAAAGTATTTTATAACTATCATCTAAAATACCCGAAACCTATATAAATTCAACACCTCATATACAACGAGTAAGTTTCATCAGCGTATCATGATACCTGTCTGACAATATACGTATTATAAAGGTTCTGCCGCGATTCCAAGCAAAATGTCAGACTATATTGTATATAAAATTACCGTTTAATTAGTTCTACAGAGGCGCCATGTTTTATTTTACTGCCTCTCCGGAGGCAAGCCTCTTTTGTACGGCTAACATACCCTATCTTGCGAGCGAGTATGGTTGGCGAAAAAATTATTAAAAATTTGAACATGTCGGACAGAATAATTTGTATGGAATACAGTATTTTTGTGATTTCGTAAAGAGCTTTTAATTGAAATATGTGAGTCCTTTTTTTGCATTGCACGGATAAACATAGTAAGAATGATGTGAAAAATACATTTTGCGTGAATAAATTACAAGTACTAAACTTGCCTCGTTGGTCTAGTGGTCGCAAGTGCGACTGCTGAGCATGAGGTCGTGGGTTCGATTCCCAGGTCGGACAAAGTATTATTGGCTTTTCCATCAGGAATTTAGCAGTCACGGAGTCCGGATTTGTGGCCGATTTATGGAAATAGGTTTGCCCCCTATTACATGGGACTTAAACATAACTGGCGAAATGTGGGTGTACTAATGAGTACATCTCTGTATAACCCTTCGGGGATTACAGGCATGATGTTATGTTACTTAAATATGTTTTAGAAGATGGTCTTTGTCCTGAAGTGAAATAATAACAGGAAAGTTTTACTGTCTTTAAGTACCAATTTAGACACTACAAAATATTTGCTGTAGCAATTTATTTCAAAGTTACGTTAAACTTATTTTAAAAAAAAATGGATATTTCTTAAAAAAACATACATCACACCGGCGGAACAGTATTTTTTATATTTTTTTTTTTACTTTTAAAAATGTAAAAAATACTGGTCCGCCGGTGTGGTGTATGTTTTTTATGGTCCGCCGGTTTCGGGAGCAGGGTCCAAGCTACCGGTTGTTAGGACTCCAGAGACAGGTACCTCTTCTCAATGCGAGCCGTATCGAGGAGTACTGCCTTTTGAATCAGGCCCTTGATCTAACCGCCTAAGGAGAGCCTCAAAAGATGGTCGTCGAGGCTCTTGGCTATAAGGCCATTGATAGCTGAGTTCGAACTTTTATCGTCACCAGCACTCAATAAAATTATCCGAGCTTTCAGTCCTCTTCTGCTGACCGTACAAGTAATCTCAAATTTTAATTCATTTTGTTCACATCGTTTTGAATATCTTTGCTATTACGAAATTATGCAAGAGAATGTCTGTTCGTTGTACATAGTCATTTTTATGAAACCCCTTACGTATCCCAAATATTTTGGAAAAATGTAAGTAGGTTTTTTCATTCTTTACAAAAATACCTCATCACATCTACCTAGCCTTTTCCCAACTGTATTGGGGTCGGCTTCCAGTCTAACCGTATGCAGCTGAATACCATTATTTTACATGGAGCGACTGCCTATCTGACCTCCACAACCACGTTAGTACTGAGTAATACGATACCCTTTGGTAAGACTGGTTGTCAGACTTTTTGGAACTCTGACTACCTAACGACTGTCAAAGATCTACAAAGGACAGCCGGGACCAACGGCTTAACGTGCTTTCCGAGGCACGGAGGAAACTCGGTATGTAATGGGCGGTCAGCCATCCACAGACCAACCTAGGCAAGCACGGCTTAACCTAAAGATCGGCCCGAGCGGCTGTTATTATTTAGCCACGAGCTCCTCCTTTACAAAAATACCTACTTACGTTAATTAACAAAATATTTATATTTAAAAGAGCTGTGTGTAATAATTCAAATGAATTCGTTTTCTCTTCCTCGCTCCTTTTTTATATTTTACTAGTCGGGCCAGAATGCGTCGCAATGCCTTTTCTTTTAACTTTTTTTTTTTAATTTTATCTAATTAGCTGTAATAACAGTACCTAGTTTTAGTTTTTATTTAAGTTTCAGTTTTTATACATATCTATAAAAACTGCCTGCACGACTAAATATGTAGACATTATTTGTATGCCTTTGCAAGGCAGCACATAGTAACACATTTATTTTTTTGATAACACCGTGTAGTTACTTTTACCTATGTGTCATAAATAAACATATTTTGTTTATGCATAAGCATTAAGCATATTTCATATTTTATTGAATTTGTTTTTTTTTTTCAGAAATCTTCCTTGGCATAATTATGAAGAACTCTGCAAAATTTCATCAAAGTCGGTTCAGTAATTTAGGAGGTTATAGGGTACAAACAGACGAACATACATTGATTTTTATGTTTATTCAAGTATTAGTTTTGATAATGTACAGCTATTTTATCATAAACGAAATAAAATGAATTTCTTTTTCAAAAATCTATTAGTCATATAATAGGTACCAAGGCTAGAATATTTTCTAAGTAGTTTTAAAAACCTTTCTCTATGAAGTTTCACATCATTGGCTACTGCCTTTATCGCCTAGAAAAATCCAGATTTTCCCTGTACTAAGTTCTTGGCCATGTACAACGTGTGACTCTGATAGATACGCTCGATCTTTCTCCGTGATTTTGTAGAAGCACCGTGGTTGTAGCGAGAAAGGCAAGCTTGGGGCACATTTGTTCATGTCCACGTAGAAACGCTACGTTTACGCTGCGTTACCGCGATTATCGCTGCGATAATGTAATAGCTGATGTTAATAGCTGACAGTTGACGTTTGAACAAGTAAACATTGTGCTCCGTTACTAATCTTCATAAAAATATTAAAATAAAGTTATTTCACAGTGTATTCACGTAAATATTGAAAAAGACATTGTAAACAATAAGTGGAAGTGTTATCTCATAAAAACTCTCATAAACAAAAATGTTTTAGTGCTACACTCAATTGAACAGTGAACCCTGTCAAAACTACACTAATTCTGTGTTCTAGTGATCTAAAACTACATTAAAGATCAATAATAATACAGTGTACATATAATAATTAAGTGAAACAAATCATTTTTAACAATAAAACCCGAAACAAAAAGTGAAAAAACAATCTGTCAAACGTTTGAATTATAGAATCTACGAGTTATCACAACGAACTTTTGTCAATTCCATACCTCAAGAAACAGATACATAATTTTAACGTACTTTATCAGATGTCAAATAGCTCTATAGGTAGGCGTACAGACTGCTACATACTCAGACGCTGGTTCAAATCCCACCGACGACATCGTCTTTTTGTAAATTGATAAATTGTCTTCATCATTACTCCAACGAAATTGCTCGGCCAGAGTGAGGTAAACACACAAATATAGATAGACAATATCTGTGGGTAAACACGATACCAATAACATTCGGAAATGAATTTCTTCGAAAATATCACTATGCGTCGTACGCGAACAAAATCTGATTCAAATACCGTCATTAACCAAACACAAAATGACACATTCGAAGATACTATAAACAGTCTACCCGATTTATCAAATGATGATATTAATGATGCACATCAGCAAATAACTCAGTTAAAAGAACGAATAGATAAGCTTGAGTTAGAATTAAACAGTGCACATCAGGAAATCGAGTCCCTGTCTTTGGAGAACAATGACCTTAAGCAAAGAAATATTGTTTTACAAAGCAAAAACAACCACCTTACAGAACTCACACATAGCCCGATTAAAAAACACAAAAAGTCAACTCCAATTAAGAAATGTCCGAAAAACAGCAAACAAACACAAACAGATCCTTCGTTTATATCTAACCAGAAAGAAGTTACGATAACACCCAAGGCCATACAAAATAAAACAAGCAGTAATAAGACAATTCCAGAAAAAATCCAACAACCAATCAACAGCAATGCTCATTTAAGCTCTAACCGAACTTCAAACATACGAGCCGCAACAACTACGGAACAATCTTCCACAAAACACAAAATATGCCTGATAAGCAGCGAGACATCTAACAGATTATATACAATTGCCGAAAGAACTAATTTACGTAATTATGAAATCTGCCATTATCGAAAACCCACATGCGGATTAAGGCAAATTCTTCACAAAATTGAGGGAAAAGTGCAAAACTTTACGCACTCAGACTTCTGTGTTATTTACATTGGCGAGGAAGACTTTCGGAAAACACACAACTATATAGAATTAGTCATGTTTGTAAGAGAAAAGTTAATGGAATTGAGTCATACAAATTTTATAATTTGCTTACCAACGTTTAAATACATGATAGATGCTAACTTAATGTATAACAGCCGGGTAGAAACATTCAATAACCTTATTTACTTGGACATAAACACATGTAACTATGCATATTTACTTGACTCAAATTCTAATCTATCTTATGACTATGATACTTACAGCAAACGATATGGAACCTTAAATAACAGTGGCTTAAATATAGTTATGTCAGATTTACAAGACCTCATTCTTAGCCTATGCAATCTGAATGCTACGCACTCGGGGGAGGACTGCCACGCTCAAAATCATAGTCAATTTTCTAATAATTCACAACAGTCAAATTCTCAGTTTTTTCGTTAACTACCTTAACATCTTACATCAGAACATAGCTGGTTTGATTAATAAATCCGATACACTAACTGTAAAATTGGTAGAATTAATCAACAAGGGGACAGGTATAGATGTTGTTTGTGTTACAGAACACTTCATACAAACAGGGTATGAGGATTTATTGCATATTCCCAATTTTTGTCCAGCTGCTTTCTTTTCGAGAAATACAAAGAGAGGAGGAACAGGTATACTCGTAAGAGTAGGATTACAGTTTAGAGAAATATCGGATATAGCAAAGCAATCAGTTTCAGGCATCTTTGAATGTTGCGCTGTGGAAATAATAGCTTATAGAATTATTATTATTTGTGTCTATAGAATCCCAAAATATAATTACGAAGTATTTTATGATAAGTTGGATTATATCTTAAATAAAGTGTGTCTATCTTCAAATAAGAAGGTCGTCTTGTGTGGAGATTTTAACATAAATGTATTAATAAGAAACAAAACTACATTAGAACTTGAATATTTTCTTATGAAGTACAATTTAAAACTGGCGCTTTATACTCCCACTAGGTTAAAAAGTCAAACCTGTATAGACAACTTTGCTCACAACTATCGGAACGAATGTAAAGCTGAAGTTGTAGATCTGGTCCTTTCCGATCATACTTCCCAAATACTTAAAGTCCCTATAAACAAAACTTGCAAATTAAAATATTGGAAAACAAAAAAACAGGACATATGCATGGAAAATCTAATTACTTTCAAAAGACATCTCAGCTCGCTATCATTTATGCAAGTACATAATGCTAATGACGCTAACGAAGCTTTTGACATGTTCATGGATGATTTCTCCTTTTTATATAGATTATGTTTTCCTGAGAAAATTATAACCATTCCAACTAGCAAGAAAACGAAATGGATTTCTCACGGAATAAAAATTTGTAGTAATAAGCAAAGGCAGTTACTTTGGGCATATCGACTAAACTCAGACTCAAAAAATAAATTAGTCCTTAAAAACTACACCAAACGTTATAGAAAAATTATAAATTTGACACAAAAGGCACAAAACAATCATTTCATAAAGACAGCCCAAAATAAATCAAAAGCCACCTGGCAAATAATAAATAAATCTAAATTTAGGCTGCCGCAGGAACCTATAGTGTGCGTGAATAGAGACAATTTGACATTTACAGACCCCATGGACATTGCAAACGAGTTTAACAATTATTTTATTGACACAATTGAGAATAATATTAAAGCTGACATCACATCGAATAATTCACCTTTAAATAATAATACCTTAAATTCTCTATTTATGCAACCCGTTACCGTCGACGACATAATAAAAATAATTTGCAACCTTAAAAACACGAATACTGTTGGATACGATGGAGTTTCCACAAAAGTATTAAAATTTACCAAACAACTAATAGCATCTCCATTAGCTCATATAATTAACCTGTGCATAGCTGATGGCATTTTTCCGGACAAGCTCAAAAAAGTTATAATAAAACCTCTTTATAAAAAAGATGACAAAACTAATTTAAAAAATTACAGGCCGATTGCAAAAATTCCGATTATTTCTAAAATTATTGAGAAAGTTATCTATATCTCTTTATATGCCTATTTCGAAAAGTACAAACTATTTTGCAAAGAACAAAAGGGTTTCCGTAAGAACACTACGATTAATATGGCACTATTTGACTTGTTGGCTAATGTCATGTCATCTGTAGATAGGAGAAATCCGGTCTGTGCAATTTACACTGACATGACAAAGGCTTTTGACTACGTGGACCATAAGATTCTGTTGCACAAATTACATAGCTATGGTATAAGAGGGAACATCTTAAAGTTAATAGAATCATACCTAAGTAATAGAGTACAATGCTCAGAAGTTTCTAGGATATGTCCAAAAAGCAAATTACAAACCATATATGTATCAAAACCAAGACACGTAAAATATGGCGTCCCACAGGGTAGCGTACTGGGTCCGCCGCTTTTCTTGATATATATAAACGATCTCCCGAAAGCAACAACCAACCAAATGGTTCTTTTTGCAGATGATAGTACCGCTATAATAAAATGTACTGATACAAATAATTACAAGAATGACATCAATACTTGCTTACATGACATCATAAATTGGCTAAATAATAATAATTTGGTTATAAACCTGACTAAAACAAAAGTCATGCATTTTTATCAACGATGTCCAAACCCAAAGGTTAACATTTCCTACAATGGCTGTGATATTGAAGAAGCTAATAAAGCTAAGTTCTTAGGTATTATAATCGATAACCAACTAACATGGAAGCCTCATGTTGAAGAATTATGTAAGAAACTTAGCAAATCCGCATATGCTCTATTTCAACTCTCAAAAAAAGTTAACGGTCAGGCACTTTTAGCAGCGTACCATGGACTGGTTGCCTCTGTCTTGCGGTATGGCATTATTTTCTGGGGTCAGTCCACTGATAGGGAGCTGGTATTTAGGTTGCAGAAGCGATGCATCAGGTCAATGTGCGGTCTTAAGACAATTGATAGCTGTGTGCCCTATTTTAAATCAATGAACATTTTAACTTTGCCCTCTTTGTTTATAATAGAAACGGCTTTGTTTGTGAAATGTAATCCAAATCTATTTCAAAAATTATCAGAGGTCAGAAAAAATCCAATACGGACTCAATACGTCAATAAATTATGTCAAGTGAAATGTAAAACCGCACTAATGCAAAAAAGTTTTTTTGGTATCGCCCCACGCATATATAATAAAGTACCCAATGTTATAAAAAACATGACTGTATTAAAATTTAAAAGGGCGCTAAAGGAAATTTTAATTATGAAAAGCTATTACTTAATTGACGACTTTCTAAATGATGATTCACTGACTGATTGATATACTTACTGTTACTACCTACTTTTACTCTAATTGACATATTGTTATTCAAGTTGGCATAATATTTGACATTACTGATAATATTTTTTATTTTTTTATTACCATATTGACATTTATTAATTTTTTTATTTTTTTTATTGTATACAATTCTAATGACATGTCCTTTATTTTAAATTTATAATTGTAAACAAACCATTTGCATGCCCATGTGACGGCAAAATGTGGAGAACCTCATTATAAAAGAACATCTATGTACCTATTACCCATGTTTGCAAATAAATAAATGATTTGATTTGATTTTGATTTATCCTTTTGAGAAGTTGGAAATGGACTGCGTGATATGGTTAGTATGGGGATGACGCATGTGATAGCGACGTATGGAAGGAGGAGATATGTTGCACGGAACCTGAATAGTGAGTTATGGGCAGGTGAATTATGATAATTCTTTTGGGAATGCCATTTATTTGTTTTTTTGTTTCTTACGGGAAATCATCAAATGACCCCCTCCGCTCTAGGCGGAGCGGAAGGGAGTGTCAGACTTCTACTGACTAAAAACCGTCCATGTTCCTTCTTTGCCCTATGTGTTCCAGGGCCGCGGTATCTCTTTCGAACAGTCCCGCAGCCCTGGCAGCTATCGGCCCTGTGGACGGTGAGTAATGGGCTAGCCCGCCGTCCGGCCGTCTTATGACGACAGAGCTAATGCAATGCCATTTGCTTTACATGAGGTTTCTACTCGAACCGATGACTCACATTTTGTCCGACCGTAGCGACCTGGACTGCTCTGTCGTTCGCCTCATTCAAGTCCTGGAGGGAGCAATTAGTTGTGCACATGGGTAGGAGAGAAGGTGTGTCATATCCTGTGTTGGGGTTCCACACTCGCATTGTGTCCGAGAGCAGCGGTGGCCCAGTGGTGGCGGTCCCGACTTGCGAGTAGTAAATCGTGGGTTCGAACCCAGCCAGGCGCATTACTTTGTGTAATTTATTTCATCACCACTGCTCTCAAAACGGTGAAGGAAAACATCGTGAGGAAACCGGCATGTCCTAGAACCAAAAATTCGAAGACATACCAACCCGCACTGGGCCCGCGTGGTGGATTATAGCCCATTCCCTCTCATAGAGAGGAGGCCTGTGTCCCAGCAGTGGGAACATTATAGGCTGATTATGATTGTTTCCGAGATGGGTCGATTAAACCCCATCTAGCCAAATTGGATCGGCAGCGACCTACTTGAGCAAGATAACTTTTAAGAAGAAGAACTATATAATAAACATTGTGATTTTCTCAAAGGGTTTAAGTACTTGAGTGAAGATATTTAAAGCGTTCGTTCGGCGCTCTTTGAGCAGTCAGTGGAATTACCAACTAATCGTTTTACTATATAATATTCCTGTTATCTTGGTCAAATATTATTAAAGAATTTGACCCACGGAGTCTGGATTTGTGCCCGGTTGATGGCAATTATAGGCTCACCATCTATTACATGGGACTTAAAACATAACTGGCAAAATGTGGGTGTACTATTAGGCACACCTCTACCCTTTAGGGATTACAGGCGTGATGTTATGTTACGAAAATGACTCTGCAACAATCAGATACCCCGTAGTTTGGTTCATTTAAATAAAGTAACTAAAAAAACCTGTGGATCTACAATGAGAGCCTAAAAAATAACAAAGCCAAATAAAATCTATTACCAAAATACAAAGTATACGTAAAATCCATTATTAAATGACTACAATAATGAAAACCTTCCCTAGAGGTTAAAAACTCTTTTACGATACAAATCCATTAATAGGCAGCTTTTATTCGAGTTATGTCATTAATTCATTATCATTAATTACTCATATTATCGTTAAACTTCAAGGTTTTAGTGCTAAAACAATGTTATTCGAGAATTATGGGCGTATGAATGTTATTTGTGGGGGAACATTCTAGATTTACTACCTATGAATTTTACCCTATCTACGGGTACTTGTGTGACTTTTAGTTGGGGTATTATTAATGGGTCCCGGATTAGATTTGGTGTTTTTACATTAAGTAACATCATCATCCCTGTAATCCCCGAAGGGTTAGGCAGATGTGTACCTAATAGTATTATTACACCCCCATTTCTCCATTTATGTTTTGAACGTAATGTAATAGGGGGCGAGTCTATTGCCATCAACCGGTCCCAAGTCTAGACTACGTGGCTACTGAGGAATTCCTGATAGTAAAACCCAATAGCACTTTGCCCGATCTGGGAATCGAACCCAGGACTTCATGCTCTGCAGTTGGTTTGTGTGGCTCAGGGATGAACATACAGAACATGACAGATTTATTGTCATTTCAATATATTTTTTACTTGTCCATTATCGTTATTGCTTATACAGGGTGGCGGCGACAATACGACAATAAACTGAACCGCGTGTACCTCATGACCTTCCCAATCTGCATTCAAAAATTCAATCGGATATATCCAGTAGTTTAGTCACAGAACATTTTTTTTCATTTAGCATTTTCTACGTGAACGTAAAAATATTACATTAAAACCACGTATTTAAAAAAAAAAACTTGTGAAACAGTTGGAACTTTGACCCCCAATGTCTCCGTAACTAGAAGGTTCCAAGGTATGGTCTAGCTAGAACAAACCTTATTAATTAGGGCATAAGGGTGAAAATTGGTTGACCGTCGGTGGGCGCGGTAGTACCTACATAAAGGGTGTAAAACGACCCTTAACGAAACCGAAAGGCACTTGTTCTCCCCGTCTTTGCGATCATTTTTTTTGTTCTAGCTATACCATACCTGGGAACCTTCTAGTTACGGAGACATTGGGGGTCAAAGTTCCAACTGTTTCACAAGTTTTTTTTTAAAAACATGGTTTTAATGTAATATTTTTACTTTAAACACCTCCACAACCCCCGTACTATGCAATCCATCCACCAGCACAATGCTTTGAGTGCGTTCCATCGAGTCCTACCGTAAAACGTGATTTTCTACCCCGTTTCCCATCAATATTTTTTATATATACAGAATGCTTGGTTGACGGTTTCGTGAAGAGTCTGTTTACACCCTGTATATCTAGTAAGCCGATCCCATCATAATTCGAAAGGCAGGCGATGATGATGATGCTATACGCACATGCAGTTGAAGTTACAGACCTATTATTAAAAAGAGTTATTTTTAAAATTAATACAACGAATTACTAAATTCGCCGCCACATTAACACATGTCATATAAAATTAAACACAAAATTTTACAACCGACCGATATAATAATAGTGTCACTGCAAATAATATTAAAACGTCAACTTATTATATTACACGAATCGTATTTTAAAATTGGGTTCCGTAGCGCGTCGGGACCACAAACTAATTAGGTAGTGAGGCACGAGGGGACCTCGACAGGAATTCTGCTTTGTTTTTCTATAATGGTGTGTGCACATTACCTGTGGAAGGGAAATTTGAAGATTAACGCTAGTCTTTCTACCTCAAAGCGCTCTCTTACTGGAGCATTCGCTTGTAATGTAACAATCCAAGATTCAGTTTTATATACAAACAAGGCACAAATAATAATACCTGGTGAAGGTTGAAGGGATCCGCTGTATGCGAGTCGCACGGGACCGATCAATGTGGCGACACTTGGGGGAGGCCTATGTCCAGCAGTGGACGTGTTTCGGCTGAAATGATGATGATGATGATGAAGGTACAAATTGTTAACAACGATAATCAGTTCAGTTCAGCTCAGTTCTCTTCATTCACTGATGTTCCGAATATGAACTGTTACATTACAAGTGAATGCTTCTGGTGAGGAAGCGCCTTCAAGCGATGAGACTTGCGACAACTCGCGCGTTTGTCTTTTGTCTCCTTCGCGTGATTACCGTCTTTCCACTAGTCACGTCGTAATGACTCGTGGCAACTTTTTTTTCTCCGCAATTTTTGTCGCAAGACACGTGCCGCTTGAGCGTGTATCTCGTGGCCAAGGAGTTATAGTATGCACAACTTACCTGTGTTACTGAAATGCTCCAAGTGACTATACTCCAAGTATTTTTTTTCACGTTTACAACGCAATACTGATTCTTTGTAGCAGCCTCGGAGTTTGAATTTGGGCCAGGTTGATGAAAATAGGCTTGTCTCCTATTACATGGAACTTAAACATAACTCGCAAAATAAGGGTGTACTATTAGGTACGCCTTTGCCTAAGTTTTCCAAGATTATAGGCGTGAAAAACAGTCAAAATCATTGGCAATTCACAACATTATATTTTCCTACCTCTGTAAGATATTGTCTGTTTAAAATAAAGTTTCGCACTCACAGCATAATGTGCGCTTACCTTTAGCTAACCAAATTACGTTTAGCATAGTAAGCAGAAAGCTAAAACATACAATGAGCTAAAATTTTAAGTAAAGAAACGTCGAATAATTTCCTGGGAATTTGATAACGAGAATCTATTAAATAAAACCTAGGTACGTTTTTCAATGGATTTAGATTGTAAAAAAAAGAATCGTTCGATTACTTTCAACATAGGTATTTAAAAAAGCTTTTCTGGGTCATTGTACCTATGTATACGAATTTTGGAGAAGTTCATCGCCACTGAAAAGGTGAACACCCACACAAGCACCTAAAATATTTAGTTAAAATATTCGTTGATGCTTTGTGATCTAGACTTGTTCATATTGAAAAAAAAAAAACTAAATTGAACCGCGTGGGTGTTGATGTCATCTGTCTAGCCTTTTCCCAACTATGTTGGGGTCGGCTTCCAGTCTAACCGGATGCAGCTGAATACCAGTATTTTACATGGAACGACCGCCTATCTGACCTCCACAACCCAGTTAGTACTGGGTAATACGATATCCCTTGGTAAGACTGGTTGTCAGACTTTTTGGGCCACTGACAGACTGAGACAATAATATTAAAACCATGTTATATTTTGTCCCAAAAATATTTAAAAAACGCTACAAGTTGGACACCGAGCGACACTAAGTACCTATCGCAATCATTTAGGTACCTACTGCTAAATTATTATTATCAATGAGCTCAAGACGACCGCGACGCTGGAGGCGCGCGCGCGGTGCGCCGTGTGATGATCACGTTTTTGTGCGGACAATGGTAACAGAACAAGCTTATAACTTTGTGATTTTTCATGATACAGTTTAGAAATTTTGTACATAGATTCTTTACATAAAAATACTTGGACACAAGTTTCAAGTTTCGCATATACTAAAACTAATGTTGTAGATTTGATTGCAACAGTTAGAAAATTGAAGCTTAATACTCTTGTTACAAAGTGTGGATTCCTATTGAAAAGAATGGAGTAAAACTAACATCTCATACGCGATTATTTTACTCCACACATCTAGATTCTCGCCCTCATATTTCCATTTACTCTCAGAGTAGTCAACTCCTTATTTACAGACGAGAGTAAAATTGTATGCACTTAAATTATCTCCTTCGCACTCAAAGCAGCAGTGATGTGTATTCAGCGTTCTCAGAAACGCTAGTGTTGTACAATTTCGTCTTGTTGTGCTATTAACGATGTTGTCAGTTCACTACGCGAGCTTTGTGAGTTTGTGACACATAATTTAGTTTGCTTCTCAAATGCGGTGCACGTTACAGAAAATTAAAATTTTGATGTCTTTTGTTTTATAAAGAAATTGTCCCGAACCATTGTAGTCTGTAGTTTTTTTTTTTTGTAGACAGAAGGTAGACAATTGATTTATACGGAATCTTACATTATGTGGCTCGGTACGCACTTGGCAGGTTTTGTATTGATGATTTTTTCGTGTATATAAGGTCTAACTATTCATACACGAAATATTTTCAGGGACTCATCTAACGGCTATAACGAAGCCATTTCAAGGGATTATTTTTTTTATCTGAGTATATTTTTATAAAAAATAAATAATTTAAAATTACTTGACCCACAAAATAAATACTAGCTCCTTATTATTGAACATCCATTACGCTAGTTTACTACGTCGTATTTACCGAGGGTCTTTGTTAGAATATGGGAGTACAGATTTTATGCAAAAGTCTTTTTAAAATTATAATAATTTCGTAAAAAAAAAACAATCAGATAATTTTTTTTTTCGTTGTTATGGCGATTTTACGACTAATAGAAGTTACTCTTAAAATATTTCGTGTATGAATAGTTAGACCTTATATAGTAGTTATTAAAGGAAGATGTATTTTCAGATAGGCATGGGTAGGTTATTATTGTAATGGCCTAAAATCTCATTTACCTATTAAATCTTATCGGTCTGATCTGATCACTGAGCTCACATCCCACATGTCGACAACCTCGAGAGCCAAGTTTATCATTTTAAATACCAAATTAAACATTGATTGATGATGATGATGATGATGATGCCATCTAGCCGATTTCGGCCACAGCGACTGCATTCGATGGCTTTCTAGGATGGTTGTCCAGTGCTTTGGTGTGCTGCTCTATCATGTGCTCTCAAGTGGCTAGCATACCCAACTTTGGCCGAAAAACTCCGAGCACAAAGCGGACATGTCAGAACACCACTGACGAAATTGTAGGGTATAGCTGCACCTGGCCTAGTTTCAAGGTTATCACGTCAAGTCTAGCTGCGACCTTCTCTCTTCGAAGGCGTTAACCTGCCGATGCACACGACGTCTCCACTCAGACCGATTTTGTGCCTGCTTCTCCCACACTAAGGGATAAATTTCGCATCTTTCATCTGATGTGTCTATTCTGAACATCCTTGTAACGTAAAAACAGACCACCACGTTTCCGTTTTCCTTCCTGGAGTTCAGAATAGAAGATGCGCTTCGCCAGTCTCTCTTCGTGCATTCTAGAGACATGCCCGCACCACCTTAGCTGACGTCTCATCAAGTAGGCCTCTATGTTTAGGATCTTGGCTTAGACACAACAAGAAACATTAATTATTGTATACAATAAGACTATTCTTATGCTACCTGTGGTCTGTTCCAAAAGATCATCATCAGATTGTAACGCCGCTCACAATTTGTAATGCCGCTTACAAATTGAGAGCTTATACTTAATAAAAAATAACATTCTAATTTCAAAACACCATAAAGATGTTTTTTTTTTTATATTTGACAATCGAGCTTGATTTTGTGAACTTAAATTTCGTCTTTCAGTTTTTCAATTACATTTAATCTTCAAACAATAATTTTGGAAAAATAGTGAGATGTAACGTTCGAAATAAAAACGGATATATTACTAATTCCCTTTAGTAAGTGATTATGCAAGAATTTAATCATAACAGAGTATGTACTCCTTCATCAGATTTTTTGAGCAAGTCTTAGGTAAATAATGGGTCGCTAGATTGTCTTTATTTCAAACTAGCTTTTTCCCTTAACTTCACTAGTGGTATGGCCGGCAATTATCTCACAGGAACATAACATCACGCCTGTAATCCCTGTAGTTTAGGCAGAGGTGTATCCCATTACTACACACAATTCAGCAGTTTTGTCCAAGTCCCATGTAACAGGGGGCGAGCTATTGCCATCAACCGGGTGCAAACGCAGACTCTGTGACTGCTGCTGAGAAATTCCAGATCGGATGGTTTTTTAAATATACAGGGTGTACACAGACCCTTCACGTAGCCGCCAACCAAGCATTCTGTACATCAAACTAAGTAACTTTAATCGAAAATTATTGCTGGCTTTCTTATTGAGGTGAAAAATCACGTTTTACGGTAGGACTCGATGGATAGCACTCAAAGCATTGTTTTGATGGATGGATTGAATAGTACGGAGGTCGTGGAGGTGTTTAAAGTAAAACTCTTACATTAAAAACATGTATTTAAAAAAAAAAACTTGTGAAAATGAACTTTGACCCCCAATATCTCCGTAACTAGAAGGTTCCCAGGTATGGTCTAGAACAAAAAAAATATCGCAAAGACGGGGGGAACAAGTGCCTTTCGGCTATGTTAAGGGTCTATTTACATCCTTTATGTATATAACCCTCGAAGATAATGCAGCTTCCCATTAGTGAAAATAAAAATCGATAGTTCCGAAGATTTCCACTACTTACAAACTTACAAAATGTTATCTCTATGTAATATTAGAATCAGTATAGATATTGAAGCATACAATTCTTCTCATCCAAATAATATCTAGCCTGTCTAGCTAGTTAAAGTGCCCTTTGATATCAAATATCAATTTGAGCTGCAAAACATTTCTGCGAATATAATAAACCCATGAATTTATCCCAAGAATCAGTAAATTACTTATTTTAATACTGGATTCTGACGATATCTAAGCTTGAAAACACTTACTTTTAAGTGAACTGTTTCTAGGTCTGTTATTTATTAGGTATTAATTTACTTTTAAATAAAATAATTTCGATGGTAGTTTCCAGAAAATGTTGAGAAAAAAGCGCTACGGTAGCCCGTGTAATTCAAATCGTACATGTCTTCAAATTCACAGCTTAAGTAATATTTATTTTCATGATAATTACATTATTATTCTACAAACTACAAATCTATAATAGTAATCTAGTTATTGGTTTCAATCCGTTTTTATTTGGCTGTACTTTATAATGTGCGAGCGAGTTGACGACAACAAAAATAGGTAAAATCGGAAGGTGTCAACTCGCGCGTACGCGCGACATTCATACTCGCCAGTTGACGAATAAGTCATAAAAATGTGTACAAGTATCAAAAGGATTACAGGGCGTCAAAAAATTCGTCCACATCGCTGTCATCAGGAAAAGTGCCCAGAAGGCTGGCAGCATTGCCACGTTGGATGGCAATGCTGATTCTTTGGCCAAAAAACAGGCCGCCCTCTGGTCATGAACAGATTAACTGTTTAGTATCAGATTATTCGATTTTAATGATATCCGTTTTGCAAATACATTGCTTTAAAGACGAAAATCCTATTAAGATAACCAAAAAACCTAGTACTGAGCAGTCAGCATGAATGAAAATGGCTATAACAATTTTATTAAGAGTAGAGGAAGACCGAAGAAACAATGGATGGACTTATGATGTGTAAAGGATGATATGGCTAGAATGGATATGACAAGTAATAGAGAAGCATGGTACAAGGGCATAAATGGTATGGTAAATGGCATGGTATAAAGGGCAGGAGATTTAATGACAACCTAGTATTGACCAGCAAATAGAAAGAAAAACGAATGAAATATCTCATTTCAAGGGCTACCTTAGCCCGTAAGTAGCAGTTTAGATGGTTGGAGTAGGGGCGCTATGGCACGATGACTTAGAAAAATTAAAAAAAAAAGTCGTACCCGTCCATCCATTTTCCCAGAGACGTTGGGACGAGCCGCTCTGCAGAGTAGTTCAGAACAATTTACTGCTCACGTCTGCTACTACTGCTGAGCGTGCGCGTCTGCTGGCTGTGGGTGAGTGGGAGTCGGGTCTTTGGCTTCACGCACTACCGTCGTCGAGCATAGGCACTTTGCTCGACGACACTACTTTCCGCCTTGCTGCTGCTCTACGCCTAGGCGCCCCTTGTTTTTCTCCTCATCGCTGTCACTGTGGTGAAGCTGTCAACAGCCTTGGACACCACGGCCTTTCATGCAGCCGAAGTGCGGGCCGCTTTGCACGGCACGCGAACTTAAATGATATCATCCGTCGAGCTCTTGTCACCGTCGGCGTTCCAGCTTTATTAGAACCAAATGGCTTGGCACGCGACGATGGCAAGAGACCGGACGGCATGTCTTTGTTTCCATGGAAGATGGGTAGGCCTTTAGTGTGGGATGCAACTTGTGTCGATACTCTTGCGCCATCCCATCTTCCTAGCTCATCGTGCTGTGCTGGGGCTGCGGCTGCGGCTGCAGAGAACCTCAAGCGGCGTAAATATAGTAACCTTATTGGTAACTATATTTTCGAGCCGTTTGGGGTTGAAACTCTGGGTCCGTGGGGTCCGAGTGCTCACAGCCTTTTCAAGGACATTTCTAAACGTTTAGTTGACTCTTCCCGTGACCCAAGGGCTGGCTTTTACCTTGGCCAAAGGCTTAGCGTTGCCATACAGCGTGGCAACGCCGCCAGTCTTTTGGGTACATTACCAGTTGACTACGTTGAGGAGGAGTTTTTTGACGCCATTTTTTAAGTTTATTTTTAAGTTAGTTAGTTAATATAGGTTATTTTAATTTATAAAAAAAAAGTTGTTTTTTTCGGAAATTTCCGAATTTTATTGCAGTATCAGGTTGACTTTGACCATAAAAACCATTTAGGTTCTAAGAAGCATGGCCCTACGACGCACCGTTTCCAAAATTTAATCCGTCCCTAAGACGGCCCACTAACCGTTTACGCGTTTAGATCTATCCGTAAAGCACTAAAAGTCTCCCTTTTTAGTATGATGTTTACAAACATTAAGAAAATACTACGATTTTTCTAAAATTAAGCTCCAAGATTGTAAAAATCTTTTACTGCTAGGAGGAAGTTATCGACACGAAAATATCGTGTGCACACCCAACATTAGAAATTCAAAACCTCTGCCAAAAGATCATCGCCCAAGCCACAAAATAAATTGCAATACATACAATATCACTTAATACCGTTTCCGAATTTTATTCCGGAACGTAATTCCGGATCCGGTCCCCTACGTTCCGAAATGTTTAAGACATTGTCTTGAATTTTAAAACGGCACCGAGTTTAGTGGAGTGCATTTTAAAATATTTTGGTTTATTTAGTTCGTGAGGTTTTAGTTTATGTGTGAATGTGAGGTTTTATACAAGCACCTGGTGGTTGAGACAGCTTTATGAGGATAATATAACAATATAAAGTAGTAGCACCCGTGGAATCTGTACTGGCCATAAATTTCCCGAGAATTTCGGTACTGCCAATTGACATGATTATTTTTTTAATTAAGAGTGCGTTATTCAATAAACATATGTAGTATAAAAAAAAAAACAAAAACTCGCTTGTATCACGCAATAAAATTTTTAGTTTTTAACTTAGTCATAATCTCTAATTCCCGGTTCCGGACCGGTACTGCAAATAGAAATCCCGGTCATTAGTCTTTAGTCATTAGTCATTTATTCATGAACAATAAATAAAAAAAAAATAAAAAAAAATACTTACTCTTAAATACTTACTTTTAGTCTTATTTTTATCATTACTTTAGTTCTTTTTAGTCTGTATATAATGTACATATTAAATAACTATAAAACTAGGATAATATTGAAATAACAATAAATTGTATCTGAAATTACATAGAAAATTAAAATTACATAAGGAGAAAAGAGAAAACAAAAACACGTTAAAATATTACAACAATTCATAAATATAACATAGGAATTACGATTTTAAGGTATCATGGTCACTATCACTATCATTAACACAGAGGACACAGACACAGAGGACACAGAGGTTCTGGAGAAGGTATCGGTACTGCATGCCCTATAGACAACACACAAGCAAGTTGTAATGTTTCCAATGCTGAGACACAGGCCTCTTCACGGTGAGTCTGAGTAGTCTACAATCCACCACGTGATCTTGGAATGTTTCTAGAACATGCTGGCCTCCTCACGATGTAGTGGGTGGGTCTGCCTGGACCCACAACTACGAAAAATAATTCACTGGTTACATTAAAATTAAAATAAATAAATATGGCGAATTTTGGGCGCCTTTTTGTGGGGTTTCGATTTTGTTTTTTTTTTACGACACGTAAGTACTCTTCTGCCTTACGTACAGGCGCGATGTTATGTTTTGTTTACGACACGTAAGTCGAGGCCGTTATCAATGAGCCACTAGTTTTTTTTTCTTTTAACATAAGTTACAGATAAGCACTCCTACGATCTTCAACAGTAGGTAGCTAACTATTGGAATATTTTTTACCGTTTCATGTTCTACATTCTTTAATACAAAGTACATCCTTTTTGAGTATTAGTACTATTATTTTTTTGTATTTAGTCCAATTAGGGAAATTATTCACGTTTTCGGCCCATCCATCCAAAGCTTATTTCAAGCTTTCAACAAAATCAAAAGCACTAACAAGTATTTCAATCCACGTTAATCTAGCTCAATTTCCAGCATCAATTTGGTTCGCATCAAAAATTTCCGTATTTTTAAACGAAAAATCAGTCTAAATACAACCCGGGCACACTTTGTTTGTATACAACGATTTTAGAGTAAAAAATTCAGATTTGTGTACGCTTTTATCAAGTGCATGATTGATTCCTATTATATTTAACTGTAGATATGAAAACGACTCGCTCGTAGGTCTAGTAGTCGCTAGCGGGTTTGCCGAGCTTGAGGTCTTGGGTTTGATTCCCAGGTCGCGCAAACTGTGTTTGGTTTTTTCAATCAGGAACTTCTAAGTAACAGACACGAGCCTGGATTTGTGTCGGTTGATGGCAATAGGCTCGCCACCTACTCATGGAGTTTAAGCATACCTGACATCATGGAAAATCCTAAATCGCGTAGGAACAATTATTTAGTTATACAAGGTGTATACGAACCCTTCAGGAAGCCGGCAACCAAGCATTCTGTACATCAAACTAAGTAACTCTACGCAAAAACTATTGCTGGGAAACGACTTTTTTTGTAGTGAAAATTCACGTTTTACGGTAGGACTCAATGTAACGCACTCAAAACATTGTGCTGATGGATGCATTGCATAGCACGCGCGTCGTGGAGTTATTTAAAGTAAAGTAAAGTAACAACATTAAAGAGTTTAATTCAAAAATAAAACTATTTTTCAAAACATAAAACCGACTTCAAAAACACAAAAAAGAGAAAAATAACTTTAGCTTCAGAAGTCGGTGAATTTTGTTTGATTCAGTTTTTTTTTTGCCACCGACTCGTGAAGCTAAAGTTATTTTTCACTTTTTTGTGTTTTTGAAGTCGGTTTTATTTTTTGCAAAAAAGTTTTTTTATTTTTCCATTTTTAGTTGAAACATCCTATACAAGTATTTGCGCACTACTCCAATGAGAAAGCGAGGTTTCGGAGTAAACGAAAATATCATCGAAGTATACAATTTTTAGATTTTTGTTGATTTATCAAAAACCGCTCGACCGATTTCGATAAAGTTTTAATGGGACCTATGACTTTCAGCTTCGTATACAAATCAAATCGACAAAACCTGTTGACCATCAGCCCACCAGATACATACATAAGGATGGATCCCTTTTAAATAGAGGATGAGGAGCCTAACACTGTCCCTCACACCCTTAAGATCAATATTTCCCTTCATACCTGCTTCAGTGCACTAAGCAAAATCTAGGAACATTATCCTGGTCCTAGAATATGATAAACTCATCATGCGCTGCACATTCCCAGTATAATCTAACCTCGTTACTTTTGAGCTTTCCGTATTATAAGGGTCCAGATAATGCCGGATAGGTACGGCTGTTAAAGACGTCGTGTGTGCTGATGGAAGCGCTCAAAGGAATGTGTGGGTGGTTGTGTTTCTCCGTATTTGAGATGGAAGCCACAAATACCTAGCGTGTCTATTTATTTAATTTTAAAAGAAAATACACGATAATAAAACAAGTAACATTTATTTAAAAGTATAAAACCCAACTACAAATTATAGTATGTACCTATATGTATATACAACATTATTTTTAGTATATGCGAAACCTGAATATAGTTTGTTCAGTATAAATAACTGAATCGATTCCAATAATTTTTAAACCATGTTATATTTTGTCCCAAAAGTATTTCAAAAAAGTTACAAGTTGGACACCGAGCGACATTAAGTACCTATCGCAATAATTTAGGTACCTACTGCCAAATTATGTTTATTAATGAGCTCAAGACGACGCTGGAGGCCCGCGCGCGGGCGCGTTGCGTGGTGACCACGCTTTTGTGTGGACAACCAGGTAACAGAACAAGCTTATAACTTTGTAATTTTTCATGATACAGTTTTGAAATTTTGTACATAGATTTTTTACATATAAATACTCGACACGTGTTTCCCTCTCATAGAGAGGAGGCCTGTGTCCCAGCAGTGGGAACATTAAAGGCTGATTATGCTATGCTTGCTATGCTTGTTTCAGGTTTCGTATATACTAAAACTAATGTTGTATACTAGCTTTTGCCCGCGGCTTCGCTCGCGTTCATTTAGAATTTGACAATTAATTCAGGTTGTACTCTTAGTTTAGTTTACTAAAGTTTCTTTAATATTATAATTCAATCATACTGTTGTTTTCCTCGGAAACAGTACTTTTTTTCGGGATAAAAGGTACCCTATGTCCGTTTTTGTACACCTGACAACGCATATGCTAAATTTTAGGATGGTATGTTCACTGTTTAGGCATGAAAAGGTAACAAACAAAAAAAAAACTTACTTTCGCATTTATAATATTATTTAGGAAGTTAGGATTAGGATTTGTAATCTCCTTTAAACTTCCTTCATTTTGATACCCTACTCGATAGGTTTGGTTGAAATAAAACGACTTACAATTTAGAACCAAAAATCCGCCATTTTGTTTGAAAATAAAAACACCGATCTAAGGAAACTTGGGTTTTAAAGACGAATATAACGATACCTTAATTGTCGAAATCCATCCAGCCGTTTGGAAGATAAAATAAAAAAAATAAAAATTTAGAAACAACCAAGATACGCGCGAAAAACATAACCCTTCCTTGGCAGTCGGGTAAAAATTGAATTTTATAAGATTTAACCTAATAATAAATTCACGCTTGTAATCCTGGGAGGGCGCTTCCGCAAAGAGACACTCACAACTTGCCAGTTATATTAGGGTCCCGTGTAATAGGGGGTGAACCTATTGCCATCAACCGGGAACAAAACCTGACTCCAAGCTGCTACTAAGAAATTACAGATGAAAAAAAATCAATTATATTTTCCTCGACCTACGAATCGAACCCAGGACCTCATGTTTAGCAGTAACGCTTGTGGCCACGCGGCAGTCAGTTGATAAGACTTGTTTATGTAAAATCATGATAATTATTTCTAATGGTTATCAATAAAAAATGTTAGTCGTTTATCATTTTAAATGATAACATTATACTCTAGTATTATTATAATTAATTTTATCATTGCTAATTAAATTTCTGTTATTTATGAGTAAAATAACATGTAACATCTACCAACCCGCATTGGGCTTGCGTGGTGGAATATGGCCTACTTGTTCTCATAAGGAAGCCTGTAGCCCTTAAGAGGGAACCATGCGTTGCAATGCCCTTTCTTCTTTTACACATTTTTTTTTCTCATAAGTACCAATCTTGGCTTATGTACAACTGTGCAAAATTTCATCAAAATCTTTTCAGTATTTTAAGAGTCCATAGGGTACGAATAGATGAACAGACATACAGACGAACAGACGTACAGACGAATAGACGTACAGACATTGATTTTGATATGTATATTTTTTATGTGGGGGGCTCAGAAAGATGATACTGAATGCGTGGTAACCGTTTTCGCGTCGGTGTCTCTTCCACCCCGTATGTATACCAAATATATGTATCAAACAGCACAGCTAGAATCGATGGAACTATTCACTCACCTAATACCTAAGGGTATGTAACAAAAAAACCAAATCGAACCAATTCAACTGTACAAATATTCAAAACATTCAGCGCACGAGTGTACCACTTAATTTTCAGTACATCCACGAACAAAATCTGTATGCGAGAACGCACCTATGATTTAAAAAACGTGCCGTCAAAAACCGAAGGGATTTTAAAATGGATTACAATAAAAAAAAAATGTTTGTAAAGCCTAACACAAAAAGCTGGCTAACGAAGCAAGGTGAAGTTGGACAGAAGGTTAAGTTGACACAACATGTGGTATTTTAATTCTCCTCCTTCGTCTTGTCGATGACTCCATTTATTAGATTAAATTTTATGCTTCGACCAGAGCTCTGCTACCTCGACAGCGTTAGTGGTGGCTTGGTTGAAGTGTACTTGAGCTCGACAAACGGATGTGCGATTAACGCTTGTGCGACAAAACTGTACTGCGACTTACCATAGTTCTAATGCACGCATTTGCCGTCAGCGTAGCCGGAACAAACGATAGGCAGAATTTAAAAAAAAAATAGATCTGTGTGTTGTGCGGTTAACCGTAACCGCACAACACACAGATCTATTTTTTTTTTGGGTTCTTTCATCCCGAAAAAGTACTGTTCCCGAGGAAAACAACAGTAACGTTCTTATGATAATAGATGGCGCCACGTGTCTTTCGAATCATGATTGAATTATATTATTTCAAGCAGAGTACAACCAGCATTGAATTGTCAAGTTCTAAATTAACGCGATCGAAGCCGCGAGCAAAAGCTAGTGGTCTATCTTCTCTATGGACCTTCTACATCATCTCTTCTCGTGGAACAGGTACACACAGTACCCTAGCCAACGTGCGCGTTTGAATCGTATCTACGTAGGGACCACGAACAATGGCCTGACGCTCGATTACTCGGAACGGGCGTGTGTTGCGTCTCGTGTGTAACTGCCTCTAAATATTGTAGCAGTTTGTTAAGCATCTGGTTCCGTGAGCTTTTGTACTTTGATGTTGGTTTTAAATGAGCGTATTGTTAAGGTGTTGAAAGAGATGGCCCGTAATCAAGAATTCGAAGAAATGTGATTTTTACCAATCAGCCCTGGGCCCCGCTTCTTCCAACAATATTATAAGCTGATTATGATAATTCTGCTTACGCAATTAGAGCAGATATAGTGACATCTACATAATAACAAAGTGTACGAAAATGACGCATGGAAAAATGAAGGCTGTGTTTCACTCAATTGTGATTCTGGTATCAATTTGTGAAGACAAAGTTCACAGGGGATATAGCTCAGTGGTAGAGCAATCGACTGCAGATCGATAGGTCCCCGGTTCAAATCCGGGTGTCCCCTACTTTCTGTTTTTGTTTGTATAATTTCTGTGGAAGGAGTGGGTCATCATAATCCATCATGTGGTAAATTCGTTGGTGGATAACACCACCATGCCTTCGATTTTTTGATTTCACGAAAAGTCGGTTTCCTCGCGATGATTTCCTTCAAAGTTTTGTCATGAAATAAATTATACAAAGTAAAGTTTTGCCTGGGATCGAACCCACGGCTGTTGCCGCTTGCCCGTCACTGCTCATTAGTTGAAAGGCGCAGTTCTAAGTATGCAAGATCAGTCATTCCAAGAACCGAATCAAATCAAATGAAATCAAATCGTTTATTATACATGGGTAACATGCAGGTGTTCATTACATAACTATATAATAATAATGTTCATTCCAAATTTTTAAATAATACCGTTCGAATGTACAAGGAAACCAACGGTTAGAGAAGAATTTCTCCGTTTAACTGACCGATACACCTAGAGAGAAAGAGAAGCTAAACCCCCCTAAATGATGCTTACTGATTCACAAAATACAGCAAAATCAAAATCACAATGCTAAGACTCAGGACACTTCTCCGTAAGAGAAAAAAAAGGAGACTTACTCCACCATATTTCCTTCTATAATTTTGTTATGACAGTGACTAATAAACAAATGAATGACCAATTGTGATTCTGGTATCAATTTATAATAGCAAAATACATCGGGGATATAGCTCAGTGGCAGAGCAATCGACTGCAGATCGATAGGTCCCCGGTTCAAATCCGGGTGTCCCCTTAATTTACTTTTTGTTTACATATATGCAAATTGTTTTTGTAGTTCATTACATTTTTCAATTTATTTTATGGGAAATGAGCCTAATATTTTTGTCCTTAGAAGTTTTAGTTCGCAACAAGGTGCTTATGACTAGGGCATCAAGAACCCGGGATTTCTCGGTTCCGCATACTTATGACCCAAGCTAGCATTGATCAAGGGTGGATGATGAACTTCTCACAATTTCAAACACTGTTTTAAGCTGTCACGGTTTACAAAGCTAAACTTATACTGTCACTTACGGTATGTCTTCCGTGATTGTTCATTATTTTGAGCTACCGATATTTCAGCGCTGTTGCAAACGCCATGATCGCGGGTTGACTGGAGAATGCAGGTGGATGGAAAATAAATTGTTAAAAGCAGACAAATCTATCTACCCTCTTTCTTTGTCTTTTGCTACGCGCACCACTGGAACTCGACACCAAGTCACGCCAAAACACACTCACAGTATCACCAGGTTTTGTGGAGTCCTTATTTCGCATTCTCCTGTCAACTCGCGATCATGGCGCTTGCAACAGCGCCGAAATATCGGGAGCTCAAAATAATGAACAATCACGGAAGATACCCTGTAAGTGACAGTATAAGTTATTTGAAGACACTGCGGACAAGGACTAGGGACATCTGAGTGTGCTATAATTCCAAGGTCTTACCCACGGTCTCCTGAATGTTATTTATTTATTTATTTAACTATTTATGTACACACAGGAGACAACACAGGAAAATAACATTATAATATATGAGTACAAGGGCACAGCTTATTTCATAAGAAATTTCTGCCAGCAGACCCGCAAGAAGGAGAACACGGACACGGGGTTGTTCACCGACCTGGCTCCCTGCATCTGGTCTACCAACACGTCTTTTATCGTTTCTCAGTTACCATTCAGAGAAAGCTACTCCACTCGCCATCACACGTCTTGCAAAATGTCTGACTGTCTTGAAAAGTATAATACATCCTCAAAATATTTATTACTTCAAACTTTCAAGGATCCGTATACGGGGTGGACACGGTTACCACGTATTCAGTACATCATTCTGAGAGATATCCTCACACAGATTTTTTTCTACGGTTATTAAAAGTCTAGGTACTCTTTCCTACAAAAGTGCAATACCTACACGGTCAAAATGTATGGAAGAGCTGATTTTTTTTTTAATGTTACTCAGAATGATGTACTGAATACGTGGTAACTTTTTTCGCGTCGGTGTCCCCATTCTACCCCGTATAAGAGTGTCCCGAAAAAACGATGAAAATATAAGTACCTACTTACCTAATTTGTACCTACTTTTACCGCAAATTAAAAACCAAAATACGAGTACTAAAAGCCATCTTTTAACTATTCAAGAATAAATTTTCTTTTAAATAATCGACGTTGAACTTGGTCGAAAAACAGCTCAAACTTTGAAACGAAGTTTTATTGCAGAATTATCTTAATAGTTCTGCCGGTAACTGGTTCAGTTATAAGTCTTAGTTAAGTCCCGATTAAGACTTTTTGTTCCGTCGTTTTGATGTTTATCGAGTTAGTTTAGTGAGTTTACTTTAAAGGCGCTCCCTCACCAGACATTCGCCTGTAATGTCTCGTAATACATAACAATCCTGTATTCCCAAAAGGGTTAGGCAGAGGTGTACCTAAAATAGTACACCCACTTTTCGCCAGTTATGTTTAAGTCTCATTGTAATAGGGGACGAGCCTATTGCCATCAACCGCCAGTGCGTAGCTGCTACTGAGAAATTCCTGATGGAAAAACCCAATAACACTTTTCCCGACCTGGGAATTGAATCCAGGACCTCATGCTCAGCAGTCACGCGTGCGACCACTAAACCTACGAGGTAGTCACTCATTTTATGCAACACTGCTTAACTTTTGCATAAAATGACTACAAATCTTCATCATCTTCTTGCCGTTGTCCCACGTGACATGACACATTTTTTTCTTCCATTCTCCCCTGTCAACCATAAAGCTGTCAAATACTCCTTTTTCTTTCATACCTTGAAAAGAAAAAAAAAGAAAACTAATTCCTAATTCAACCATTTAAAACATGGAAGCATTTTCCACAATTCTTTAACCCTACAAAACCGCACAATTCTCAGTAAAGCCATGCAGAAGGTTAAATAAAAAAAAAAAAACTCCACATAAAACTACGAAGAGCTTCGCTTGTAACGATGTAACTTTCCCGCGCTTTTTGTCCGCATTCCGTAGGGGTGAGCCATGAGCGCTAGAGTAGTTCCGTTGGCCAATACGTCCGTCGGAACCCAATGAATGGGGTTGCCAGAGCGAAATATTCTCTCGCACGGAGTCGGTTTGGCGTTCGGATTTTGAAATTGTGGAGATGCAATTTTAATAGCTCTTTATTTTATTTGAATTCATAAAATTGGTTTTCTGTTCAGTTGTTATTTTCATACGTCGGAATCTGGAAATTTGGCTGTAGGTTTACTTAATATTACATTATTCGTAGCAAAAATTCAACAAGAACAAATTCAGAGCTCAAAAATTACAAAAAAATCTAAATTACGTATTCTTTATGGAAGTAAAAAATGTATGACAAGGCTTTCATCATCATAATTACAGCCGAAAGACGTCCACTGCTGGATATAGGCCTCCCCCAAGTGTCGCCACATTGACCAGTCCCGCTTTTACATATTTCATATTGTTAGAAGTGGTTTATTATTGCTTTCAAATTAAAACTTATAATAACAAATAATAGAACACTAACTTAGGTTTATAAAGGTTCGGTACAGACTTTTTTTTTACTTTTAGCCGCGTCCTGGCCAGCGTGGAGATTCAAATCCCACGGAAACGTTCCACCGAGAAAACAGAAATCCTAATCTTAACTTAATCCACTTCTCTACGTCTACCTGCCTGGCCAATTTTTATCAGACAAAAAGGCAACAGACAATTACACTAGACAGAAAACTATGTCGTACCAAATACCAGTAATTCACATGGAGCTACTGCCTATCTGACCTCCACAACCCAGGCAGAACGGGGTAATAATGGGTAATACCATACCCCTTGGTAACACTGGTTGTCAAACTTTCGGGTCACTGTAACGACTGTCAAAGATGTACAAATGACAGCCGGGACCAACGGGTTAACGTGTGATCAGAGGCACGGAGGAAACTCGGTATATAATAGGTGGTCACCCAACCACGGACCAACCCAGGCAAGCGCGGCTTTACCTATTTAGCCACTAGCTTTTAATATAAAGCATACGAGTACCTTACAATTATTCCTTTACTGCTTATACTGACACAAGAATATTATACCACTCCCCTAAACCTTGAAACTTTCGAGTATTTAATATGGTGGAAGCGTCAGGGTAGCCCGCAAAACCCTGTTTTTTTTTTAATCTTTGCCCACACTAGGAATTTCTCCTGTATGGTGGGTACGTTTACAATCATTTAAACTCACACACACAAACAGCCAGACCCGGAACAACTACCTGTAGATCATACAAATATTTGTTCCGTGCGGGGATCGAACCCACGACATGCAGCGCAGCAGCCAATCTCTCAGCCACTACGCCAACCGTGCCGTCCACTTTCAAACACAATTCAAATTTTCTTTAGTTTCTTGCAATTTGCAGGTCAGTGTCAGATAGTATGTTGATAAAAATATGATTCACGGAAGTAACACGTACGTAATAGCAGAATTATAATCATTAAAATCATCAATACAACCCTCTAAGTTCATTTAACCCAATTCAATAATTATTTCATGAAAAAGTCAGTCATATTTTCATCAACATAATTAGGTTAAGCCGTGCTTGCCTAGGTTGGTATGTGGATGGGTGACCGCCCATTACATACCGAGTTTCCTCCGTGCCTCGGAAAGCACGTTAAGCCGTTGGTCTGTAGATCTTTGAGAGTCGTTACAGGAAGTCAGTAGCCCAAAAAACGTCTGACAACCAGTCTTACCAAGGGGTATCGTATTACCCAGTACTAACTGGATTGTGGAGGTCAGATAGGCAGTCGCTCCATGTAAAATACTGGTATTTATAGACTGGAAGCCGACCCCAACATAGTTGGGAAAAGGCTAGGCAGATGATGATGACACTTACCTACAAATTGCACAAAAACCTAAGAGATTTGGATTTCTAGGGCTACCTTGGCGCTTCCTCTTCTAACGTACACTTATTAAGTATGGAAAAATTAAACCAACAATTCCACCCTACCAAACACATCCCCTATTACTAAAAGTGGGAGAAAACTCGACATATCTTAAAAAATCTTTAACAACGCCGGTCTCGCCGTTCCCCACATTCAAGTATTCACTTTGTTGCATAAAATATAACTTCGCTTCCTGCATCCTACGTTCTAAGAGCACACTGCTCCATTTTTACAGATAAAATACATGTGGCTTTATATATTTTACGAATTTCGACTTAAAGTGTTGGAAAATAACGTCGTAGTTTCGTCTTTATAATTCAATGGACATTTTGAGGCTTCTATTTTGGTCCGCTAATATGTCTTAGAGTTGATATTTGGGTGTATGTTGTGAAATGGATGCTTAGAAAATATTTTAGATACCTGACGTCTTATTCTTATCTTATTTATCATCTTGAAAAGAGTGTCCATGGAGTTTCTTGCCCATTCTTCTCCATAGAGATCTACGCCTTGGAATGGGCAATTTCAGTACTTTCACAAGTTATTATGCCTTGTGTCTGTGACGTAGCTTCGCTTTCTTTTTGTTTTTCTGACATTCAAAACTGCCTGTAATGGTCTAATTGAAATAAATGCTTTGAGTTTGAGTTTATTCAAATGCCAATCGCATTCATAGAACGGGTTTTGTAAGTTTATAGGGATTTTCAACGAGATTGACCTAAACAAGTTCGATAGCTCAATGGATAAGTTTCATGATGTTGATAACTATACATATTTACTTAAATGGAATTAAATTATAGATCAAAACTAGAAAAAAGGTATTTTTTTTAATAGTAAAGTCGAACTAAACTTAATAAAAAAAATAAAAAATTGACAGATACACAGTATTGGACGCCCTTTCATTAAATTCGTCTCTTATGTTAGTTCTGAAAAAAAAGGAGTTTAGCTTTCCAAGTAAGTACGTACTTATCTACCTTCTCTTGGGTATGTTTCGTTAGATAGCTAATATATGTACAGGTTCAACATGCCAGGGGAGGTTAATCCTAATGTCAACCTGTAAAATAGTTATCTTCAAGGATAAGTAACGTAATGAGTTTCATATAATTTTCAATCGAAACAAATATGGAAACTTCTCCATTATTTTAGTCCCTTAGATTTTTGATCGCTGGTAGAACGCATATGAGTAAAAGAGTGATGAATATGAATGTTGAAGGATGGAAAGTGAGGGGAAGGCTTAAGAAAAGATGTATGGATTGTCTGAGGAATGATTTGGAAATTTAAGGAGTAAATGATACTGTGACGTCTTACAGGGGAGAATGGAAGAAGAAAACGTGCTGCACCGATCCCAAGTAGAATGCCACAAGGGCAGAAAGATGACCATTCCATGGATCTTTCTGGATCTAGACCTTTTCATGTTTTATTTTTAAAACGAGCTGTAAGGGTAATAGACAGGTATCCAGCTCGTGGATAGAGAAGGCCTAAATGATTAAAATAACCCCAGATTTTTTTGTTACAGTTTCAATAAATATGTGCATTTTCATCTGTTTGTTTTTCTATGTAAACTACTAAATCAATTTGGATGATGTGCTAGCCTGAAATATTACTTAAGGTTCCTTTCATGCAGAAAGATTATTTAATGAAAACTACAGGAAAATCGAGTGACATTTTGTCCCATTTTCAGTAACAATGTAATGACACTTGATTTTCCTTTAATTTTACATGTATGAGTAGGTGGAATTACGGGTGACCCTTAATAATGAAATCACAATTACAGCCCCGATTGATGATGTACGTATGACCTAAAAGCTAATTAATAATTCATTTAATGTGTGAGTACCTGAACACATAAGAGTTACAATTAATTTTATTACAATGCTTTTAACGGAAGTACGGAGCGTTGACATTGAATTTATCAAGTAAAGGTCAGTTTAGTCTGAATGGAAAAATCCTCGCGCAGGCCCGAGCTTCCTCTGGTCGCAATTCACACCAAAAGCAGAGGCACTCATCGAGTCGATGCGACATTAGGAGAAGGCTCGAGGCTCCCGAGGAATCCCAAGCATGCACGAGGAGGCCTGCGACTGAGTCGCGAGCATTCGCGAGGTGACGCTTGACTTCTACGTAGATATTCATACAATTTCCTACTTTAAACAATGGAAACACGATCCTTTTTTCAATGCAGCCACAAAATTGCGCGAGAGTTTTTCCGGTCTGTCTGAACTATATTATTATACATCTGAATTTCTGAGGGAGTAGCTAGAGGTAAGGACACAGTCATTTCATCAATCACCAGTCCACTGCTGGATACCGGGTTCTTTTAAGCTGTGTCACAACACCTGGTCCTCCGTCTGCCTCAGCCAGCCAGTCCATCCAAACCACCTTTTCAACGTCGCCAGTCCATCTAGTCAGTGTAGTACACTACGCTAGCCGTGAGTGGGTCTCCACTCCAGGACTTCTTTGCTAAATTTGCCATCGGTTCATCGACCAACCATCCACTGCTACTTCAGTTTGTTAATACTCTTATTGACATGTTGAAAATTTTACCGAAAGAAACACGATATAAAGCTCACACTTCAATGGTTTTTATTGAGAAAAGTCGACATCGAAACACATTCACATTCTTTTCAAATTCAGCCACATGAAGTCCCTGCCTATCCCATGACTGGAGAAACCGTCTCTGCAAGTTTAATTATGAGCGAACGAAGACACCGCATGTATTATAATTACTCTGAACTTGCAAGCTGCAAAGCTCACTGTAAGGCTAAACTCTGCAAGATGTAACAGCTCATGAGATCCTGGGTTCAATTACTAAGTCGGGTAAATTATTTATGAGAATGAAACTTAAATATGGGTACCTATACCATTGGTATAAATTGTGTAAATAAACCCTTAACGAAGCTGAAAGGCACTTGTTCTCCCCATCTTTGCGATATTTTTTTTGTTCTAGAGCATATCTTGGAACCTTCTAGTTACGGAGATATTGGGGGTCAAAGTTCCAACATTTTCACAAGTTTTTTTTAAATACATGTTTTTAATTTTTAATCTATCCATCGGCACAATGCTTTGAATGCGTTCCATCGAATCCTACCGTAAAACGTGATTTGTCACCCCAAAAAAAGTCGATTCCCAGCAATAATTATTGCGTGATGTTGGAAATAAAGCCCTGGTAATAATGGAAAAATACCTGCAAAGATCGGACTCAAGCGGTAGTCTCAACTCCAAGAGACCAGCGACCGAAAATGTGGATGACTGGCGTACGCCAAAGCGACCAGCTGTCGCAAAACACGCTAAGTTCGATAGCACCCGAGACATTCCAACACACAACCATTTTCAAGACCTTCCCGTAGATGGAGTCGCCAAGATCGCTGGGAATGAATTCTACCTCAAAGCGACTGCCAAAGTTAAGAAGACCGGTCACATTCCTCCTATTATTCTAGATATGAAGACTGACTGGACCCATGAAAACTTAAGGGATAAAATTTCTGAGTTTTCGAACCAATATCACCTGCAATACAGAAATGGAGGCAAGGTTGCCATTTTATGCCACACTGCTGACGGCCACCGGGCAGTTAAGGATGGTCTTCGACGTCAAGATGCTTCCTTTGTTACCTTCACCCGGAAGGATGAAAAAGTGCCAAAATCAGTGATTCGTGGACTTCCAGCCTATGTCGAACAAGAACTACCTGAAGAGCTGGAAAAAATTGGCTTCACCGGTGCTTCAGTGAAACCCCTTAAGTCTCGCAGTGGATTGGATAATTCCTGTCCTCCCTTTCTAGTACAGCTACCAGCAGGAGCTGATATTTCAAAATTTCGGCAAATTAGGTACCTGTGTCATTGTGTGGTGTCTGTCAGCAAGTTCAAGCCAAACCGAGCCTATGGCACCCAATGCTTTCGATGCCAAGAGTTTGGTCACGCATCCCACAACTGCAACAAGCCTCCTCGCTGCGTGAAGTGTGTTGCTCCTCATGCAACTGCCTCGTGTACCAAGTCCGACCGCACTGAGCCTGCGCAATGCTGTAATTGCAATGAAGATCATCCGGCGAATTATAGCAAGTGCAGTGTCCGAATAGCATATCTGGACAGCATCGAGAAAAAGAAGGCTTTAGGACGCAAGGCCGTACTACCTTCAATGATGCCTGCGAAATCTACGCTGGATCTGTCAAATCTGATGCATCCGACGTTGCAACCGACATTAACCTCAAATCCGAGATCTTGGCCTACGGTAGGAACGCGCGACATGGCAACAATGAAAATTCAGATTCCCATAGACCACCCTACGACTGACACAAATGATGACACTACGAAGGAGATGTTTGAAATCTTTTTAACATTAAAAAACATAAAATCCCAATTTGCTGCTTGCACGTCCTGGTTAGACAAGGTGATGCTGGTTCTCTCCCATCTTGGTAAATATGTCTGATTCTGCAGAACTCCGACTACTATCCTGGAACTCCGATGGAGTACGGTTAAAGATACATGAGCTACTCGATTTGGCGGTAAGCGTTTTGTCTGTTGATATAATTGGTATTTGTGAAACTAGACTAACCCCAAATTCAACATTAGTTACTCCTGGCTTTACCTGTTATCGTCAAGATAAACATCTTACTGGCCGTGGGCAAGGAGTTGCTATTCTTGTAAGAAATAATCTCAATCATTCGGTCTTAACTCTTCCAAACACTAAAAATATTGAAGTTGTTGGTATTACTGTCAAAATCTCAGGAATTGATCACATTGTGTTATCCATTTACCAGTCACCCAATCTGCCATTGCTTCGTGTTCTTCCCCATGTTATTGTTATGGGAGACTTTAATGCTAACCACTCACACTGGCTCAGTAGCTACACTAACACGCGAGGCAGAACTCTTTTCAAACACATGCTTGAATCCGACTACGTTATACACAGTCCTAGTCTACCTACACAAGTGAACTATTGCCCCAATCGCAAACCAACGCGCCCAGACCTGGTGTTGTCTCTAAATGTAGGCTGCATTAGTGATATCGAAACGATTATAGCACTGTCATCGAACCATTACCCCATATTCTTTACCATTGGAGGCTTCCCGAGTCGCAAGGTAAAAACCCGGTTCTTTAAATTTCACTGTGTCAATTGGAGTGAATATCGTTCTCACCTCAACAAAAACATAACACTTAGTTCTAAGACGTTTAACACTAATGAAGAGATTGACACTGCCATAGGTCATTTGCAACAAACTATCATTGATGCTAGAGACTCCTCCATACCGTCCACGACTGCTGTGTTTAGCGAGACCCCTACCAAACTACCTCGGTTTGTTAAAAAATTAATTCGCTACAAAAACTACTTGCGTCGTATTGAACAGAAACTGCCCAGTGGTTACCTTAGAAGGCTTAACCGTAGTAATATAAACACTCTACAAGCTCACATAAACACAAATATCCGAAACCACCTTGATCACATCTGGAATGCTAAACTGGCTAAAGTTGATAACCCCAGTCAAGATATCTGGCGTGTGACTAAATCCCTTAAACCTAGATCTGCGAACATACCTCCTCTTAAACTTTCCGATGGGTCTCTGACGACTACCACGGCTGATCAATGTAATGCGTTGGCTGAAGCCTTTTATGACAATATGACCCTTACCACTAACTGGGTTTGTGACTCTGAACTCGAGGCTGAGGTATCGAAATCCATGTCGGTTATTGATAAATATAATTTTGCTTCTGGTTTAATAAAGCCGGTTAGGCCATTTGAGATCCGTAAAACGCTGACTAGGCTTAAATCCCGTAAGTCTGCTAGTCATGACGCGATCCATAATGTACTGTTAAAAAACCTGCCACAGAAAGCGATAGTTTACATTACTAAAATTTTTAATGGCTGCTTTGGCCTGGGCTATTTCCCTAAGATCTGGAAAAAAGCAAAAATAATACCACTTAATAAACCTGGAAAAGACAGTACTTCACCTACAAATTACCGCCCTATAAGTCTGCTACCTTCTATTGGTAAAATGTTTGAGTCTGTAATTTATACAAGACTACTACGTGCCACTGGGCAGTTGCTGATCCAAGAGCAGTTTGGGTTTCGTGCTACTCATTCAACTACCCAACAACTGGCTAGGGTGTGCGAACATATTTCCCATCACCTAAATCTCAAGCAGTCCACAGGTATGTTTCTGCTGGATATCGAAAAAGCTTTCGACACTGTCTGGCACGAAGGCCTGCTACACAAGTTGCTCACTCTTGACGTGCCTATGCCCCTCATCAAGCTTATACAGTCGTACCTTGCGGATCGGATATTCCAGGTACACATCGGAAATACAATTTCATCACCACACACGATACCAGCTGGCGTTCCGCAGGGCTCGATCGTAGGACCCTATTTGTTTCTCATTTTTGTTAACGATGTCCCTATTCAACCTCGGACGAAATTGGCTTGTTTCGCTGACGATACTGCGTCTTATACCTCTTCTTACGATGCCGATTTGATTATAAGTCGCCTACAATATTCTATTGATTTACTTCAGGCTTATTTCAAGAAATGGAAACTAAAAATAAATGAGGGTAAGACTGAAGCAATATTTTTCACTCGTGCTAGGCAACCCCCCACAAGAACTTTAAAAATAGCAGGCCATAAAGTACCTTGGAAAGCAAGTGTGCGTTATCTTGGGGTCAGAATGGACAACCGCCTAAACTGGTCCAAACATATTGCCGACTTACGTTTGAAGGGCGCCCAAGCCCTTGGTGCTTTAAACCCTGTAATGAACCGTAAAAGCAAATTAAGTAGCAGTACTAAATTGAGGATTTATACTACACTTGTCCGTCCGTGTATAACGTATGCATGTCCTGTTTGGAGTGGCACATGTCTTTCCAACCATCACTTACTGCAAGTAATACAAAATAAAGCTGTAAAAATAGCGTACAAAACAAAGTTCAAAACAAATCTTCAGAGGTTACATAAAACCATTAAACTTCCTTTGCTATTTAATTATATAATTAAGGTTTCATTTAAATTTTATAATAAAAACAAAATTAATACTATTAACCCCTTGATTACAAATATATGTTCATCAACTGTAGACAAATTACCGTATATCGATAGATACGGCACTTATCGCCTACCACATCACTACCTTTTGTTTCCACCAACCGACGTGCGGGCGACCAGCGACTTGACCCCCGAGTCGCTCGCTACCGACCCGGCCTCGGTCACTAATACTCTGGAGCGCGAGCGGCAGGGAAGCTCTGTCCGCTGATGGTTGACTGGTCGCGCCTTTGCTTGTGTTTAAATTCGTAGACTGCGTGATCAGTTAACTATTAAAATATTTTCGACTTACCTACATGCAAGCAGTAGATTATAATTTAACTAAATAATTTACATTTTTGTCATTATGTACCCATATATTGTGTGTTAAGATTATGTTATTACCAGTTTAAACTACCTGTCCTTTAAAAGCTTTGAAAGGCGAATTGCTAGCCTAATAAAGTGTCTTAATTTTAGTGTGTTAATGTAGCTTTGGGTAAGTGCATTTTGTTATTGTTTATGATAAATAAAGATATTTGAAATTGAAATTGAATTGCGTGATGTTACTGAGTTTGATGTACATAATGCTTGGTTGACGGCTTCGTTAAGGGTCTTGTTATGTACCCTGTATAACCCCCCAAAGATTTATATTTTTTTTTTTGCAGTTTTTAGTAAGATTATCGCTTTTATTTTACACTTTTCTGACGCCATGACGGTTTCATAATAACAAAATGTTGCTAGGTATAACTCAGCACTTTATGAGAAAGCCACAACCAATTTTCTTGAGTCCCGCCCGTCACCCTTTATTTTATCTATGGAAAGAAATGGGTCGGTTAGTTGATTTTATTCGCATTATTAGATCTCGGCTTTATGTCTTAAAAGACTACCAACTAAATAATGATATTTCTCTTCATTATCTGTCCACTTTTGTGGGTGACCACAAATTACATACAGAGTTGTTTCTGTGCCTCAAAAAGCACGTTAAGCCGTTGGTCCCGGTTGTCATTTGTAGATCTTTGACAGTCGACCGTAACAAAGACGGCTTTAAAGAGTTATAATGATTAAAATCATCATCAGCAGGTTGTATTGATGATTTTAATGACTATAATTCTATAACTACATACGTGTTACGGTCGTGAATCGTAATTTGTTCAACATACAGCCTGACACTGACTGGTAAATTGCAAAAAATCCAAGAAGATGAATATCGCGGGCTACCCTGGAGCTTTCTCCTAAACCTACAAGATCGACCCCTGCTGCTTTTATTATTTAACCACGATTCAACGGTAACATTTCATTTCCACCCCCCATAATAAAACCAAGCACCAAATAATCCACAATAACTTTTCCAATTAATAATGAAAAAAGAAGGCAGTAGGTACATTAATCATGACGTCACAAACCGTAACCGGCGGCGGTTCACAATAAACTTATATTTTGCACGTTATTAACCCTCGAATGAAAACATCGCCCGATACTTGATTTAGTGTTATTAAGCTGTCATTCGCCGGCTTCAGGCCCCAGAGACCGGGGCGAACAATGCCTTGCTATTAACGGGTTACAGCATACTGTAATATGTGTGTGTTGTGTTGTGCAGTAAAGTTTTAAAGAGGCTTTTGTTGTGGCACCGTAGTCGTTATGGTTGTAAATTTTTGACAACTTTGAACTTTCAAAAGAAAAAATTGTTATTTTTGGTGAATTACAGTATTAAGATACAAAAATATGCTAAAAACAATACGGATAGACGACTTATAAAATGACTTTCAATGTTTTTACTTCAACTTTTATGCAATTTTACTTATCACGTTGCTAGTCTCCATATCATCATCATTATTCACAACATGACTTCACCCATTCCTGGATGTAGGCCTCTCTTCGCGGAAGGCTCTGTCTGACTCCTACTGGCTAAAACTACACGGTGTTCCTCCTCGTCACTTCTGGCTGGGGTGCGGAAACACGACTACGTTCTCCACAATCGCCCCTGCAGTAATCTCCACGTTCCTGTACCTAGAAACCACATCCAGGATTTACCCGCTACGATCATCATTCTCTCGCCCTTATCCCAATTCATTTTTGGTCGGAGCAGCATGTCTTCTTCTTTCATACTTCTCTATTACTCGTCATCTCATCAGACACCTCCTTTCTTGCCATATCATTATTTACACAGTCTATCCACCATTTCTTTGGTCTTCCTCTATTCATATACCCATCCACATTTATACTGAAAACTTTCCTCACAACATTTTCCTCATTCCTCCGCATCACATGCCCATACCACGACAACCGATTACCACACAACTTTTCAGTCACCGGCGCCACTTTCAGACTTCCGCTTATATACTCATTTCTTATTTTATCCATTCGCGTAATACCACACTTCCCCCTTAGCATTCATCTCCGCCACATGCAAATGCCTTTCATTCATCCCTTTTGTGGCCCAACATTCTGATCCATACAAGATAGCTGATCTAACCATTGTTTTATAAATCTTCCCCTTAAGTTTAAGGGGAATGCGGGAGTCGCAGATTGTTCCCGCGACCTGACGCCATTTCATCCATCCCGTGCTTTACACTATGATCTATTTCGCCATCACTTTGCACGAGTGAACCGAGATACCGAAAGTGAGCAGACAGGAAGAAACGCGCCATCTAGCGCTATGGCTCCAGAACTGGAGAGACCGCCGAAAGCGCAGGACATGTATTCCGTTTTAGTTCTGCTGATTTTCAAGACAACATTCTCCAGCTTCTGTTGCCATTTCTTCAATCTGCTCTGGGTTTCGGGTCCATCTTCACCGACAAGAACAATGTCGTCGGCAAACAGCATGCACCAGGGTGCCTCTTCCTGAATGTCCGACGTCCATAATCAACAGGAAGAGGTAAGGACTTAAAGCCGACCCTTGATGCAAGCCTACAGCCACATTGAACTCATCGGTGTTGCCAGCAGCTGACCGGACGTAGGTACAAGATTGACTGTACATAGCACGAATTAACTACCGCTACGATATGTTAAGATAAAATATATTGTATAGAACATGTGTATGTAGGTTATGCCCTGCCTTAGCAAGCAATTAAGCAAGATAAGCTGCAATATCTTGTCGGTGCAGCAATAAATTACCTGTAGCAGAAAGCTCTTTTCAACACGGCTCGCGTTATATTCTTATTATTTTTCTTCATGCATCATGATGAAAGTTGAATCTAAATCTCGCGTTTACTTCCACCAAGATAATAGGTATTAAACTGAATAAATCGTAAATCGTTTATTGTACTTAATAAAATATAGCCTAATACAATTTCATCTATTATGGTATATGCAAAAAAAGGCTTTTTTTGTGTAAATGGACGCCTGACTTCCAAACTAGGTAAAGAACCTGTATATTTGTTTGTTTGTTTGCTTGAACGCGCTAATCTCAGGAACTACTGGTTCGATTTGAAAAATTCTTTTAGAATTGGATAGCCCATTTATCGAGGAAGGTTATAGGCTAAAATTTCACGCGGACGAAAGTCGCGGGCAACAGCTAGTATAATAATATAAGTATTCTATATGTTGTGTCTTCGGTCTTCGTTTATCGTTTACATCTAAAGAGAGTTGTAAAGACTAGTTGTATAAAACTTGCCCAAAAGGTGAACAAAATATTTAGATCAAATTCACATTAATTCTTGCGCCATCCCATCTTCCTAGCTCATCGTGCTGTGCTGGTGCTGCGGCTGCGGCTGCAGAGAACCTCAAGCGGCGTAAATATAGTAACCTTATTGGTAACTCTAGGTCCGTGGGGTCCGAGTGCTCACAGCCTTTTCAAGGACATTTCTAAACGTTTAGTTGACTCTTCCCGTGACCCAAGGGCTGGCTTTTACCTTGGCCAAAGGCTTAGCGTTGCCATACAACGTGGCAACGCCGCCAGTCTTTTGGGTACATTACCAGTTGACTACGTTGAGGAGGAGTTTTTTGACGCCATTTTTTAAGTTTATTTTTAAGTTAGTTAGTTAATATAGGTTAATTCACATTCACACGACATGTTTTTGAAAAACAAAACACTTTTTGGTCAAGTATCACAAGTTGTAGGTATATGTGTAAACGCTTCAACGGCACGTTCTCTAAATACACAAACATCAACACCAGTCATGAATATTTAAATTATTTCCATATCACAATATGTGACCAACCTACTGGCCTCCCTCCAGAGAACATAACAAACCCTAATTGGCGGTTACAGTAAAAACAAACGGCATACCGTTACAACCAAAAACCGGCACAAACGGTAAAATTATATTAATTCGCGGTACAACCGGGAACGGAACCACAAACTCCGATATTTAATTCATGCCGTCGTAATTTATTTAGCAATGACAGCGAGCGGACAATGTTGCCAGAATAAAATATTGATTTAGTTTGCGTTTTTTGTTTGTTTTAAAGTGAAATTATGATGAACGAATTTTGCAGTTTCGGTGTTGTGGTTTTTAACAAAGGCGTGTAAGTTTTAATTAGTGATACAGCTTCATAATTATGTTTCGGATCCTCTAGAGAAACGCTCAGGATATACGTAAAACCTTACCTACTTTTTTAAATAAACGTTGGAAAGTAAAGAATGAACTACAAGCGCTACTGTTGGCTGCTGCTGCTGAGAATGAAGTCCTGGGTTCGATACACAGATAGGATAAAGTGTGTTTGGGTGTTTCCACCAGAAATTTTTCAAAAATAGGTACTCACGGTTATCAACCTATACAAAACCAGTTTATGCGGATCTTTCATTGTACGGGAAATCTATACAAAGCGAAGCCATGTTATACTGAAAATGTATAGCTTGATGTGTTGCCGTGTGTACGTGCCTTACTCTTTGGGGAAACCAGACGTGAAATTATGTTATATGCTAGTGAGGAGCTGTCAACAGTTTATTACAGAACGCCCACAACACAAACCCAGAAAAATGTTACCAGAAGCTTACATTTTTCATCGATAGGTACTAAAGGCGCAAATCCACCGCGGTGCATACTGTGCACGGGCACGCGGCGTATTTTAGTTGCGTGGATTCATTTGTTTGACAACATGGGTCAACGTTTCCACAGCAGTACACGTTACACACCCACAACTAAGTACAACTGTAGCGTGTGTGGCCCACCGCGGCATATTCGTGGGTGTATAGCGTGTACTGCGTTCACAGTGTGCATGGCGTTGACAGCGTTGAGCTATGTGAGCGCCTTATTCGAGCAAGCCACGCATGTACTAATGACGTCATTTCATGCATAGCGTGTCCGTGGAAAAAGTTCTGGAGTGGCGACCGCGAACCGGAAGACGCTGCGTTGGAAGGCCTCCCACTAGATGGACCGATGACCTGGTGAAGGTTGCAGGGATCTGCTGGATGCGAGTCGCACAGGACCGGTCAATGTGGCGACACTTGGGTGAGGCCTATGTCCAACAGTGGACGTCTTTCGGCTGAAATGATGATGATGATGATTATGTGTCCGTGGTTTGCAGTGGACACAATCACATACATTTTCTTGCAAAGCGAAGCTTAACACACGTGCGCAGCTTATTCGTGGGCCGCGGTGGGTTTGCGCCTTTATACTAACATGGAATATCAGTAGTTGCAAACATTTTACATTTCACACCTTGCAAGATTCCCAGCTAATCCCCAATCGGATTTCGAAGTCATACGAAGCTTAAACGTTGTTAGAGGAATGAAAGATTTTATTCCTTAGAATTTTGTATTTTTAGAAGATTTGATTTTTTCTTTTTATAAGTGTACGGGATCATAGCATATTCACCCACTTGCAATCAGAATAGTAACATTACGGATAATATTAACTTAAGGTCTGTTAATATTAACACTAGCCGTACTAAAAGTGTGCTTTTACTTAAGTAATAATTTAGGTATCACTTAGTCTTACTTAAAAATGGCAATTGACTTCTCTAGATATACAGGGTGCAACAGAAAGGGTATAATAGTCATACGAAAGATTATGCTGCAGACCATCCCACTGAATAACTTTCTCCTTGGGTCCAGTAAATACGAAAAAATGTCACCTGTCCCATAAATTTGGGTCGAGTAGGTATTGAAATTTTGTATGAGACAGCTGATAATTTTTTCGCATTTACGATATTGGACCCAAGGAGAAAGTGGTTCAGTTTGATGGTCTGCAGCATATCCTTTCATATGACTATACCCTTTCTGTTACATTATTTATTTATTTAACACTTCAAGCACAAACGTACAGAGGCGGCCTTAATGTCATAGGCATTTTCTACCAGTCAACCTTTGGGTGATGCAGAGACAAGCAGTGGTAGGTGTATATCTGAAAATAATTCCATTCCATTTTCATTCTGTATAACATCACGCTCAACAGTCACTCTTTACATTACCTACATAATTTACATTAAATATCCATTTTCACCTCCAATATTTTAACAGTCCCTACATATTATTACCGACAAAACACGTTTAAATTTTAAACAATTGTGAAACACAGCACTGGGAAATACGATAATTATTTCATGTAGTTCAATTACCAATACGATTGGCCGGCTCGTTAGTGGCTAACGTACGTTTAAAATAAATAATTCATTAATTAAGGGATAATGGATCTGATGCTGTTGGAGCATTTTCGATTGATGCAGTAGATGGAAAATGTGAAAATAAGCTACCTAGTGTTGAAAGTCTGTTCCCTAGAAGAACCTAAATCCAAGTTTTCTTCTTCTTCTTCTCAAGTATCTCCAGCTATACAACATTAGTTTTAGTATATGCGAAACCCGAAACACGTGTCTAGTATTTTTATGTAAAGAATCTATGTACAAAATTTCAAAACTGTATCATGAAAAATCACAAAGTTATAAGCTTGTTCTGTAAATAGTTGTCCGCACAAAAACGTGGTCACCACGCAGCGCGCGCCTCCAGCGTCGTCTTGAGCTCATTCATTATAATAATTTAGCAGTAGGTACCTAAATTATTGCGATAGGTACTCAATGTCGCTCGGTATCCAATTTTTTACTTTTTAAAATATTTTTGGGAAAAAATATAACATGGTTTAAAAATTATTGGAATCGATTCAGTTACTTATTCTGAACAAACTATATTCAGATTTCGCATATACTAAAAATAATGTTGTATAACTAATCCTAACTAATATCCTAATCCTAATTAATATTATAAATGCGAAAGTAGGTCTGTTTGTTACCTTTTCACGCTAAAACCACAGATCATCCTGAAATTTTGCGTATACGTTGTCAGGTGTACAGACACAGACATAGGATACATTTCATCCTGAAAAAAATACGCACAGCTTAAGTGGAACCTAGCTCCTCTCCGCTTCCCACATCTCCGCATTGGTGTATTCCAGGCTGGAGTAACACACTCCAGGGACTCGACACGTGTAACGTGTTGTTATAACGAGTGCGAAAAAGACAGATGAAAGAAAAGCAGGAGCCAACGCGACGCGACTTGTAACGCGCCCAGGATCGTGGTTAGGGTGAACCAGACAGCCACATAATTATGAATGGAACAAATTTGGAGGAATAAATTGGCAAGGCTTTCTAAAAACCCGTAACAATAAAATTACATGGATGCATTACTTATTGCTCGTTTGTACCATAAAATGCTCGCATTTTACCACAATTTCACCTGAATTCATGCGAAAATCATCTGCCTTAAGTCACCAAGATATTTTAAACAAACCGTGAATTTATATCCAACATCAAACGACAAAAGAAAGCGCCGTCAGAAAGCCACGTTCTCAGGAAATGTTCACAATAAAATCTAACGCGTGTTATGGCAGCAAATGGAAGCGAACGGCTGCGAAGGTAGGTAAGAACACCTGCCATCGCGAATGTGAAGAGCAGGCAAGAGGTGGGAGACGCGTCAATCGAATATTTAGTAATGAGATCTGTGATTTCTTTTTAATAAAGGAGGCGATATTTTGGATGTTGAGTGTGGTCGTAATATTATCAGCCTTTTCTGCTTGTTTACACTAACACAAAGTGATACTTAAATGAATGCCTAAGGCCCGCTTGCATCAACACAAATTGATACCTAAATAAATGTCTAGTTTAAGTACCTAGTGCCTGTGCCAAATGCTAATTGCAAGGTGAAGGGCGAAGAAAAAATAATGAGCTGTTGAAAGACGTTATAGAAATACGACATGTTTTGAAAGCGATAGCCATTCAATTCATTTATTGCATCAAATATGGTAGATACATAAATGGTGCTTATATCAAATATTTCATAACACACATTTAGCCAATGTATAGCATGCAATAGTACAAGTTTTTACACGATATTAACTACTAGATAACTACAACAAATCGAGAACTTGTTTTTAAAATGCAAAAAAGATGCATAAGGTCGATATTTGGATTGCACAGAACTGACAGTTGTATTCCATATTTTAAAAAATTCAATATTTTAACCTTTCCTTGTTTATACATTCTGGAAACCTCCTTGTTTGTGAAAAATAATCCCCACCTATTTAAAAAACTTGCCGCAGTCAAGAAATTACCCATACGTTCTCAATATACGCACACATTATGCCATGTCAAATGTAAAACTGCACTGATGAAGAAAAGTTTCTTTGGTTTTGCTCCCCAAGTTTTTAATAAAATACCTGACAAAATCAAATGTATGTCAGTACAAAAATTCAGAAAAACTAAACACATTGGACCAGTTTATGAATGACAATTTTAATTAATTTGTATAATAATATTGACATCTGTATAATGACATTCTAATGACAATTTTAATTAATCTGTATAATAATTTAATTTGATTGAATTTGTTTGTATGTCATTGTTGACAAAACATAGCGCACTATGTATTATAGCTTAAGACCGTTTTATGTTACCTATGTTTAACAAACGATTAAATGATTTATGATTTATGATTACATTTTGTCGATTTATGTATCTACTTAACAGTTAAATATGTATATGCTTTAATGTATAAAATTTACATGGACTCTTTTGGAAGAACTCATCCATCGAATAAAAACATTCTTGAAACATTGCCCTCTGGATTCCTCAAGATATTTATCTTTATTTTTAAATCCAGAACAAAAGCCTCCTTTTTCTCCTCTTCACCTATCTTGTTCAAGTCAACCCGTTTAACAGTTGCATTTATAAAAAAACGTGTTTCTGTTTAGCACTGAAAATCTACACATAACACAGCAAGACCAAACAAAAATCATGCAAACAAACTAGGAACAAACACAGCACATGTATCAGAACCTCCCGGGACAACTAACAAAATTAATCAGAGAAAACAAGATGGCGTAAAGAAAGCAGTTTCCCGCCATTCACTGTAGTAATGTCAGCCATTTCTACGTGTCGCCTTACTACTTCCGATGGGGAATAGTTCCAGACCTTTATTTTGTTGGACATGACAGGAATGAGCCGGCTGTGGGGGTAAGTTAAGTGGGATGTAAATGCTAGGATTTGTCTGTCATTTATTTGAAGAACTGGAAATCTGTACTGAACTGCTTCGTTGGAGAACCTGGGTGCGATTCCTGGGTTGGGCAAATTGTTATTGGGTTTTCCCATCAGGAATTTCTCAGTAGCAGCCACGGAGTCTGGATTTATGCCCGGTTCATCAACCGAGCCTTTTACCATCGCAATAGGCTCGCCCTCTGTTACATGGGACTTAAACTGGTGAAACGTGGGTGTACTATTAGGTACACCTCTGCCTAACTCATCGGGGATTACAGGCGTGATGCATAAGCATATAGGAGAGTCGCTTCTTCTATAATGCATAATCTTTAACAAAGCTTGAGGAAACAACTTAACTAATGGAGTGATCTTATAAGTGCTTATGTGGATTGTATAACGTGGCAGACAAGTATTAGGCGGAGGTGTACCTACACCCACATTTCGCCATAACATGGCATCTTGCTATAAATTTTAAGTAGGTAGTTGTTACCATCACACATAAAAACGCAGCTCATCTAAGTACCAGAACAACCACAGAACTTTATCTCCATAAAAGAAAACCTCATCTCCTTCCATGTATCTTCCTAAATCTTCATAACAAACTTAAATAAACGTAACAGGTAGAAGTTTCACATCTAAATCAACGTTGGTAATTTTAAAAATTCCCCTGGAGCTCCCCTAGCTTCTCCTGGCTCCCCCTAGCAGTATAGTCTGGTGTTCGGTTATAATAAATAGTATAATAAACAAGATTAACGATGCATAAGGAGGCACGTTTCCTGGACAGTGATGTAAGTGCATATGGACCGGATTTCGGATGGTGTTACACGGACGCGAACGTTGTGTGTGAATTTTTATATGGCCGTTAATGTGGAACTTTTATTTCGTTGTTTTTGAACGTTGATACATTATGGATAAAATTATCTCGTTACGTATCAGGCCCGTATTTATAAAATAAAAAATAAAACACGTTTAGTTCAGACTATTATAATGTCTATAATAATAGCAAATAAACAAAAAAAAAACTACCAAGTGCGAGTTGTGTAGCGGTTTATAGAAGACACCTACTCTCCAAATTTCAACTGTGTAAATACATAGTCTCGGAACAAAATGGCTGTGGCATACGGACGGACAGACAGACAGGACGAATCTTCGCAGAAAAAACAAATGCTTTGAAATCGATCGCCAATTTTCGAAGCCAGACTAGGTTTTTAAAGTCTCAGAATAACATGACTAAAGCAGGTTCGAACAATGAGTTCCTCACAAGCTGAAAATACACTACAAAAACCTTATTCCATTAAACCAACTAACCTAACCTACCTCTAACACAAACATGCACGTATATTGAAACTACAGCTTGTTCCGACCTCTCCCAGAGGAGCGAGCGATGGTCCAATCACAAAAGTTACTGTCAGCTCTGTACCTTGACACCCAGGGGAATATTCAGTTGTACAGATTGGCAGGGTACGTGGACCTCATCAGTGCAATTGATTTATTTTCGTAAAATGTTTTAGCTTGAAGAGTTGTGGTGAGAGTTAAATTGGAAAGGGGAGGTGACGCAGTGTTCATGCACTATTATAAAATGGACTTTTAATAAATTTTACAAAAATAAAAACCGTCCAAGTGCGAGTCGGATTCACGCATGAATGGTTCCCACGGTGGTAGGTGGTCCCCCTTTATTTTTAATTTTTATTATTTGTTGTTATAGCTGCCTTATAGGTTACCCTGTAATCTATAGGTCAATAACTATTTTTTTGTATTTTTTTCAAGATTTTCAGTGAGGGACCTTTACCTCCCAAAAGTGAACCCCGTGTTTAAAATTCATTAATTTATGTTACACGTCAGTCTTTGGGTCACCGAGCTATATACTTGAACGAAATTTCAACTCAATCGGTCCAGTAGTTTCGGAGTAAATTGGCTGTGACAGACGGACAGACAGGCAGACGGACACACAAGTGATACTATAAGGGTTCCGTTTGTTCCTTTTGGGGTACGGAACCCTAAAAACACTTTGAAAAGCAAAACTGACCACCAAAACGCTAGGAATAGGGATAGTATAGAACTGCCTTCAGTTAGAACTTTTTACGGAAGAAGAACAGACAGATAGTTGGTAGAAAAACTGGTTGGTGGTTCTGGTTGTTGGTGGTTGGTTGGTTGGTTGGTGGTTGGTGGTTGGTGGTTGGTTGGTTGGTGGTTGGTTGGTTCGTTGGTTGTTGGTTGGTTGGTTGGTGGTTGGTGGTGGTTGGTTGGTGGTTGGTTGGTTGGTTGGTGGTGGTTGGTTGGTTGGTTGGTTGGTTGGTTGGTGGTTGGTTGGTTGGTTGATAGTTGGTTGGTTGGTTGGTTGGTTGGTTGGTTGGTTGGTGGTTGGTGGTGGTTGGTGGTTGGTTGGTGGTTGGTGGTGGTTGGTAGTTGGTTGTTGTTGTTGTTGTTGTTGTTGTTGTTGTTGTTGTTGTTGTTGTTGTTGTTGTTGATAGTTGTTGTTGTTGTTGTCAGTCAGATAGTTTGAGGGAGCGCATTTTTATAATAAGTTACCAAAAGAGATAAGGGATTCTTCATCAGTGGACATTTTAAAAAATAGGTTAAAGTTGTATCTGGTCAGCTAACAATAATAAATCATTACCAACTCGACAGACCGAACGATAGCTATGTGTATTACTTGAGATATTTTTGTTAAATTTCAAATATTTAAAAGAACTGTATAAGTCTTTTTTAATTATTTTTTTGTTAAAATATTTTATTTATTTAACACACCTTTACAAACTACAAATTGATATAAATATTTTGTACAAGTATGTTATATGTAGTACTGTGTATGGTCTTTTTGAGATTTTTTTTAACCCAAAAGAATAAGAATAAAACCAAATTAATAAGTAGTAAACAGATGTTATTTTAAATTTGCTACAAAGGACCATTTTTTGAAGCTCACCCAGAGACAACAGATTGGTAACATTTCACCTCATAAGATCACATCTTCAAACCCCTAAGGGAAGCTAAGGTGTACAAATACACCCACATTACGCCAGTTATGTTTGAGTTCCATATTGAGGTATGGGCGAGCCTGTTGCAATCAACCGGGCATATATCAACACCTACTGAGATTTTTTTGATAGAATATCTCAATAAAACTTTGTTTGACCTGGGGTTCAAAGAGCTTATCCAGGTTAGGCAGAAATGTACCTAAGAGTACACCAACATTGCGCTAGTTGTACAACATTAGTTTTAGTATATGCGAAACCTGATACACGTATCTAGTATTTTTATGTAAAGAATCTATGTACAAAATTTCAAAACTGTATCATGAAAAATCACAAAGTTATAAGCTTATTCTGTTATCTAGTTGTCCGCACAAAATCGTGGTCACCACACAGCGCACGCCTCCAGCGTCGTCTTGAGCTCATTGATAATAATAATTTGGCAGTAGGTACCTAAATTATTGCGATAGGTACTTAAAGTAGCTCGGTGTCCAACTTTTAACTTTTTTAAATATTTTTACGAAAAAACATAACATGGTTTAAAAAATATTGGAATCGATTCAGTTACTTATTCTGAACAAACTATATTCAGGTTTCTCATATATTAAAAATAATGTTGTATTTAAGGCCCATGTTATTACATTACCCCGTTAGCCTATTGCCATCAACCGCGCACCAATCCAGACTGCTACTAAGAAATTCCTGATGGAATAACACAATAGCACTGTGCCCAACCCGGGAATCGAACCCAGAACCTCATGCTCAGCAGTCGTGCTTACGACCACTGTACCTACGGGGCAGTAAAAAATAATAAATAAAATAAAGATAAATTAGCAAATAGAGGAGCTCGTGGCTAAATAATAACAGCCGCTCGGGTCGATCTTTAGGTTAAGCCGTGCTTGCCTAGGTTGGTCTGTGGATGGGTGATCGCCCATTACATACCGAATTTCCTCCGTACCTCGGAAAGCACGTTAAACCGTTGGTCTCGGCTGTCATTTGTAGATCTTTGACAGTCGTTAGGAAGTCAGTGGCCCAAAAAGTCTGAAAACCAGTCTTACCAAGAGGTATTATTATTACCCGGTACTAACTGGGTTGTGGAGGTAAGATATGCAGTCGCTGCATGTCAAATACTGGTATTCAGCTGCATCCGGTTAGACTGGAAGCCGACCCCAATATAGTTGCGAAAAGGCTAGGCAGATAAAGTTACCAAATAAAGTTTTCACCATTACGATATGCCACTTCGGTGTGACAGGCACCCATGTAAAATCCGCATAGCGCATGCCCAGTGTGCACTCGGCTTAACTTCAAATATTTATACCAGCTCCGGTTGCTTTTAGGCAATAAAATTTACATTTTTACAAACGCTTGCCTCTCCTTCTGTCGTGGGAGTTTCAAGCGTGTTTTTTGGCAGATAGTACTATAAATGGTTTATTTGAGGATTTCCAATGGAGTAAGCAAGTTTGTTACATCGTATGTTACGGGAATTGGATGGGGTTAATAAATGGGGTGGTGTGGAAGTGCGAATAAGTCGTAAGAAGTAGATAATAATTTATTTTGTTACATTAGTCTACTTTATGTCGTTTGAGACTATGTTCTTTTTATTCAGCGCATTGAGCATTGCTCAAAGTGTTGGCTTCAGCACTGTTACATGAGTTTTTTGTCATGACAGACTCATCATCATCATCTGCCTAGCCTTTTCCTAACTATGTTGAGGTCGGCTTCCAGTCTAACCAGATGCAGCTGAATACCAATATTTTACATGGAGCGACTGCCTATCTGACTTCCACAACCGAGTTAGTACTGTCAGACAGACTAAAAAGCGATGTTCTTCTAGGTCTTCGACTTTTTTTAGTGCAGCAAATCTACGCTTCGCCTGCTCTTGGACTAGTGTATATCGGGCAGATATCCACAACCCTACATTGCGTATTCTGCGTAGGTATGGCATTCATATATAGAGCTTTTGCCGAGAACTGTTTCCTTCATCACTAACAACATTTTAAAACCATAGCACGACCTACATAGCGAAAAAAACACATTTTCTCTTCCATAGCCCATCAAAAGAAAACGATCATTCCAAATGAAAACACACACAAAAAATTCTAATCCACGTAAAAGCGTAACAGACACAATACAATACAATACAATAACCGTTTCCACAATACACACCTTTTCGCTTGCGATATACAATTTGCAAGAACGCGTCCCACGGCTGGGAAACACCGGGAAACCTGAATTGTTCTATGTAATATTAAATACTGGAACAATGAGGACGGGAGTTAAAATCCCGGGATATTGTATAGATCCCGGATTAAAATATGCAAAGGAAATTCCCGTGATGTTCGTACGAGTATCTGTGTTTCGTGACTCAATATTGGAAACAATGGTTCTCGTCTTTTGATTGTTGGGGCGTTTGAATTAGCTTTATTTCCTTGTGCTTAACGAGTATGAGTGTGTAGGGATTTATTCAGTATTGAGCCATTCTTTAGATTTATTTTTGTAATTCATTAATGGAGATAGTATACAAGCTTTCGAAGCTTTTGAAGCTTTTGACTCATATGATACTTTGTTTGGTCCATTGGGGTTCACTTAAAATAGAGATAGGTGCGTATTACAAGCTTTCGAAGATTTTGATTCATACGATACTTGTTTGTGGTCATGTCAGCTATTGATTTAAATAGATTACAAGAGTAGCCGCAACTTTTACAAAAAAATATGGCGGTGTACGCTGGCCAAAATATTTAAACCTCTTTGGGTAAGCGTTACCAATCATTACGCCAAGCTTCAAGGTTGATTTTGCAATTGATGACACAATCAATTGCAAAATCAACCAAATCATTAATGTCTACTCTTGTAGTTTGAAAGTCTTGGGAGACTTTCAAACTACAAGAGTAGCAATAATTTCGAGATGTGTAAGAATGAGTGTTTAGCTTTTGTTTTCACATCGTATTACAACAAAACTATTCAGATAATATCCCAACATTCACAACTTAAATATCAAAGTCAGCTCACAGCAACCTGAACTTAAAAAAAAAACAATAAACAAAACACAACAAAAAGAAACGATAAGAACAAAGATATTACATCCACGGAGCTCCTACAACAAATCTTAGCGCAATTTTGTCCTAGTTATGATTTACAATAGGACGAAATCCTCCAAGAAAACTATAAACCTGCGAAACGGTATATTTATAGGCTCTATCCTTACTTTTGTCTACTTACAACTATTTTCACCATCTCAAAGCAACACTAACACGAGGCCCTAAGTATTATTGAAATGTTGGAATTTAAACTCACGTTGCTAAACCGAGAGTCGAAAATGCAACAATGCAAGTTTTAGGCGTTACTTAAAGTTAGTGGAAACGGGCATAAAAGCTCTGTGTATTTATGCACCTATATTTTGTTCTAATCTTACATTAAAGTTGTTTTCGTTTCCGGGCAACTCAAGTTATGGGGGGAGTGAACTGAGAAAAACTTTTGTAAATTGAGAGAAAAGTCAGGCGTTCTACCGGGTTCTACTGGGTAAGTTCTACTGGCTCGTAAAACTCTACACTAAACGGTTTAACGGTAAATATTTAAATTGTATTTATGTTCTATTTGACTACCCTCAGTATTCCCTTGAACGATTCCCTGAGTCTTCGAACCTAAGTCCGCTGGAGGAGAGAAAATCTCCTCATATGGGAATTCATGGACGGCTCAGGACTCAAGTGCATGTGCAGCGCCTCCCCAAAGACAATTATCCAACTTCAATCTTACGCCTCATGTCGGTCATGAATGATGGCCTTATAACTGCGACCGTGAGCGGAGTTTGCGTAGCTGCAACATTTTAGGTTAAACATCATCTTCAGCCCAGCCTTTTTCCAAATATGTAGACCTTTCAGCCTAACTGGATGCAGCTAAAAATATGAAGCGACTGTCCATATGATCTTCACAGCCCAGCTACAGGGTAACAGGATTAGGATGGCCCTTGGGCCAAACATGTTTAAACTTTGCCATCGATACGCGAAGAAGACAAAACTGTTATAGAAGTACAACAAACCCTTTCCAAAGGCTTCATCACTCCAATTTAAATATATACGTAAATATAGAAGGCAATTTCAATCTAGTACACGTCACAGAAATGTCTCATAAATATGTATAGATCGATTCGAGAATATTGGTAGATGGCATTAAATATTCAAATTCAATGCGATCGGATGCAATATTAGGAGCTCAGCGCTCTGCTGTTCCATCGTAGTGTTTGTCTTATTGGTGGATCGTGGGAGATTATTTGAAGGAGCTTGGAAGATTAGAACTTTGGTTCAGCTTGAATATTAAAGTTATAGTATGATTAGAACATTTTGGTGTTGTTACTGTTATTTTAGTTTCTTTTTTTGTACTGTGGTCCTAGTTTATCATTTCTGACTTCAAGTTACTTCTTATCTTATAAGCCCTTTTATTCTGAATTGTTTTCGCTGTTTTTGTAAGTTGTTAAAGTATATCTCTTAATTCAGCGTGCCTCTTGGCAAAGGCCTGCTCTAGTTGTTTCCATCGTATTCTATCACGAGCCACTCTCTTCCTTCACCTTCACTTTAAGTTACTGCCATATGTATAACCCAACATTGCTCGTGTAGCGGGCACGCCCTTTATGCCTGGTGGCTTTATTTGTGCTTGAGTATATATTTTTGGTATTGTTATTGGTGAAAAAATCTAGTTCTTCTAACCTAACAGACAGACGTGTTGCTGGGGAGTTTGTTCTCCCACTTCTTCCCAGCTCACACTAGGATGTGGTGAAGGGCGGGGCGTTTTGGGGGACTGTCTCTTGTAAAATTTGACGCCCAAAAAGTGTTGATTCATCATCATCATTCTCCTGTCCTTATCCCATCTTATTTATTTCCATACTTTTCTATTACTGGTCATCACAGCAGTCACCTCCTTTCTAGCCATATCATCCTTCACACAGTCCATCCATCGTTTCTTTGGTCTTCTTCTACTCTTATAGCAATCTACATTGATACTCAACATTTTCTAAAAAGTGCTGATGATGATTATAAGCCTAAATGCACAAAATTACTTTTGATTTTGGTGCCAAAAACAAATCTGCGTGACTATGAGCTTGAGGTCCTGTGTCCGATTCCCAGGACGGGCGAAGTGTTATTGGGTGGGTTTATCGATCAGGAATTTCTCAGTGTCAGCTTCGAGTTCGGAATTCGGGTTAGGTTAATGAATTAAAGTGTGAAACTGGGTGTGTTTACATAATTACACAAATTATCATAGTTACCAAAGATTTTTCCAAAACACAGACTCGATTTACATACAGTCTTTTCAATTCTTTAAAACTCACTAAACCTCAAAACGGAACACAAAAACAGCTACTCCTTTAATTACGCATCAAAAATATTCTGCGCGTATCCAATTCACGAGTGTGGAGCCAAAACTTTGCATATTAACAAACAAACAGAAAAACAAATATTACAAAGTTTGTAATAAGGGTATCCACCCTTTGAGACAAACTCAGGCTTAAGACAGTTATACAGGACGTTCTAAAATTTAATTTTGCATACGAACTTTCCAAAGAACACATTGGAATTAATCCAGGAGAATTGTTTTAGATGTCTTTTTGAGATGTGCGGAATTACATCTTCGTTTTCTGGGAAAAACCGGTCAAGTGTGAGTCGGATTGCGTGGTAAGGGTTCTGAGTATCACCCAACCTTAGTTTCTTTTAAGTAATGCCATCCATCTTGCACCGTATGTTACCTGTGTGTTAGATGACCTTATGACTACATCAGTGAGCGGACTTCGCGTAGTTGAGTTTTGGGTCAAACATATTTTAACTTTAGCCTTTTAGCGTCGAGACGCTAAGAAAGAGAAGACAGGACGTAGTGCTAACATGTGTAAAGTGACGTCTCAACTGCCTATTAATAAATATGTTAAAAAAATACCTGTGGCAGTCAATAAAAAGAGATTATTTATATCTTATCCGAGTAATATTGAGTAAACAGTAACAATTATGTTGTGGCGGATCTGAAGCCCAAATTTTTAAAATTAGGATAATATTATTTGTGAAATGAGTCTTTTTAATTTTAAAATCGACGTATTTACAGTACAAAATCGTCAAAACTCGTGCTACGGATTCGAACAAATTGACGGCTTAGGCGCAGTATTTATTTTCCCACTTTCAACCTTTACTTACGGAACCCTAGGAGAAGCTCGTGGCTGAATAATAACAGCCGCGCGGATCGATTTTTAGGTTAAGCCGTGCTTGCTAGGTTGGTCTGATGATGGCTGACCACCCATTACGTACCGAGTTTCCTCCGTGCCTCGGAAAGCACGTTAAGCCGTTGGTCCCGGCTGTCATTTGTAGAACTTTGACAGTCGTTAGGTAGTCAGTGGCCCAAAAAGTCTGACAAAAAGTCTTACCAAGGGGTATCATATTACCTAGTACTTACTGGGTTGTGGAGGTCAGATAGGCAGCTGCATCCGGTTAGACTGGAAGCCGACCCTAACATAGTTGGGAAAAGGCTAGGCAGATGATGACTTACGGGACCCTAAAAAAAGAATTCAGTATTTCGTTACATTTCTTCGAGCAAAAGATATAAGATGTTATTGTTATATTCTGAGTCTGGCTCGTGTAAGAGTAGGCAGTTTTCTATTAAATAATATAGTGTTGTTTTTGCTCTTAAAATCATAAAAATGTACGTACCTACACGTGCGTGGGTTCTAATATTCTTTTGCTTTTGTGATAATAGTAATTTATGTTGTACTAGTTTTTGCCCGCAGCTTCGCTCGCGTTAATTTACATGTTGACCATCAATTCGGGTTGTACTCGGCTTGTAATAATAAAATTTGACATGATTCGAAAGACACGTGGCGCCATCTATTGTCATAAGAACGTTATTGTTTTTTCTCGGGAACAGTACTTTTTTTCGGGATGAAACTTACCTTATATCCGTTTCTGTACACCGGACAACGCATCTTCAACATTTTAGGATAATCGTTTCAGTGGTTTAGGCGTGAAAAGGTAACAAACAAACATACTTTCGCATTTATAATATTAGTAGGGAACTAAGAATAATACGGTCAAACTAAACGCGAGCACGTTGTTTGTACATCATCATCATCATTTATATCCATAAAGGAAATTATTGGCCAATGTGATGATCACTGTAGGACTTCGTTCTGACATAATGAGCCAACCCACAATCTCTAATTACATAATAAATATAACATCATGCCTGTAATCCCCGAAGGATTAGGCAGAGGTGTACCTAATAGTGGACTCACATTTCGCCAGATAGGTTTAAGTTCCATGTAAAAGGGGGCGAGCTTATTGCCATCAACTGGGCATAAATTCAGACTCCGTGGCTGCTACTGAAAAATTCCTGATGGAAAGATCAAATAACACTTGTCTCTTGTTGGCGTCTTTACGCTTTGTTAAATATTTTTTAAATCCGTTATTTGGGGTACTCCTCAGAGCACAACTATTTTTAAGCGCAACTAACTAAGCGCAACTAAATTATTCTTGGTAGCGCATCCATTAGTTGCGCTCACAAATTCAAATTAAAAATATTATATGTTAATTCCTCAAAGCTCACCTCTGATGAAAAATAGAGAGCTGTATGATGGATTAATGATGATTAACTAATGCTTGCGCTACGAGAAATAATTTAGTTGCGTTTAGTTGGTTGCGCTTAAAAACAGTTCCGCTTTGAGGAATACCCCCGTTATTTTAACGTAGAGCTAAAACGTTCATCAAAAGACTACACACCAGTCTATGCTAAAGTTCTAAACAACTGAATTTCAGGTACAATTAAACATAAAATGCTTTATTGTACTCGGAACAGAAATACTTTACAGACAAATAAAACATTAAAATGATAAAAGCATTCGGAGAATTTCGGTACTGCAGGAGGAAATGACACCGCCTTTTAATTATGCACAAGGTCAGTAACCATGGAGCACTTGTTATATAATTTATTTAATATATTAAGAACATTTCGTATCATGAAATTATGCTGTTTATCTATCTCATTTCGTTATTGTGTCGACGACGACGGCTGTCGCTGAATACCAGCACTGTGCCTCAGGTGTTTCTGCTTATAAATATAGAGGACCTATCGAGGATCCTATGTTTTTTGAATCAGTCCCTCTATGTCGATTCCTGCCCCCGTAGACAAGGATTTCTTTGACGGAAGAATCGGCAAAATGACAGATGGTGCAAAGAAATCTGTCATTGTGTCGACACCATCTGTCATTTTGTCGATTCTTCCGTCAAAAAAATCCTTGTCTACGGTGGTCATGCTACGGGGGCAGCTGTGCCGATTCCCGAAACAAATGACATCTGTTTTAAAAAGTTTACGCCTGACCTCGACGTTGGTCAAGTACACTTAAAACGAAAAGTGAAACGCTTTTAGTTACAAATTGTTTATTTTTTAACTTGCGGAATCTAACCCAAGATACCCGAGAACGAGAAGAGAACCTGCCCCCGTAGCATGACTACCAAAGACAAGGATTTCTTTGACGGAAGAATCGACATAATGACAGATAGTGCAAAGAAATCTGTCATTGTGTCGACACAATCTGTCATTTTGTCGATTCTTCCGTCAAAGAAATCCTTTTCTACGGTGGTCATGCTACGGGGGCTGGGTTTAATTCTCAGATCGGGCAGCATGCTCTTTTGTTTTTCCATCAGAATTTTTGTCAGTAACGACCACCGAGACTGGATTTGAGCCGATTTGAATATCCGACTATTTGTGTTTACAAAATATACTTGCAACTCAAATTCAAATATTTATTCTGTAAATACGAGCACTTCAGTTGTTGACAACACTTATGCAAGCTGAGTCTGTCGCTCCTTACAGACCGCTCGTGCCACTATGGAGGAAGTATTCTGAAACTTGCTTACGTCACAATAATTGAATCCAGGGTGGATTCAATTATTGTGACGTAAGCAAGTTTTATTGTATTATTGTATTATGAAGAAGTGCTGAAATAAACTCAGTACCTGTACTATAAAATAAGATGATAAATAACAATTTAGCAATATTATACTATCATCTTTTATCTTTATCAAGTAGAATCAGTTTCTTGAGCATCTCGGGTTTGATCCTCGTATTAGTTAATCAGGTATTTCCAGGAATTCCTCAATAGCTACCCGGAATTTAGGCTCCACTGGTTTGAATTTATGACAATATGTTCATCCCTTATCAACATAGATCTGAATAGATAGAATATGTTACCCTAAACTTCAATGAAGTAAGTAACATGTAGATAATACCTCCGTCCGATAAATAACGACTATATTTCTTACTAGCGACCCGCCCTTGCTTCGCATAGCGCCACCTATCGGGTCCAAAACTATATCTAATATAGCCTGCATTTTAAGTTAGTCATCTAGCAGTAGAGCGGTGAAAACTGCGTTCAGATCCATGCAGCAGTTTTTGCGTGAGGCGCGTACAAACATACAGACAGAAAGACACAAAAAATCTAAAAAATTGTTGTTTTCGTTTCTGTTGCTCTAATAAAGACCCCCCCTTTAATTTTTTTTTCAATATCTTCAATGAGCTGTGGGCCAAAATAACCACTTTCTGAAGCCCTGACACGGCCAGAAGGCGTCGCGGCAGACCTCGCAGAAGATGGCGGGACGAACTTGACAAAACAAACGACCAGTGGCCCACATTAGCCCTGGATCGTAGCAACTGGAAGTCATGGGGAGAGGCCTTTGCCCAGCAGTGGGATGACGCAGGCTAGCAGTATCAGTATCTTCAATGTACAGACATCGGCCTGTTACAATTTTATTATAAGTATAGATAACTCCTAAATCCTTACATAGTCCTTTCGCCTCGTCCACGTTCATAAGTCGTCGGTTGCGAGAACTCCGTACTCGACCTCTCTGAGGAACATCACCAATAAGGTGAGCTTTTGTCCTCTTAGGGCGACCCCTCTTGGCTGCGGGACTGTTCGAAAGAGATACCGCGGCCCTGGAACACAAAGGGCAAAGAAGGAACATGGATGGGTTTTAGTCAGTACAAGTCTGATACTCGGCGGGGGGGGGGGGTCATTTCACATCCTAAAAAAAGGGTGACCCCTCCCATTTAGGTCTTCGCTTTTATTAATATCTTAAGTGTAAAAAGTTGTACTAATGCACGCTATAAATTGGCCAAATGTGTGATACTTACCATATTTAATGCAATAATTAAATTAAATTTCATTGATTTGACTTAAATTATTTAAATAATTAAGGGGATCGGTGCTGATAGCCGAAATACTGGCTTTTGACTAGTTTGGCTACAGATGTTATATTATTATTTTATACAACATTAGTTTTTGTATATGCGAAACCTGATACTATACTACAAAAATACCAGACACGTGTCTGGTATTTTTATGTAAAGAATCTATGTACAAAATTTCAAAACTGTCTCATGAAAAATCACAAAGTTATAAGCTTGTTCTGTTACCTAGTTGTCCGCACAAAATCGTGGTCACCACGTTGCGCGCCTCCAGCGTCGTCTTGAGCTCATTGATAGTAATAATTTGGCAGTAGGTACCTAAATTATTGCGATAGGAACTTAAAGTCGCTCGGTGTCCAACTTTTAACTTTTTTAAATATTAAAATATAACATGGTTTATAAATTATTGGAATCGATTCAGTTACTTATTCTGAACAAACTATATTCAGGTTTCGCATATACTAAAAATAATGTTGTATAGTGAAAAATAAAATAAAAAAAAAGATATATGTAACACTCTTCACTGTTTTTAACACGGCATTAAAATATAATAATCAAAATGTGTGTCGCGGTACAGATGTTACCACAACAAAAAAATACATTTTTTATTTCACCACTCCTAATACACTACCAATCCAATATGTAACACAAAAAAAACATCTGAGCATCAACATAGATGTCAGTTGATGATGTATAATAAAAACCAGCCAAGTGTGAGTCGGAGGCGCACAAGAAAGGTTCCGTAAAACACCGAAAAAGCTCGTTTCTTGTTCCCTTTAATTTTTCACTTTATTTTATGCACACTCTGATATTTTCAAGTGTCTACCTATTACTGACTTGTGACAGACGGACGGATGGACAGATAGCGGAGCCTTCGTAATATGGTCCCATATGGCGCCCTTTGGGTACGGAACCCAAAATACTATGACATATCCACACAATATATCATAAGATTACCAGTGAAAATAATCCGTCAACGAATGTCGATATATTGGCAGGTTGGCAGACGTGGAGATAGTATCGATGTGAAATAGTAAGTATAGAGTGGTCGTGGCTGGAGAAAGGCGCGACCCATCAGGAGGTAGGACATTGTGTTTATCACAATAAACCACTGTTACTGAAATACATGACCTAATTTACGCTAGCAAATTTTGTAGTCTTTTGAGCAAAGAATTGATCTGAGTGAACATGTCCAGGGGGATTAAAATGGCCGCGTTAGCAGAATCAATCATAATAGGATAATAATATGAATTACGTTACAATTCTTAGTATGGTTACAAAGTGACCATTCATAATATTATCTGCGTCTGTGACCATTTAATTTTTCTTATAGTGATTCATTTTTATTATTTTCCTATTATAAATATTTCCTGTTCTGCGGAAGTGGCCATTTTAGACGCCCTATAATTACGCAGTTGTCAGCAATCGTGTTACTCAACTCGGAGCTCAACGACTCGACGAGCTATTCTACAGAAAGGACATTTAAGTAGACCGCATTTTTGTAAATATTCCCTTAATTTCCAAGTACAACACTACTCATTCGACCACATCCTTACTCTGACGTCACAGGCAGCCATGTTCTCTATTGTTTCCACTTGATCTTGACAAGGGGAAAACTTCAAACGTTCGCGTGGGTGATACTTGATGGATTAGGCCTTAAACTAACTATTAATACATTTAGTTTGGTTAAAGGAATGTTGGATAAATCCCCTTAATCATAAACCTTTTGTGTTCAAAATTGTGTAAACGTTTTCAGATTATTGTATGTTCAGGATTTTTCAGGGTCAGTCTGGCATGTTTGAAATTGAAACCTTGTTTCTGAGAACCGATTCTGAATTAAATATCGATTCGAAAGGTGCAGCTGTTTTGATTGGCTGATGGGTACGAAAATCTAATGAAATAATAAGAAGTTATTGAATGATTTCAATACATCATATTTATTTGTAATTTGTATGACCCGGAGATTCTATAAGATTCAATTTACTTTAGAAAAGTTATCAGAAGAAATTTTATAGGTAAACCATGTCACCCATATCTCAGTGACGCCTGAAAGCGAAATGAAGTTTGATACGTTACACTTGTACCGACACTAATCATCTGCCTAGCCTTTTCCCAAGTATGTTGGGGTCAGCTTCCAGTCTAACCAGATGCAGCTGAATATCAGTATTCTACATGGAGCGACTGCCTATCTGACCTCCACAACCCAGTTAGTACTTGGTAATACGATACCCGTTGGTAAGACTGGTTGTTAGAGTTTCAAGCCACTGACTACTGTAACGACTCTCAAAGATCTAAAAATAACAGCCGGGATCAACTGCTTAACGTATTTTTCAAGGAACGGAGGAAACTCGCTATTTAGCCATGATTTGCTTGTACCCATACTAACCAGTTTCAGTTGCAAGATGTTTTTCGGTTTGCCCGATCATTGATAGACCTTCTTTTGTATAACCTTCTAAAATCTGCCACTTGTAAAATTTGCAATGGCACCAAGTTCGAACCCGCCACTTTTTGCTTAAAAAGCAAATCAGCAAATCTCTTAACTTCCGACCCCACGATCAACACCGAGCTAAAGCCACTGACACACTTCCTACCATTCTCTTTTCAAAAAGGTAAAACATCAAGTTTTTCACAAAAAAAAAAATAAGTTGTAGTAAAAATGCACTCGCTAAGATATACAATGGAAACATGAAGTGGAGGTATTCAGTCTACGGTTAAGCTCCTTTACAACTTACCCACTTTTGTGTTTAAGTCTTTGTTAAGCTATCCGACAATAGCCCGAGAATATTTTTTTGCTTCGGTTAGTACTCTTTTAAAGAGAGCAAACGCTGTAAGTTGGCTTTAAAATGGTGAGGAACGGTAACGGAAGAAATACTCCATTTACATTTAGTTGTATGAAGTTTTTATGTTTTATTTATGGGAATAAGTTTTTCTTTGTTTTAGAATAGAAATAGTACTTATGAAGAGCCTATATGAATGACTACGGATATCTAGTTGGTCGCAAGTGTTCGCAAGTCTTTTTTGATTTTGATAAGGTCTTATTTCGTATTTCTTTTCATTTTTTTGTTGATCACTACATAGTATAAAACAAATTTGCTTCCCGCTGTCTGTCTGTCCCCATGTATGCTTAGATCTTTAAAACTACGCAACGAATTTTGATGCGGTTTTCAGTAATAGAAAACCAAGAACAAGAAGAAGAAGGGGGAGGAGGGGGGGAAGGTTTGTATGTATATATATTGCATCCGAGCGAAGTGGGGGCGGGTGGCTAGTGTTTAATAATGAAGAGTCGCCATATTTTATTTTAGTTGGTATTTGTGCAAAATATTTTTGACTGTTATGTGTTTGTTTATGTAATGCGAGCGTATTGCACTCGTGGACTGCAACTGTAAATCAGAGTCAGGTGGTACACCTTGTGTTGCCATCTGGCATTATGCTAAGCTCCCTTTGGCATTATTAGTTTTGTTTTTTTTTATTTATTTTGTATAATTTTTTAAGGTATTTTTGTTTTTAATGCCAAATAAACACAATTTTCTTTCTTTACAAAAACTAGACATTTGTACAATAATTATTTTGTGGGTAGATCAAAAATAATAATACAATTTTTTGACCTCCTTACCTTTTTTTACTGACCGCTCCTTTACTTTATGTTTTTTTGTTTTTATTTCATCACCACTGCTCTTAAACCTGTGAAATAAAACATCGTGAGGAAACCGTCCACAACAGGAACATCTTCTAGAATCAAAAATTTGATTGATGTCCAAAAATTCGAAGACATGTGCTGGGCGCGGTTGGTGGATTACAGCTGATTCGTGGAGAGACCTGTGTCCCAGGAGAGGAAATATTAGGGGTTAAAGTATGAAACTGCCGATTTATAGGACGATTTCGTGAAAAGTGATATTTCCATACTAACATTTTTTTTCTTGGAAACTTCTGAACCGATTACGATGTAATTCCAAATTATAGCTAGAGTGAAAAAAACTAAGCTGCACTGTGCACTGCGTATCTTAAATTCACAAAACACAGTCTATGACAAAAATATACCTACCTACTTGAAGTAGTGAAACTGACGGCACATTGAAACATCTGTTTTGAACTTTTGACACACTACCCTATGAGGTAATATGCAACTACTAGTACTGTTTTTAAACTCTAAAAGGCATTTAACAATTAATACAATAAAAATGGAATTAGGAATAAATATAACTATACGTCAAAGTTACAAACAGAACAAAATGTGAGAAAAAAACGGCAATTTCATCGTTAAAGACCTATTTTATAAGCTGATTAAATTTAGTTTTCGTAATTAAAGTGTAACTAGGCGTGTGTCAGTGTTGTAGCCAACTTTGCTGTCTCTTATTATAACGGTCTAATAATTACAGGTCGTAGGTGCATAAAAGAAGAACTTTATTTTTATTGCCTGCCTCATTGCAGCATGAGGTTCGATTCCCGGGTCGAGCAATGGTTTTTCCATTAGGAATTTCACAGTAACAGCCACGGAGTCTGGATTTATGCCTGGTCGATGGCAATAAGCTCGCTCCCTATTACATGGAACTTAAACATAGAAAAGTTAGAAAAGTAAGCAAGCAAGCAAGTAATAATAAGCAAGTAAAAAGCAAGAAAGTAAGTAATTCGTTGCGCGGTAAGTTAGTTTTGTTTTAGTTAAATAAGGTTGTTTTTTATATGTATTAGTTTATTATTCTTTTATAAGATTATTTTGTGTATTTTTATCTATGGGCCTCAGTTGCCTGATAATAAAATGATTGATTGATTGATTGATAGCTGTCGAAATGTACTATTAGGTACACCTCTGCCTAACCCTTCGGGGATTACAGGCGTGATGTTATGTTATGTTTATTTTAACTCAAATAGGGTACACTCCCTTAGGCTGAAATAGGAATTAAGTCCGAATGAATCCGAATGAAATAATGCTAAACAAAACATAAAACCACTTAAGATAGAGGCGAATGTACTATCATATTTTGTCCTATATGACCTACATTTTGCGTATTTATAAATTATTTATAGGTACGAAATATGAAAAGAAAAAATTCTCAAACGAGAGCCCTAGAGCTTTCCAAAAGTCTGATCTTGAGAATTCTTCTGTGATATGTTATTACAAAACATTTCTGGGGCTTTAATGCTGAAAAGGCCTTTATTCCCTATTTGGGTTCTCCGAATCCTGAACCCTCTAGGAACATTTTTTTGAAAACTACGCGATCAAAGATGGTTTGATTTAATTAATAGAAGTAACATCTTGATCTAACTACATATAATGTAACATAACGCCTGTAATCCCTAAAAGTTTATGCAGAGGTGTACCTAATAGTACACCCACATGTCGCCAGTTATATTTAAGTCCCATGGAATGGGGGCGAGCCTATTGCCATCAACCGGGCACAAATGAAGACTCCGAGGCTGCTACTGAGAAATTCCTGATGGAAAAACCCAATGACACTTTGCCCAACCTGAGAATCGAACCCAGGACTTCATGGTCAGCATTCGCGCTTGCGACCACTAGACCGACGACGCAGTCCAGTAAACTATAACTATACTAGTTAAAGCAAGATTTAACCGGATACAAATCTAATTTCACTCAATATCTAAATAATGATGTTCTTCAGACACGTTAGGTGTGTACAGTTGCCAGCACATCAAGCTACCCGATACTGTCAAATGTTCCCAATCAACTTTGAACCTAATGCTATAACGATAAAGTTGTAAACTATTAAAGAAATTTGACAGATTGTAGTAGTTTCATGTGCTGGCGTCTGCACATACCAACTCGAGTGCGACCGTGCGTGTATAAGACAGATGTGTGAACTTGGACGAATCAAAAAGAATACGTTAGAATTTTAGCAGCTGGCCAGTAGCTTCTGCCTATCCTATCCCCATGGGAAACGAGCGTGAATTTATATAAGTAAATCCCGACTTGTGGAACGTACCTACATAAATAAGTAGTCACGCTTGTGGCCTCAGGGCTAAGTTAGAACTCAAAGGAATAATTCACTCACCTCATCATCTGTCTAGCTTTTTCCCAACTATGTTAGTTTCGGCTTCCAGTCTAGCTCGAGCACTCGACAGAACTGTTCTATTTCTTCCTGTTTTTGTTTCTAAAATGTTGGGTAGTCCAACGCCTAACATTTCTACCCAGCAAGTCCCGCCATTATCATCATCTGCCTAGCCTTTTCCTAACTATGTTGGTCGGCTTCCAGTCTAACCGGATGCAGCTGAATACCAGTATTTTCCATAGAGCGACTGCCACAACCCAGCTAGTACTGGGTAATACGATACTGTTTGGTAAGACTGGTTGTCAGACTTTCGAGCAACTGACTACCTTTAACGACTGTCAAAGATACTATATACAAATGACAGCTGGTACCAACGGCTTAACATACTTTCCGAGGCACGGAGGAAACTCAGTATGTAATGGGAGGTCACCCGTCCACGGACGAACCTAGGCAAGCACGGCATAACAAAAAGAACGACCCGAACGGCTGATTTTATTTAGCCACGAGCTCTTCAATAATTCACAAACCTGTACAGTATTTTTGACATTTGTCAATAAAAGGGACCAGCTTACCAATTAGGCAAGCTCGAACGAGCATTAGGCACAAGAATCTTCCTAATATATCTTTAAATCTGACCCATTCCTTTTGCTATGTTATTTTTCTCAATCCTTTTTCGGCAAGTCATAGACAATTTCAATAGACAGTTTCTTGACCTTTGGCTTTGACCACCGCCCATCCAAAAATCCCGAAAATGTAATAAACCTAAATATTTTTGATCTATTCAGCTTTCACACGAAGTCCCTAAACAAATTGCTTTCAAACTACAGTTTGGGTTGACAACACAGCTACACGACAAAGCGTCTATAACGCTAACTTTTACGTTAGCAGAATCACAAGGCAGGTAAACCCTGACGCAATTTTGTCGTAGTTATGATTTACAACGTCGGGGACCTTTGAGAAATTTAGCAGGTAGTTTATGTTCCTTCACCTGTGTCCCTTATAAGCTTTATGAGTTTATCTACACTATTTTTAGTGTTATATCCATGTGACGATCTTTATTGTTGTATTCGTGGCTTAATTTTGCAGCTGATGTGCTTAGAAACTTGTACTATTATTACCGTTACCTTTGTGATACAGGTAGGATAATCTTGTACTATCCTTTAGCACAAATATAGGGACCTCTAGTACTCTTAACATAACATAATACCACATCTGTAATCCCCGAAGGGTTAGGCAGAGCTGTGCCTAATAGTACACCCACATTTCGCCAGTTATGTTTAAGACCTATGTAAGGATGTTACCACACCATACAATCGATCGCCGATCACCAATCGATAGATGTTAGAAATGATGACGATCGATCAATTGGTGTAGTAGAAACTGTGGATCGACGTCGATTTATGTATTCTACCATCGATCCATGAGCTCCATC